>SKCR01026436.1:0-301582 GCA_019454045.1 Zanthoxylum bungeanum | reverse complement strand
TAGATACCCTTTGTGACCTACGGAGTGTGTGTGTTGAAGGTCCTTCATCTACTTGAACTTCAGGTTCCTCTGTGGTTCATTGTTTTCAGGTTGTACTTCGTCAAGCATAACCTGTCTATGATCACCACCTTCAGACAAAAATTCTACTTCTAGAAATTTTGCGAAGCGAGCTACGAATACATTTCGATGCTCGGTATCATAGAACAGATATCCCCTGGTATTCGGAGGATATCCAATAAACCTAAACTTTTGCCCTCGAGGCGAAAGCTTACTTTGCTGAGTCACCCTGACATAGGCAGGACACCCCAAACCTTAATATAATTAAGATTCGGTTTCCTACCGAACCACATCTCATACGGTGTCGTAGGAACACGCTTTTGAAGGAATCTTATTCAAAAGATGTGCGGCGGTTAAGAGAGAGTAGCCCCATAAATAATAGGGCAAATCTGTAAAACTCAACATTGATCGGACCATATCCAATAAAGTCCGATTTCTCCTCTCAGATACACCATTGTGTTGTGGGGTACCTGGAGGAGTGTATTGAGCGAGAATCCCATTCTCCTTCATATAATCAATGAACTCACCACTCATATATTCGCCACCTCGATCAGATCGAAGGCATTTAATATATTTCCCAGTTTGTTTTTCTACTTCATTTCGGAATTCTTTGAACTTTTCAAAAGTTTCCGATTTATGTCGTATCAAATAGACATAACCGTACCGTGATAAATCATCGGTAAAGGTAACGAAGTATGAATAACCACTGTGAGCAGTTTGACTTAGTGGACCACATACATCAGAATGTACGAGTTCCAGTAAGTTTGTGGTGGCTCGGTGTCCAACACCAGAAAAGGGAGCTTTAGTCATTTTACCTTGAATACATGATTCACAGGTTGGAAAGGATTCAATGGTGAGATCTGGTATCAAACCATTCCTAACCATTTGGTTAAGGCGTTTAGCCCCAATATGACCTAGCCGCATATGCCAGAGTTCAGTATTATTTATTTCAGGTAATCTACGTTTATTAATTCCAGAACTTAATATATCTTTTGATGTTTGCAGTGTATAATGACCATGCATATTTGGACAACTTAGGATCTGAATATTATTTCTATCATATAAATATAAAGAACTGTTCTTAATATTCATACAAAAGCCTTCGTATCAATACAAAAAGTGATATAATATTAGCCACACATCCTGGCACAAAATAGCAATCATTTAACAAAAGTGTCCCATTCGGCAATGAGATCTCGCATACTCCCACTGCAACTACATCCGTGAGTCGACTCTCCACTCCCGAATCGCAACTGCATCTCTCCGGGCTTCAGCCTCCTACTTTCCTTCAGCACCTGCAACGAATTGCAAATGTGAATGGGACAAGCAGAATCTAAAATCCAGTTGGATGTAGCGGCTTCACAAGCCAAAGATATATCAATAACTGGAAAAATAAAAGTACCTGATGTCGATGCTCTCTCTCTCCTGATCTGAGCAATGTAATCTGGACAGTTCATCTTCCAGTGCCCGACCTTGCCGCAGTGGTGGCATTTGTCCTCAGAAGCCCTCTTGGGCTTGGCTATCTTCGGCTGCTGTTGAGGCCCAACTGCCTTCTTCTTCTTCTTCCCTTTCTTGTTCTTTCCCCTGGACATTCCTTGGGAAGAAGCTGAAAGTGAAGTAGATCTAGGAGGGCGTGTTGGTAATCCCTTCTTAAGGTCCTCCTCTGCCGTGAGCAACATCCTATGTAGCTCATGGTAGGTGCAGACAGTCTCGTGCATGTTGAAGTACATCACGAACTGTCGGAATGAAGCTGGCATAGAACCAAGAATGACACTCCTCCCGAGAATGTCATTGAGGACGAGATTATGTTGCCTTAATTGATCGATCAAATCGATCATATGAAGAACATGTGGGCTAACACTTTGCCCCTCATCAAGACGCGCATGGAACAGTTCCATGGCGACTTTATGAACAATAACTTGCTCTTGGTTCTCGAACGATTGTCTCAATCGCGTCATCATACTGTAGGAATCAATCATACCATTGTATTGCTGTTTGAGTTTCGGAGAGAGCGAACTGAGGATGTATGATTTGACTCTCAAGTCATCATCCTTCCAAGTTTCAAAAACTCGGCGTTCCTCTTCCGAAGCCTCCTCACCCACTGCAAGGGGCAAAGGGCCCTCAAGCACATATCCCAACTTCTCGGAGTCGAGGACAATCCTCAAATCCATTTCCCAGTCCGTAAAGTTTTCAGCGCCTTTTAGTTTGTTCGCATCTAGCATACGCGCAAACTGGTTTGTGGATTGACCCGCCATCGCAAATCTATCATATAGATCACGAAAAACGGTTAGCAGAAATTAAGCAGTTTCATATAATATCAAAAGCATAAACTAGATCATGGATTTTTAATCTAATATGCCCCTCCCACTAAATCATGCATTACTGTAATCCCAACACAGAACACAAATATTCAATAATTAAATTAAATATAAATAGTGAAAAGTGGACCCCGTGAATATATTTCAGCTCACAGCAGAGGCACGGTCTCGCCTACGTATATTCATCAGGTAGACAACTAAATTGTCAATCACTCAACAGTGACTCCTAAACTCCCGGTCCTAGCCGTTTCTCGTTGTCGCTGCGGAGGCAGGCCCACAAGGAGACGTACCAAGGTTAAACTCGTCAATGATAAACTCAAGTTACTCACGTAATCCTGACAGCTAGGGCACGTTCAGAATTCCGCTTTTACTTGAATTTACTAGTATCTAATATACATCCGGTATAAATAAATCTTTATCGGCTACATCCTCACAGCAGAGGCAGGCACGATCTCGGATGTAGTCACAAAGAGATATTCATAAACCGTATTGACGAGACGGACCATATAACATGCATCAAATACATAATACAATAAAACCTTATTATTAGGGATTTTCCGCTAAGTGTCATACACCCTAAATCTAACCGATTTAGTTTCTAATAAGCATGCATACAATCAAGGAGGATGATTAAAATATAACCAATCAATTTACATGGCCTAGAATCAGACTTGCTCTGATACCATTTTGAAGGGGTTTTATTACGGGGTGAATCCGGTAACGCAGCGGAAGCGGAAAATCGTTATTTTCCGATTTCAAAACTTTTTCTTGGATTAAATAAATAAACATATTTATTTAATTACCCAATAATCAAATAATGAAATAAAATTTCAAATGAATCAAATTCAAGTGAAATTACCAAATTACCCTTATATGGTATTTTGTCCGTTTTGGTCCGAAATTGATCCAATCAATTTTGAATGATTCTAAATCATTTCTAGGATGAATTAATCATGCTCAAAACATCAAAACACCATAGGACACAAAACCCAAAATTCCTTATAATGCCGTGAGCACCATTTGGAGGGGGGGTTGACCATTTGGTCATTTCATGTCTCAAAACTCATCTTAATGAAATCCAATCAACATGAAACTTTGCATGCATCCAATACACACCCAAATATCAACATATCTCAAAAGCCCCAAATCCGAATTGGTTATAAACCCTAATTTCTCAATTTCAACAAATTGGGCAAATTGGACTTAATACACCAATCATTACTTCAATCATCATCAATATTTCTCTAATTCAAGCCTCAACACAATGAAACAACTCAAGATCAAATCTAGGTCATTTAAGAGTGGGTCAATAACTCTAGAATAGCAACATGGTTTCATAAACCTTAAAAGATTACATATAACTACAATAGTCATACACTTCTTTCATTACACATGCTTAACACTTTCATTAAAACAACCATCATCAAAAACCACAAGAAATAAAGAAAGGAACATCCTAAGAATATCAAATATTAAAGCTTAGAACAAAAGGAATAAATTCCTTACTAATAGCAAGTTCAAGAAACTTACTAAAAATCCAAGCTTTTTGATGTTTAACTTTCTTTCTTCAAGCTTTCTTTTGCTTCAACAATGGTGTCTTTCTCTTTTAAAAGTGTATTAGGTTAAGTAAAATGAAAAGCAAATGAAACAATATATACTTGTGTGTTAAAAGGCCTTGGCCGAAAATCATAGCTAGTATATACACCATTTTCATTTCAATTTCATTTCATTTGCATTTAGTTAAAGTAATATAAATATCTAAACTAACTTTATGGATATTTATCTACTTTAATAAAGCAACTATAATCATTACAAATTAAATATCCTAACATTAAATATTTATATTTTAATTAATTTAATCATTTAACAATTAAATAATTAATTAATTAATCAAATACAAATATATTAAATATATGTATAATATTTACATTAAATATTAAAAACATATATTCATTTAGGATAAAAGTCAAAAACTCATTTTGACTATTAATTAATGTGTATTTAATTAATCAAGTATTAAATGTAAATACACAATAATTACGTAAATGACTATCGGGTCCTTTTTGCACGTATCTTGCGTTTAACCTTTAAACGACTTTATAAATAATCAATATTATTTATTCAATGTTGCTCTAGTGCTCTACGAGTATGTTTCATTATGGAGACTCTCTAGGTTCAGGTATTTCCGTCACGAAATCAAATTTCGTGTCCATAATCTATCCACCCGTAGATTATGACGATCACGGATAATCTCGCTGAACCACACAGGTCGAGGTCATGGCAAATGTATAATTCCTCCGTCACAGGTATCCGGATTTATCCCAGAGATATAGATGTAAACGTCAAATCTCTATGGGGATTATCCAGTCGACTATTCTATTAGCAATTCTCATAAGAATGTTTAGAACTAGCTTCTAAACTTTACCACGGGCCCATGGATTTATCTTATTGCTAATTGTATGGACTACCTATGCTCTGGTACACAGAACTGACGGATCCTATCTTGACACACATAGGACACACTGAGGATCTATCTACACCCAACGAACAGGCGGAGGTCTGATCTAAATAGATCGGTGACGTGACTGCCATCTAAGTGTAGAAGATGTCTCATGTGCCCACGATGGCATCTCAAGTCTAAGAATCACAAGTGCTACTCAACCCAAGAAGATTCTTATTGACGTTGGTGTACCATCCATTAAGAATCTTCGGTGAGTCGTTCAGTGTTTATCCGCTATAAACACCTACAGGTCTATACCAGTCTCCAAGACTTATGGTTCATTGAGAAACCATTGGAATCATATATTCCAGTATACGACTTGTACCGGTCTCAACGGGTTTACTTTGCTGACCAAGCAGTGTAAACCTTGACCAGGAACTGTCTGAGAATGACAACGTCATGATACGACTCAATGTCCGTTGCGACGCTTTTGCAACTGTACCATGACTAATCATTCTGAGGTCAATACGTCTTTACCATATATAAGAATGAATTATATTATAGAAACTGCATATATTATTCTGATAATATGTTTTACAGAAGTATTTAACAAAAATACAACCGGGAATTGGCGCTCTGAGCACCAACCCCTACATACTAGCCAAATGGTAAACGATCAGCTTGGCAGAGATCTTAGTTATTAAGTCAAATTGAGCCTAAATAATGTAGAATTTTACAGTAGAGTAAAGGTTCACACATACCAATTAGAGTACATACCAAGTATGACTTCCAATTCATGGTATACAAGATCTACCTTGATAATCACATTGATCGATGGTATAATGACGGCTTATGGAAGGTCGTCGGAAAATAGTGTGATATAATTGATGAAGAAAGTTGGTTATGAGTATGTAGTCAGTTGAAAGTTGGTGGCTTAGAAATTAGTGTGTGAATCCTGTGACATGTGTTAAGTTATTCCGTGTCAAGGAACTCTAAGCCTAGACAAATTCCAGAATTTTATTCCTAAAGATGATTCGAGGACGAATCATATTTAAAGGGGGAGAAAATGTAACACCTTGATAATTCCGACAACTACTATGTTATAAGTGGCATAACATATGATATAAATCATGTTCAAGCATGCATATGCTTATGGAACTATATTTTGGACCTTTGATAAATTCTTTGCAATTTTGATATGAAATTTACTTTCGGTTCCACTCCGAAATAGCCCTTAGTATTTGGGCCACAACGTTTTAATATGATTTTGTATTTTTATGAATTGTATATCATTGGAAAGCTAAGATCGAGACCAATAACTTTCGCGTTGGTTATTATTCTAATTTCGAAGCAGACGCTGGTCACAAATCATGATTTCCGTGGTTACTATAGAGGAATTCGAGAATAGACTAGAGTTGGGTGATGTGGCATAATCTCAACCACTCATTTTATAACAAAATCAGCCTTTTGCCTATAAATAATGCATTATTCACTCTCTTCCTCAAGCCAAAATGAAGAGCAAAATGGAGACCTTCTTATGCCAATTTCTCCTCTTGTCTTCATTTCTCAAGTCATTTTTTTATCTATTCAAGCTTCATTCCAAGCATGGTAAGCTTCTTTTCTCTTTTCATCTTCTAAATTCTTAGGATTGGGTAAAGAAGTTAAAGCCCTAAATTTTCACCTTGCATACCCTAGAGGTTGGATTTGTTTAATTGGCATTGATAGAGTTGCTACAACGTATTTTGGAGAGTATCATGATAGTATAAACGTGGAATGAAGCCTTTAAGCGTATGAATGTGTCGGGGGATTATACCTTGTGATTTAATGATGATAGATAATGGTTTATGTTTGATTGATGGTATGAAATGTGTCTATATTAAGTTGAGTGGAAGTTTGGATGATAATTTTGGGGAGTACTT
This sequence comes from Zanthoxylum bungeanum, assembly GCA_019454045.1. NCBI lineage: Eukaryota > Viridiplantae > Streptophyta > Magnoliopsida > Sapindales > Rutaceae > Zanthoxylum > Zanthoxylum bungeanum. The sequence goes on along the minus strand of SKCR01026436.1, from coordinate 294,848 downwards.
TGGGCATTATCATTGAAGAGATGGCATTTGGCTCTGAAATTGGGCGCGAGTCGTAACGCCAATGGTCTTGTGTCATGACGCGAAACAAGGAAATTCTCTCTGCCTCGGGTCAGGTCTTGTGGGAGTCACGACGCTCAACACTTGGCATCACGATGCGTATTATGAGGTGCTCTCTATCTCGGGGCCGGTCATGTGGGAGTTACAATGCTTAACACTTGGCATTGGGAAGTGGATCATGAGGATTCTCTCTACCTCAGGTTTGATTGTGTTAGTGTCGCGATGCTTAACACCCAGCGTTGCGAGAAGAATCTCTATGCCTTATTACTAAGCATGTGGGAGTTGTGACCCGGAACACTTAGCGTCATGACACATAATAAGAAAATACTTTTTATTTCAGTCTGATCATATGAGCGGCACAACGTGCAAAACCTAGATTCATGACGTGTAGTATGACCAGTCTCATCCTAGAATGTTAAAGTCAGTTAACACGATAGCTATCCCCACACGTATGTAACATGCATGAGCATCCACTTTATACATGACCATGATTAGCTTCCAGTTTATATATGCTAACCATACTCGAATACATGACAGATAGCTTTTCTACAGGAATCTCTTCAGTCATATCCAGAATTATTGGTAATAATAATTAATCAGTGAGTGGATTTTTTTTTTTCAATTTAAGATTTACTTAATTGCTTTTGATTCATGACTTAATTTTAAATGGATTAGGGGTTAGCCAAGATGATTTCTAGTTATTTCATAAATGAGAATGTTTTGAGATTAAGAGTATGATTTATTGATTTTAAGGCATGAGGGGAAAACCCACCTCAGACGTGACTTATGGAATTGACAAATATTGGAATTGACAAATATTGACACGTGCACATGTAGAATAGGACTAGGGGGATGGTGATACATAACTGTAGGCACTGCATTTTTGCATATAAGTCTCGATGATGAGTCTCGTATGTAGACACTACCTCTTTAGATTGTGGAAGCCGCGGGAAACGGATGTCAGAAGGAAATAGGCAAGAATTGACATATTGTTGGATTTAATTCGCTGGATTAGCTTCGAGTCGCTTGTTGGACCTCCGTTTCTAAACACATCCCTATCCCAAAACCCCGCAAGACACACACCAAGCCCACACCCCACCAAGCCACACACGAAGCCAACGAAATGGACCAAGCCCACACGCCCAAGAACATTAAGCCACACGCCCAACACATTCCCAAATAATAAAACACACATTAAACACATGCGTAAATCAAGCCAAATCCCCTTCCTAAATTAAAAAAAATCCCATAGATTCCTTTCTTAATTAAATTAAATCATAACCCTAACTAAACGAGAATAAATCAAATTAAATCAAATCACTTCCCTAATTAAAAGATTTCCCTTATCACACAATAATTAAAAGATATTCCCTTTAATGCACAAATCCTTCTCCTTCTCCAACAAGGAAAGCCCTCATCCATTTGTCTATAAAAAGAACCTTTCACCAACACATTCAAGCCTAGCTCATTCTCACGCCCAAAGCACAGAAAATAACCATCCATTGCCGCAAAATACAACACAAAATCAGCCCCTAAACCATCACAAAACCGCCCACAAACCAGCCCCAGAACACCGCAAAAACAGCAGCCTAAACAACCTTATATCCACGCCAAAAACAGCCCTAAAACAGCCCCAATTCACGCCAAAATTGTCCCCAAACTGCACATTTAAACTATAAAAAAAATGCACTCCAAAACACCTTAAATCACAAAAAAAACTGCACTTTAAAAACCCCTTTAATCACCAAAAAACTGCACTTTAAAACTATAGTAAAAATAGCAAAAATAGCAGTAAAAATAGCAAAAATAGCAGAAAAAATAGTGAAAACAGCAGCCCAAAATCGCGAAACAGTGAGGAAAAATGTTGGATTAGTGAACCGGAAGAGTTGCGGAGCATCAATCCTTTCGACGGCCGTGTAACGCGCTTTCGAGAGACGACAAAAGAGGTTAGATCTGAGGACACTCTTTTATTTATTCTCCTTTATTTTTTTTTATTTTTTTTAAAACTTTATTACATATGAGTATTATGGATTGATGCATGATATGATTTCCAGATGAACGGAATATGTGTTCTCCCTTGTGGTATATCGGAAGGAAACCCGGACGTAAATTTCGTAGCTGAATCCGAATGGACGGTAGTGCGTTCTGTACTCAGGATACAATGCCACGTACCGCTTGATAGACACACATATTTCGTTTCATCCAACCATGTATTTGAGCATGATTAGGTTGTTAGTACGTTATTTATTATTGAAGCATGATTTAGTCTAGAATATTGTTTATTTTTAAGTGTGATTATATTACTTCTTTATGCATGATTTAGTGCTTTAATTTCACATTAGTAATTTAGTTTACGTTTATGTTGAAGTAATTATTTATTTGTTCTTTGCATAGGATGATTCAACATGCTCGTTGTGCGATATTATAAGCTTGCCTTTATAATGACTTATTTTTAAAGCATGCGAACTTAGTCATAGGATTTATTTTGATGAATGTGGACTAGATCTAAGTTACCTTTGAGCATACATGTTGAGTAGATTCGGTTAGTTTATTACATAAATCATATCATTACAAGTGACATAAGTAAGGGACCATTCCAAACCCAACGGTTTGAAGTATTCCTTGCGAGGGGTGACTGCGGCCTTAAATCACATTTTCCCGGTTCACACCGGGTGGCGACTCTATGTTATTTCTCTGGTTTAGTTCCCCTGCAGGTTATTCCGTACTCCTAAATAAGCCGTGAGTCTAGAACAGCATCGTCGATTTCTGTGTCCTACAATAACGCTTCTAGATCCTAGTTTCAGGGCTAGGGAGACTGCGTTACGTAACGCCCCTAGACCATAAATTCAGAGACATGATGATGGCATGCATTGGGGGACAACGATACGTAACACCATAATGACATTGATTTACACACTTAACTCTAGTTTATGGCTTGGGAGATGGTGAGATATAACGCCCTAAGACCAGTAGTTAGACATATGGGGGACGACAATATGTAACGCCCATATGCATAAGGTTTTCTACAGATTCTCTAAAAATGGATTTCGGAAATGATGGTTTTAGAAAAGATTTTCAGAAAAAGAATAGTTTTATAAAAGACTTTCAGCATAACAATTTTATGAAAGACTTATAGAAGAATTCAATTTTATAGAAGATCTAAGGGGTTTACAGACAAAAAGGATTCCCGGAAAAGTTTTTGCATAAGAGATGTGTTTTCAAATGAGAAAGAGTTTTAAGAAAAGATTAGTTTTCATGAGATGATTATGATTTCAGAACAATGAATGTTTCATAAGTATTTCAGTTCTCTATTTTAACTGTCCACTCACTAGGTCGTTCAAACGATCTAACCCCCCTACTCCCAATATTTTTATTTTGTAAGTATACCCGGAGGACGAGCTCAAGAGGATGGATACTAATGGCAGTCACTAGGGTATTTAAGTCCACCAGATAGAGTACAGAGGTTCAGCATAATCAATGTAAAAGTAAAGTTACATGTCAGTCATTAGTAATATATAAGTCATTATAATATGTTAAAAGTGTCTATTACAAATTTGTAAAGAAAAGTGAATTTGAGTACACAATTATGAGAATTAAAATGCATTCTATGTTGTTGAGTTGGGCAATAGTTCCCATGCGTGAGTTTGTAATTGAGATGGATTAGTAGTGATGTTCACAGTTAGTAAGTTAGAGGCTCAGAGGGATATGACAACATATTCTCTGCCGGTAGCATCTTCTAAAGAGGATGTTATAAAGATGATATCAAAGCATGGTCTGGGGAGTCAGTGACTACAGTGGGTATGGCGCTGGGGTCTTGTATATGTAGTATGCCCATGATACTCGTATGTGAGGCACTACCTCTCTTATTTTTTGATCCTCGAATACGTCCTCAAGTCCTATAAATAGGTTAGTAAGGATTCCCAAAGTTATTTAAATATTCTTTCTAATGAAAGTAATTATAATCCTTGTCTTAAAAGAGAATCCTTTTGTAGTCATCTTGGTTTATTATCAGAAGTTCAAGACAAGTTATGAAAATAGATGATAAAGTTCTAAGAATTCTCACCCAAGGGATTAAAAAGAGAAAGCTATAAGAAAAGTAAGGAATGATGTAGAGATGCTTAAAGCAACCAGAGGAAATAAGAAGTAGAGGTACAAAATGAGAAAATAAAGAAAATATCAGAGCTTATAGTAGTAAAGAGAATATAACAAGCCTAAGCAAGAATAAAAATATCAGGTAGACCCGAGTAAGATTCATTCTCTCCTCTAAAAATTCTTTCAAGTAGATCCATTAGCCTTTGAGTACCTCGTATCGGTAGCAGGTTTCCCACATAACAAAAGATAGTTAGAAAGATACAAGAAACAAGAAATCTGATTTAGTTGTGAAATTTCCAATAGACTTTAGATACCAAAAATGACGTAGAGATTCTATACACCCGAACCCAGACTCGTAAGCAAGTAAAATGAATATAGTAAGGAAACATGAATATTTAATCTAAGTTTTGGAACCCTAAGATATGGAAAAGTCGATGTAGATCCCAACAGAATGAACGATAATTCTTCTCTCTAGTAGCCATACTCTGGTAAATATGTAGACACCTAACCATACCATCACTGAGTTTAAATAATTAAAAATAATGTGTAGTCTCAAATCTCTATGGAAAGCACGTATTCACCCCCAACTTAGACCCCAGTAAGGATTTAAACAAGTAAAAAAGAGCATCTGACAAGGTAGACAAGTCATGAAACAACAAGATAGCCAAACTAAGAAGTTCAACAGAACCTAGATAAGAATAATAGGATAGTAATATTTTATATGAGATAGAATAATTTGAGTTCATAGTGAGTCTAGTCAAATCTAGAAGTGATAACCTACCTTATTGTAGAACTGATAGCCTCTAAGAAAGTAAAGGCTCAAAAGAGCAAGGAACCAGAGAGAGCAACATTTAAACCAAATGTATAGTAGTAATACCACAACTTGCCGTAAAATATGGAGCTTTAAGGGAAGTAATGACGTAATAAGTTCAAGAAACTGAGATTAGTATGAAATGTAAGTAATAGAGCAAACTTCGAAAAGAAGAATAACAGAGGAAATATGGTAGGATTTTGAGAGAGTAGAAACCTTAAGGAAGTTCTTAGTAAATGATAGTATGACCAACAATCAAAATAAATCAACAGTGAAGTCGAAGAAGGTGATTCAAATAGTTTCTAGCAATAGTACCTTAGTATGGAAGCTCAATATCATATATGTAAATAAGAGAATCCTATGATTATAAATGGGCAGCATGTGTAACTTCAATATGCATAGCTTGTGAGACCACCATAACTGGAAAAATATTTCAAGACCATCCCCACCCATCCAACCCTCTATAGATAACAACAGTAATGATGGACTATGATGTTCTTCCCGATGATATTCTCATAAATAAGTGAATGTATGGTGTACTATAGCGTCATATAAGGTAGGGTAAGAGAAATTTAAAAGATAATATCCTTCAAATGAGAAGACCGAGACATAAAACACAGAAACTTCAGAACTCTAAGAAAAATATTTGAAGAAGGAACTGTCAAGATAAAGCGATGAAAAGAGAAAGTGTTAGTCAAGTAATGATAGAAATACATGAGTAACAGTGTTAGACATTACTAAGGATATACAACAAGAAACTTTTCCATTTAGGAATTGAAGAAGAAGAGTATCAAAAAAATATATATGTTGTGAAAAGCATAACAACAAGCCTTAGGCGCTAGTATAAGACCAAAGTTCTATTAAATATAGATTGGAGGAAAAAAAATACTAATAACGAGTATAGCCCATATGTTTCCATTCGCAATGTACCATTATAATAAGGCTTAGGATAATTTGAAACAGATTTATTGAAGTATAACATAAGGAGGGACAAGGAAACTAAGTATACAGATATTGTTAAGATCGGGACAACACCTGATAGAATTAAATTGTGGGGATAATTGGAAGTCGGATATCCTAAAGTATAACTAAGCAACGAAAAAATTCAGCGTAAAAGATGGTTAATCAGATTTTTGCTAGCAAAAAATTTGAAGGTACAAAAAGAGTTTGAACATTAGCCAGAACTGAATCACCGACGTCGACGTTGATGATAAGGGATACAATTTAAACACAAGTAGAAGGACTGCTAAAAAGTCTACTCATAATTAATACCCTGAATATAAGAGGCATCAGTAGACAATAATAGTAAGCTAAAAGTATATGAAGAATTTGACCATGAACTATAAGGTCATAAGACCCACAGATAGGCAGAGATAGGAAAACTTAAAGGACAGAGCCGATAAGCGGTTCAAATTTAGCAAGAAGGAAATAGAGAGTTGAATAGTTAAGTTATGAGAATGAATGCTAATATTAGATCGAGTATATGGAGCTAAAGAGTATCAAGTATGATAATTTTTAATAGCGATAATGAGTACCTTTATATATATTTATCCCAGAGTTTAGGCTGAATATAAAGAAACTTAACTATAGTAAACACAAGAATCTTTAGAGACGTGGGAGCACTAGCTGAGAAAGATTCAGATATATATTCAATGAGCCTTGATGTTCTCCTCTTGGAGGAAACAGATCTGACTACGTATAAAGAAGCGGTATTGGATATCGATTCGGGAAAATGGCAGGATGCCATGAAAACTGAGATGGATTCTATGCATGATAATCAAATATCGGACTTAGTTAAACTTCCTGAATGAGTTAAACCTATTGGTTATAAATGGGTTTACAAAAGGAAGCGATGGACCGATGGAAAAGTTGAAACCTTTAAGGCCCGACTGGTAGTGAGAGATTACACTCAATATCTTGGGATTGACTATGAGGAAACGTTTTCATAGTAGCCATGCTAAAATCCATTAGGATTCTTTTAGCCATTGCTACATATGAAGACTATGAGATATGGCAGATGGATGTGAAAATTGTTTTCCTAAATGGATTCATTGAGGAGAATATTATATGGAACAACTAGAGGGTTACGTATAAAAGTCTATTTATAGACTTAAACAGACATCTTGAAGTTGGAATCATCATTTTGATGATATAATTAGATTATCTGGATTCATTAAGAACGAGCAAGAACCTTATGTTTATAAGAAAGTGAATGAGAGCATGATATTTTTCTTAATCTTGTATGTAGATGACATCCTTATCATTGGAAATGATATAGGATTGATTCAAAGTGTAAAGCCTACCTTTGCAAGAACTTCTCCATGAAAGAAATGGATGAAGCTTCTTATATACTAGGTATAAGACTCTACCGGGATAGAGTTAGAAAGCTTATAGGGTTGTCGTAATCGATGTACATAGATAAAATATTAGAAGGGTACAGTTTTACCAACTAAAGGCAGCAAATGTATATTTCCAATACGACATACATCTTTCAAAGAAAATGAAACCTTAGACTGAGGAAGAGAAAGTTAAATTTTATAACTGCCATAAGCTTCTTGTATCAGAAGAATAATGTATGATATGCTATGTACAAGACCTGACATCAGTTTCGGCGTCGGTGTGACTAGCTGATATCAATCTGATCCAGGTAATGATCATTAGACATCCATAAAACATATCCTGAAATATCTTAAGGGTATTAGGGATAAGTTTTTGATATATGGAGAAGATGAGCTACAAGTAAGGGTTATACAGACTCTGACTTCCAAAGAGATCCAGATGATAGAAAATCTACATCAAGATACATATTTACTCTTAACGGTTGTACAGTTAGTTGGCAATGTTCAAAGCAAGGCTCAACAGTTGATTCCACAACCGAGGCAGAATTTATAGCGGCTTCAGAAGCTGCTAAAGAAGCTGTATGGATTAGATATTATGTCACAGAACTTGGCGTTGTGCCTAGTATTACAGATTCAATCCTATTGTACTGTGATAATAGCGGAGCCATTGCGCAGACTAAGGAGCCGTTGGCACATTCCAAATCTAAGCACGTGGAAAGGAAATACCGTGTAATTAGAGAAATTATTTAACAAAAAGACATAGTTGTCTTGAAGGTTCAAGGACTAGACAATATAGCAGACCCGCTTACAAATGCCTTACCTTCTAAGTTATTCGATAAACATATGGAGGAGATGGAACCGTGGTACCATCCAAATTGGCACTAAGTAAGTGGAGTTTGTTGGAGTTGGTGTTTGGAGTGCCAGTCCGAATAATGTATTGTAGATTTTATTATTTATTAATAAAATAACTATATTTTCATTTCATACCTTATGAATGTTATTGTCATTATGCATATTAGATTGATGTATAAATATGCTAAGAATGACATCGACCTTGGAATAGTCTTGTAGTAATACTGGACACTAGGTGGTCCGATATTGGGATAAGTATTACTATTGTAAACTATTCTTAAAGTAAATATTCATAGTCGTTGGTTTTGGAATATGGTCGAATTCCTATAACCTAGAAGACTAGCACATATCGTATATTAGAATTAGAGTTCCAATGGTTTAAACCTGATGTCCCATGAGCTTTGGAAGCTGGTATAGACGTGAGGGTATTGGTTGGACCGAGTACTGAATGACTCACAGATGGTTCCTAATAGTTGGAAGTACACACCATCGTCAATAGGAATCTCCTCGAGTCAAGTAGCATATGTGATCCTTTGACTATATGATATCATTGATTTTGTGTGATATCCTCCACACTTTGATGCCATGTATGTCAGAAACCTTTCATGGTATAGCCTCTAGATGTTCGTTGGGTGTGGACCGGTGCACTCGTTAATCAAGTGCGAATCAAGATAGAATCCGTCGGCCCGTATATGTACCATAAGGGGTTTAGGTATCCATGTAAGTAAGTCACAATTCTTAAAACTTTGGCCAAAGTCGATCACCTAGGGTGGATCGCATCAGTTGTAAAGAATCATAGACATGTCGACATAAGATGTGCGCCTCAGAAATTTGACGGTGTATTTTATGTTTCCTAAGCACAACTCGGATAGCCTACGACGAAGGGATTGTTAAATATATGTGATGACCTCGACTTGTATAGTTCAGAAAGGTCGTTCGTGTTCTTCGCGAATTCGGAGGTGGTCGAATTGCGTACATATTAGCCCACATAAAATTTATTAGAATTTTTATTAATTAAAAATTGCCTAGGTTTTGATATAAATACCAAGCTTTAGGAAAGTTTTAATTAAGCTTAAGAAAGCTAAATACAAGCAATTCTTGGAGAAATTAGCCTAAGTTAGAGAAGTGTTTAGAGAAGCTTTGTGAGGTCTCTACAACATTTCATCTAGGAGAAATCAAGATTGGATCTTGGAGTGAAGCTTGCTAGCATTGGAATCAAGATTGGATCTTGGAGTCAAGCTTGCAAACCTTGGAAGTTTTCCAACTATTTCAACAAAGAGAAAGAGATTAGATCTTTGCATCAAGCTTACTAGGTAAGTTTGAACTTCTTTTAAGCTATGTTCTTCATTAGTGAGTTTTCATTAGTGAAACATATAGTGATAAAATTTGTATTGGATCCATGATTACATAACTTAAAGTTAATATAAGGCTAATAAATTGTGTTAGGATGTTTTGGAAGTATAAACACAATATGCTTGTTAATTAGGTCAAAGATGTTCATATTGGACATGGAACAATTAATAAGATTTTAGAACTCTAGATTAAAGCTTAGAGCTATGGCTACCGTTCTAGAACTTGACCACCTTTGGGTGAACTAAAATTTTTCATGAGATATTTCATTGTGAGATTTTAAATTGGTTTGTATTTTGATTCAAACAAATTCATTTAAGTATTTAAAATATATGTATATTAGTTGTATAACATGTGTCGATGGTGGTTATAAAGCTAAAATTGGATTTTAGGTGTATTTGAAGTATTAGGAGAAAATTGAAAGTGTTTAATAATGGTTTGAAGTCGAAAAATGCTCACCGCCTATGGCATCGTCGCGACTCTTTCCCCCCAGCGTCGCGACACCGAGCATCAGACTTAAGAGCATCGCGACATAAACCCTTCTGCATCGCGACGCTGTGATTTTCAGCTCTCGCATTGCTCTCGCACTTTGGAGCGTCTCGACGCCCAAACTCCCGCGTCGCGACATGCAGAGCTGATACTTACTGAAACTTTATTTTCTCCGTTTCAGAGTTTCCGGACTTCGTTTTGGTCCCCGTTTTTCCTACGAACTTGAAACAGAATGTAGTTTTACATAAAAGTATTTTAAAATATACCCATGCTAGATATCCAAAGATTATACCCACTTCTGCTGTGCGAGGCACCGATCCGACCCTAGGGGTTCCACATCGCCTCAACATAATGGTATCAGAGGCAAGGCTTAACCACACAACACATGTTGCATGTTTGACATATATTTGAATATACCTATGTATTTTAATTTAATTATGAATAAGTCATATTGGATATGTATTGCATGTTTTAAATTAAAATTTTAACCTAATTATGTTAATGACTTGATTGTCATAAATCTCCCATGATTAGGTGATTATTTTATTTTAAGTAATAATATTAGTAATATTGGAGCATTATTAGATGGTCCGTCTTGTCAATACGGAGATGAATGAGTTCTTACTACTTATATCCAAGATCATCATTAGTGTGATGATATAAGTGCTCGGAACTTAGGTCGCTCTGGTAAAATATTAGATGTAGCATGATGAGTTAACGCAGTCACCCAATAGAGATATCTAGATATTTTTTTACTTTATTGTGATAAATTTTGATTTGGCCATTTGTTAAAGTATTAAGGTGACACTTGGCACCATGATTTGTTGACAAATTTCAAGATCTTGTTAAATCCACCAAATTAGCTATTTGATCAATAATGTGGATTTAATTTGAAATAATTTAATAATTTATATTATTTATTTAATAAAATTAAATATAAGATATTTGATTCTATTATTATTTAATATAAAGTAAATATAAAAAAATATCTTAAATATTTTAATTTAACCTATTAGCTTTTGACATGTGACAAGTGACTTGTTAAGTTGTTACTTGAAGTCTTGTAACTTGTAACTTGTTGAACTAAATGACTTGCGACTGGAGATAATAGGTAAAAGTTACTTGGTAACTTAGGTTAAAGGTTTGTGTGTTTAATACACAAAATGAAAAAAAAATATCTCATAACATTAGGGAATTCGGCCAAGGCATGGATTTTGAGAGAATTTTTTTTTCTTCATGAGTTGCTTAGTGTTAGAAATCAAAAACAAGAAAATGGAAATGAAAGGATAATGATCCCTTTAAGTTTCATCTTAAAAAGTTCAAGTCTAGTCATTTTCCTAATTGTAGGAAATTGATTTAAACTTAAAACAATATTGTGAAAATTATTTTATAAGTTTTGATTAATCTCCCAAATAATAAATCAGAAAATCCGTCAAGCCGATTTGGTGTGTGAATAAGCTTGGAGGCAATTAGAGACGATTCACTTTCCGGATTAAGTTCATGGGAGGAATACGTGATATCCTCCACTTATATACATATATTTCTTTTAATTGGTTAAAAGGAACATTCTTTAAAAGCCATCAATATCAGATTTGATCCTCCACGGGTTTTTCCACATTTTTTTCGACGATCGTAGCCGCCGGAAGGGAAAACCGTCTCCCCCATTTCAAATGTAATTCGATTCGGTAGAAAATTAGCAGATTTAGACAATCGATCCACTATCACCCAAATTGCATCATAACCATTCTATGTCCTCGGCAGCTCTACTATAAATTTCATTGTAATGTTTCCCACGACCACTCAGGTATACGTAGAGGCTGGAGTAATCCAATGGATGTTGATGTTCCGTCTTAACCTGTTGACAAACCAAACATCGAGATACAAGCTCTGAAATCTCTCTCTTCATTCCCGACCACCAGTATATCTTCTTCATATTCTAATAAATTTTGGTGTTCTCATGATGCATATTATACGGAGCTTCATGGGCCACATCCAAGATCTCATGCTTAAGCGCTCAAGTAGGGTGTACCACCACTTTGTTAGCAAAAAGTAATATGTCCTCTGAACTCAGTCTAAAAGTGGTATTCTCATTCTTTGCAACCTCTGCTCTCCACTTTCCATATTGATCATCGTCGTTCTGTGCTGTTTTGAGTCTATCTATTAGTGTAGGTCGAACTTTCATGCGGGCAAGTAGACCTCCACTGTCAGATATCTCGAAGGTTAGGTGTAGTGCTGCCATCTCCTCAAACATCTTTTGTTTAGCCCTCAAAAGCTACAATTTTCCCACGTTCTTCCTACTCAGTGCATCAACAACTATATTGGCTTTTCTTGGATGGTAATGAATAGTAGAATCATAGTCACTCAGGAACTCCATCTAGCATCTCTGCCTCAAATTCAGCTCTCTTTGATTGGGAAAATATTCCAGACTTTTATGAACGGTATAAATCACACACTTGGTACCATTTAAATAATACTTCCAAATATTTAGAGCATGTCTAATCGTCGCCATTTCTAGATCATGGATGGGATAATTCTTCTCATGGGTCTTCAACCGTTTCGAGGCATAGGCAATCATTCTCCCATGTTGCATCAGTATACATCTCAACCCTTGATGCGATGCCCGTATAAACCACATATCCATCCGGTCCAGATGGTGGAGTAAGTACCAGTGCAATAGTTAATTTCTCCTTCAAAGTCTGGAAGCTATTTTCACAATCATCGGTCCCTAAAAATGATACTTTCTTTATTGTCAGTTGAGTCATCGGAGCATCAGTAATAGAGAAATCTTAAATAAAATGATGGTAGTAGTCTTCTAACCCTAGGAAGCTCCCAATCTCTGTCACTGTTATCCCTATCTCATTTTAAAACCTCTCCGACATTCTACGGATCTACATAAATACCATCTTCAGAGATAATATGTCTAAAAAATACTATTGTATCCAGCCAAAACTCACATTTAGAGAGCTTGGCATATAATTGTTCCCTTCTCAAAGTCTCCAATACTAAACGAAAGTGTTGCTTATGATCCATCCAAGAAGATGAATACACAATGATGTCATCAATAAACATTATGATGAACTTATCCAGATATGGCTGGAACACACTATCAATCAAATACATGAATGATGCAGGTGCATTAGTAAGTCTAAATAGGATCACTAAGAAATCATCATGCCCGCATCTCGTTAGGTATGCAGTCTTGGGAATATCCACATCTCGAATCCTTATATGATGATATCCAGATCAAAGATTTATTTTTTGAAAAAACTGAGGCTCCCTAAAGTTGATTAAACAAGTCATCGATACGAGGTAGTGGGTACCGATTCTTGATCGTCACCTTTTGAGCTGACGATAATCAATACATTGTCTTAAGGTGCCATCATTCTTTTTCATGAATAATATTAGTGCTCCCCAATGTGATACACTGGGTCTAATAAATCCCCGATTTAATAATTCTTGTAACTATTCTTTCAGCTCCTTTATTTTTGTCAAGGCAATGTGATACAGAGTCACTGAAATAGGGGCGGTACCAAGCATCAAATCTATAGCGAACTCCAAATCTCTATGAAGGGGTAATCCTGGTTGCTCATCGGGAACACATCATAGTGCTATCTCAAAATTGGAATATTTAATATTAGTGTTGATTCCTCCACCTCCACTATAGAGATATTCTGTAAGAGCGAAGTAGGATTTCCTTCTATGCCTATGAAGTTGACGACCACGATACTGTTGTGCTCGCAGCTCGTAGAGAGTATGGATAGTCCTATTAGGGAGCTAACTAGAGAATAATGGAGTCGCCACCTAGTATAAGACACTAAGAATGATTTAAGGCCGCACTACATCCCTTGTAGGTCCGACCTTAAACCCGTTTGGGTTCAGAATGATCCCTTAATAATGCAAGTATAATATCATGGTTCAAAAGAGGATCCACACGTCATATAATTTAAAAATCACACAATAGTTTATATAGAATAGATAATGCAATTATAATAAAAGAAAGAGAAAAGAAAAAATTAAAAAAAATTAAAAAGTGCCCATAAATTAACAAAACAATAATAAAACGCGAATTAAAAATATAAAAAGCTAGGCCAAATAAAATTTTTTTGTCGGATTTATATTAATGTCCGATCGGACTTGATGGAAGTCTGGCCAGATGTGCTCTGCAAGATAAAAACTCAAAATCGTGCATGGTAACAAATAATAGAGCTATGGCTTGCTTGTAACTAGTAACCATAAAGTACAGAATCATGCATAGTAAAGTAACAATGAAACAAAAATGATAAAACAATCACAGAACAATAATAATGATAAAAGGAATAGTGAAAAAGACACACGTAGTTACTTCCAAGAGGCACGTGGAGTTGTATCCCAAATTCATATCATATTAGCATCATTCAGAATCTTCTATGAAATTTACGAATGCATTTCCATCTTATATACCATAGGGAACAAGCATACGCAGCCGGATGTAGCCAGTTTGAGTGGCCGAAGTTATTGTGTGACAGTTATATATCCGGTCAGACATACATCATATCCGGCTGGATATACGACTTCATATGAGAATATGAAAACAAGTATAATGGAGATTATGGTGCCCTTAGGTCGCTACCTTTTGTATCGTCGGCTTTAGAAACGCCTTTGAAAAGTTCTCATTTGTTGCAGGATCTCTTGCTAGAGTAAATGGGTTGTTACTTTTTTTTTTGGGTATTTTTTTTTACGTTTCGAGAAAAAAGAGAGAGTTGTTCCAAAACGTTACCTTGCCATATGAGTAGTGCTTCTTTTTATAGTGTGTATGGTTTAGGTTAACAAGGAAACAATCAGTTTAAGGAAAGTATTTTTTAAACTCTATCTAAGACACGTCTAAGTTAGAGTTTCTATAGCTAGATATCAAGCACCCTTAAGTCTAACAAGTTAATTGCAGCAAATAATCAAACACAAAATAAAGTGTAGAAAGTAAACAAAAGATAAATGGATTTGTTTACGAAGTGGAAAACTCTTTTCAGAGAAAAACCACTTCGGGTATAGGTTATCATCCAAATCCACTATATGAGAAACCTGACAGCGATGGAGAAAATACCTTAAGCGATACCTTTGCTAACTCTATTCTCACTACTGTAATTACCTGAAGAACTCCCTGAGCCTGCACCAATGAGCCTTCTTCAGAACCTCTTAAGTCTCAGTGAATTGAATCAGCAAACTCCCATATCGAAACTCTGATCGCCAATCTCCTCATTAGAACTCTAAGTTTAGGTTATTGGCAAAGTTTGTGTTTGGAAGATTTATGGTGATGCAACAAAGAGGATCACTCACAAAGAATAAGCCATTAGATATTGAATCTCCAGGGGTGAGTGCTCTTCAAAGAGTTAGAAGCAAAAGGCAAAGTAAGTCAGGACACTATTTTTTCCAACATTGGTAAATGGGGTATTCCTTTCTTTTTATAGGTAGGGTTTTCCTTATTAAAAATTGACATGAAAACACATATAAAATAACAGATATATACACAGGCGTTCAAACGCCTTAAAAACGCGTGATGAACACGAATGTTTGCAGAAAATCGTTTGAATGCTAGATCAAATGAAACATGAATGAAAAGTTTTTGGACACTTTTGTTTGAACGTAAAGTCGAACATAACTTGAATGTATGGCTCTAGAAGATTTTGTTTAAATATACTGAAGAATTCCCCACTAATATTATAGGTTCGAACATCTGAACTAACACATCCAGAACAAAAACTTTGATAACTTCATCTGATATTGTCCAAACGTACCCAAACACTTCAATACTCATTACAAATCAATATAACTTAGTTTTTTTTTACCAAATATGTCAATATATAAGTGTAGATACTACATTTTTACATGTAAGTCTCGATGATGAGTCTCGTATGGAGGCACTCCTCTTTAAGTTTTGGAAGTCGTGGGAAAAAGGACGTCGGAAGGAAAAAAGTCAGAAATCAATACCTTGTTGGATTTAATTCATTTTCTTAGCTTCAGGTTTGCTCGATGGACCTCTATTTTAAAATTCATCCTCAGCCCAAACCCCTGTAAGCCACACACCAAGCCCACAAACCACCAAGCTACACACCAAGCCCACCAAAAGAGCCCACACACATGCCCAAAGGACAACATTCACGCCTAAAGCCTCCCAAAATAACAAATGTACACATTAAACACATGTTGAAATCAAGCCAAATCACCTTCCCGAATAAAAAGATCCAAATCAAATCTCATCAATCACCTTCCTAATTAAATTAAATCACATTCCTAAACTAAATCAAATCAAATCAAATCAAATCACCTTCCTAATTTGGAGAGATCTTTTCCTTATGACATACAAATTTAATATCCCCTCATAAATACATAAATATTTCTTCCCTATTCACATAAGGACAACCCCAACCCTTACCTATAAAAAGAAGCATAAACCCAACCTTAGAACCCATAGCACTCACGCCTAAAGCCTCTTAAATTCCCCTCACATTCACGCAACAAACGACCTGAAATAGCCCCCCTCATTTCACGAATAAACTGCCCAGGAAACCCCTCACATTCACGTAAAACAGCACCAGAAATAACCCATGAAACCACCGAATTCTGCCCCAGTAAACTGCCAACAATTATCACAAATACAGTCCACCGAAACTGTCCCCATACCACCGAGACCGCATCCCCTAATTACCGAGACTGTACTGCCCCTAATTACCGAAATTGCACTTCCATAATTATTATAACTACACTACCTGAACACCGAAGACTGCACTTAAAACACAGCCATTTTAACCATCGAAACTTCCTAGAAATCTACTTGAAAATACCATAAAAAAATTGTCCAAAAATCTGCTATATTTTCACCGCAAAACCACCCAAAAACTGCACTCTTTCACCGCATAAACCGCAGCCCCGACACACCTTCATTACCAAAATCGTGACCATAAATAGCAGCAAAACTGTGCAAAACAGTAGCCCAAACAATGAGGCAACGAAGGAAAATAATGAACCAGTAAATCGGAAAAGTTGCGGAGCATCAATCCTTCCGACAACCACGTAACGCACTTCCAATAGATGACTTAAGAGGTTAGACCTGAGGGCATCCTTTTTATCTATTCCTGTTCTTTTTCTTATTAGTTATTATTATTTCTTCGCATGCGTATTTTTGATTTATGTATGTGCTGGCCAAGGGATGAATGAATGGACGGTAGTGCGGTCTGCACTCGGGATACAATTCCACGTACCACTTGAGAAACACACATATTTCGTTCATCCGATCTTGCGTTTATTCGTTGTTTATTAGAAATATTATGTTACTTTTATGCATGATTAGGTTGTTTAGCATATTATTTTCAAACTATGATTTATTTATTTCTTTTGCATTAAGAACTTAATTATGTCTCTTTTACATTCATGTTTAGATTGTTATTTATTTATATTGCTATGTTTATTGATTTAATGCGTTCATGTGCTTGTCGTTATGTCAACTTACTTTCATACATGCAAACTTAGATTTAGGTTTACTTTTATGCATGCAAACTTAGATATAGGTTGTACTTTTATATATGCGAATTAGACGTAGGCTATTCTTGCGTATGTAGATTCCATAGACTCGGTTAAATTATTGCATAAATCTTTTAATTACAAGTGGCATAAGTAAGGGACCATTCCGAACCCAGCGGTTTGAGGTCTTCCCTTGCGAGGGGTGAGTGCAGCCTTAAATCATTTTCCCAGTTCACACTGGGTAGCGACTCCATTATTCTCTGGTTTAGTCTCCCGTGTACTATTTCTTACTCCCGAATAGGCCGCGAGCCTAGAACAGCGTCGTCGATTTCTATGTCCTACAGTCTGGCAACTCCACTGGGGATAGAGAATCAGCCCCGAAATAATATCTTGTAATGTTTTTGATTTGTGCTCTAGTTAACCGTGTTTACCATGGGTTGAAGAGGTTTAATCAAAGGCATTATTAGAGCTTGGTAATGGTTTGGTGTCTTCTTTCATTCACTATCTTTCTATCACTGAAGGGAAAAGCTATGAAGGCACCTAGATAATCATTCACTCGAAGCTTACTGTGATGAACTAATTTGGAGGACTTATTGTTTATTCCTGTCACCAAGGCGATAGGAGCCTAAGAGGCTTGGGTATTTAAGAGAGTTCGTTCCACCCTCCCTCTTGGGAATCTACAATAAGAAATCCATTTGATAGGCAGTCACGCATCTTAACTGGTTGGCACGTACCTTAGCGTATAAAAAAGGTGCGCTCACTTGGTCGCTTGAACCCTTAAGTGGGGAGTCCTAGTTGTGGGCAATCCTTCACCGACGAGAGCCTTTGTCTATACCCCTATAAACCCACACATGAACTATAGTTGTAGGACTAGTAGAAACTATCCCATTATGCTTGTGTTTATGACCATCGTCATTTGGATTCAGTTAGACCTCTTGTCATGAGGTATGGACTTGTTGGGCCATTTAAAATGGGACGAGTCCGTGTTTTATGGCAATTGGGCCAAAAGCCTCTAAAATATCGATGGGCCATTTTATATTTAGGCCATGTATCATTTGAAGTTATTTAGCCATGTTATCATAAAAGTGTAAACGTGTTGGGCCTTTTCAACGGGGACAAGTTTGCACCTCACAATAGTATGATTGAATGCTTTAAAATGGTAATGGGCCGACTTATATACTCCATGCATTGCACGCATACATGCTAACATGTAGTTTTAAAAAACATCATAGATACTCGTTGGGTTAGGGAAGAGGGAAGACTCATTAAAAGGTCGTTAGCGAACATGAGCGAATCAGTTAACGAAGGATCTTGTATGGACCAACTGGAGACCAATCTCACCAAGGTTACCGAACAGCTACAAGCTCTGACTGCCGCTATGGCCATTATGGTCGTGCCTCATGCTGGGGGAGGCTCTGAGAATGAGAGGCGTGAGGACCCTCTGAACAGATTGAGTGATGATACCCCTATCTTTGATGATGACATGGATGAGTATGTTGTAGGAAGGGTAGCCGGGTCTCAAGCTGAATTGCAAAAACTTCGAGATCAGATAGAGTCAGTTACCCGCAAGATTAGGGGTAAACATGAATATTTGTTGGACAATGAGGTGATGATGTTTGAGGAACAGCTGCCGGCTCAGTTCAAAATGCCTGATATAGCCAAGTTCAATGGGAAAGGGGATCCGAGGGTCCGTCTTCGGCAGTATGTTTCTGTGATGAGTTCAGTGGGTCTGTCGAAGCGTCAGGTCCAGAAGATGTTTCGGATGTCGCTTGAGGGAGCACCCGTGGTATGGTACCATGGCCTGGAGAGGAAGGTCAAAGACGATTGGAGGGCATTGGCATAGGCCTTTCTGAGTCAGTATGTCACAGACTTGGAGATCGACTTGTCACTTCACGACTTGGAGAATACCAAACAGAGGCCGGAGGATAGCTTCAAAGATTATGTGGACCGTTGGAGAAGCCAACTCTTGAAAATACAGACTCGGCCCTCGGAGAATGACCAAATCAAGATGATTATCAAGTGTACTAAGCCCTCTATTTATGGCAAGTTGAGGAGGATGATCTCTATGATCACTGATTTCCGACAGTTGAAGGAGATTGTCATGGACATTGAGAAAGAAGAAGTGGAGAATAAGAAGTTCTATGACCAGAATATGAGAACTTTCCGAGGGCCTTCTAGTACCAAGCCCATTTATGCTGAAGTAGCCACCGTCAGAAACCAGCGTTTCTCTAACCTAGGAAGGCCTTTGTCCAAGGTGCTTGAGAAGTTGGCAAGGTAGGGACTCTTTAAACCCTTAGAAGCTAGACCACTCACCAATCCTCCACCACCACACTATAACCTGAACCTTTACTGTCATTACCACTAGCAAAAAGACCATGACACCGACAACTGTGCCCACCTCAGGCATGAAATCCAAGACCTCATCGACTCCCATAAAATACCCGACCCCGAAAAGGAGCAACCCAACACACACAGAAACCCCCTGCCTAACTATCACTCTGTCCCACCACCTACCTACATGATTAGCTCCGGCCTACCTGAAAACCTCGTCCTTCAAACCTTTGACCACCAAGCCTTTTTCCCAGGGATTTGGGATAGTAACAGTTAGGATGAAGCGGAGCAGAGGAAGAATTTATGGTTGGATTTCTCCAGCAATGATGAGGAGGAGGTGAAGGGAATGACCTGTAGTGGGAATTTCTACAGTGATACCGCAGAAAATGGCAAGGAAGTGTTGGTAGAAGGCAGAAAAATAACAGAAAGCGGGGATAATACTGAAGAAGATGTAGTGTTGCGTCAGCTGAAGAGGATGCAAGCACATCTAAGTATTTGTGAGTTGTTGTGTGCATCGAAGGAGCACAGGCGTGCCATGGTTGAGGCCTTGAGCAAGATAAGGGTGCCAGAGGATGCCAACCCTACGATGTTTGTGGGATCAGTGTAGAGGGAAGCCTCGGAGGTGATAACCTTTTCTGAGGAGGAACTACCGACGGAGGGAAGGAACCATAATAGACCTTTATTCATAAGAGCTGGAGTGAGGGGAAAAAAGACATCTTGTGTGATGGTGGATGATGGCTCATCCATCAATGTATGCCCATTGAAGATTTTGGCGAGGTTGGGTATAAAGACGACGGATCTGAGTGCCTCCAATATGACTATTAAGTCTTATGATGATAGCAAGCGAGGAGTTGAGGGTATTTTTACTGCGATTGTCAAAGTGGGCCCAATTGAGGATGAGGTTGAGTTCATAGTGCTTGATATCTGGGCCACTTTTACTTTGTTGTTGGGAAGGCCATGGTTTCACAAGCTTGGGGGCATCCTCTCCACTCTGCATCAGGTTATCAAGTTTCCATATGGGGGAAAGATTGTCACCA
This sequence comes from Zanthoxylum bungeanum, assembly GCA_019454045.1. Classification (NCBI taxonomy): domain Eukaryota; kingdom Viridiplantae; phylum Streptophyta; class Magnoliopsida; order Sapindales; family Rutaceae; genus Zanthoxylum; species Zanthoxylum bungeanum. The sequence continues at coordinate 273,999 of SKCR01026436.1, read as the reverse complement.
TCAGAGCTGAGGTGGAAAATGTTGTGGCCGCTTTGGAAAGACAACCTTTCACAAGGCTACATGTGTCAGCAACCTTTGAGGAGTGGGTAGATCCTAAGGTGGCTAGGATCATGGAAAAAATGAAGTTCGAGCCCGGCACAGGCTCAAGTGTTGGAGGAGTATTGCCCGACTTCAAAGGGCAGACCACCAAGAGGGGTTTGGGATATAATTCTAATGAGGATAAGCCGAAAGGTAAGAAGAAAGGGTTAAAGCTGATGGAATGCTTCGTGAAGGCTACAGGGTATCAAGGAGAGCCCGAACCAGTGGAATTTAATGGGGTCATGGTACCGGGGTTTGAGATCTTCCAAGATGTGCTTGGTGAGAAACTGCTGACAGCAGTAGTGGAAAATAAGGAGGAAAGTGGGAAGAAGAGCTGATGAAGCTAGAGAGCCTGACCCTCGAGGAGAATAAGTAGACTGAGAAAAACCCGATTGCGGAGGATGAAGTGTCTGTAGATGACGAAGATATTTATCTTCCTGATTTATTTGAGTTTACTCCCGCATTTGCTAGTAATAAAGACAATCATTTTGCTTACTTGCCTGAGTCTATTCCTTTCAACTTGCATGACTTGAGTATATTTGACATCAACTCAACTAAAACGAACGCGTTTAACCTTGGTACGCTTGAGAGCCCCAAGGAGATTCTAATTGCAAGCGAGGTTACCTCTGATGAGCGGAAGAAATTAGAAGAGATATTAGTCAAATATGCTAAAGTATTTACTTGGTCCTACGAGGACATGCCTTCAGTAGATAGAAGCATCGCCCAACATGTGATATCGACTTATCCAAACATCTGGCCGGTAAAGCAGAAGCTCTAAAGAATGAGGCCTGAGTGGGCTAAAAAGGTTAGAGAGGAAGTCAATAAGCAAATAGATATTGGATTTCTAGAAGTGGTGAAGTACCCTGAGTGGTAGGCAAACATTGTACCAATGCGGAAGAAGGATGGGAAGGTCAGAATATGTGTGGATTACCGAGACCTCAACAAAGCTTGCCCGAAGGATGACTTTTCTTTACCTCATATAGACGTACTGGTTGATAGTGCAGCTTTATCTGCCATGTATTCGTTCCCATATGGGTTCTCATGATATAATCAAGTTCTTATGGCTGAAGAAGATAAGCATAAGACTGCCTTTGTCATGTAATGGGGCACGTATTGTTACAAAGTGATGCCGTTTGGACTTAAGAATGCATAAGCAACTTACCAACGGATGGCCACTACGTTATTACATGACTTGATACATAAGGAGATTGAAGTATATGTGGATGACATGATGGTGAAATCAGAGATGAGAAGCGGACATATAGAAGCACGGGAGAAATTCCTTGAACGAGTAGACAAGTATAACCTGCGGTTAAATCCCAAGAAGTGCGTGTTTGGAGTAACGTCAGGAAAGTTACTAGGACACACTGTCGGAATGGGAGGAATAGAAGTAGACCCTAAGAAGATCAAGGAGATCACGGAGATGCCTGCGCCGAAGACAGAGAAAAAAGTGAGAGCATTCCTTGTGAAGATTCAGTATATTAGTTGGTTCATCACCAAGTTGACGTCCGTGTGTGAGCCTATCTTTAAATTACTAAGGAAAGACCAGTCAGTGAAATGGAATGAGCCGTGCCAAGAAGCTTTCGACAAGATCATGGAATACTTGGTGAAACCTCCTGTCTTGAAACCTCCGAGACCGGGTAAACCCTTGGTACTGTACTTGGCCATATAACCTAAAGCGCTGGTGGCGATGATGGTACAAGCAGATGAAATAGAGGTAGAGCATGCAGTCTACTACCTCAGTAAGAAGATGCTTCCATACGAAGCCCGCTATCAAGAAGTAGAGAAGATATGTTGGCAATAGTATGGGCGTCCAGAAAGTTACATCATTACTTCCAATCGTACAAGATCCATGTGGTAGCAAAGGAGAATCCCCTGAAGTATCTGCATTTGGAGCCTTCATAAGTAGGAAAGTTAGGCAGATGGTTGGTACTACTGACAGAGTTTGATATTGAGTATCTCACGTCTAAAGTGATCAAAGGCCGAGCCGTAGCAGAGTTCCTGACATTACAACCGATAGAAGGAGATCAGTACAAGTTTGAATTCCCAGACGAGGAAATCCAAGCAATAACAGTCTAAGGATGGAAGGTGTACTTCGATAGAGCGGTGAACTGTAAATGAGCAAGAATAGAGATTGTGATAGTAACCCCCGAGGGAGAAACCCTGCCTATGGCCAAGAGGTTGACGTTCGGTGTAACCAACAACCTGGCTGAATACGAAGCGTGCGCCTTTGGACTGATGACACTGATAGCCTTAAAGGTTAAGAATGTAGAAGTCTACGGAGACTCGATGTTGGTAGTCTGACATATGCAAGGAGAATGGGAATTGAATGAAGAACTGTTGAAACCTTACTTGTTCCACCTCAGGAATCTGATACAGGCCCTCCCTAATTCTAAGTTCCAGCACTTTCCACGAGAAGAGAATCAAATAACCGATGCATTAGCAATACTAGTTACAACTTGAGAAAATCCAGAGAAATTGGTAATGAGACCTCTATTATTGACGACAGTAGGAAGACCCGTCTCCGAGATAGAAAGGATATCAGAAGTAGAGGTCGATGATGGGAAACCTTGGTATTATGACATTTAGAGATATTTGGAATGAGGGAATTCCCGAAAGAAGAAAGCAGAAAAGACATGATAGCCATCCAGAAGTTGGCTTCTCAGTATGTGAGTTTGAAAGGAGAAATTTACAAGAGACAAGTAAATGGCATCCAGCTGAAATGTCTGAAGAAGGAAGAGGCTCAGAAGCAATACAAGAAGTACACATCGGAGTATGTGGACCACACATGAATGGGTTGAATTTGTCTCGTAAAATAGTGAGACAAGGCTTTTACTGGTCGACCATGGAAACTGACTGCTCGAAGCTGGTAAAGAATTATCATGATTGTCAAACACACGGTAACTTGAACCATTTACCGCTCACAGAGTTGCATGGGCTGTCAAAGCCGTGGCCTTTCTCAGCATGGAGAATTGATATGATCGGAGAGATTTTCGATCGCACGCATCGAATGGACATCGCTTCATAGTAGTGGCAGTAGACTACTTTTCAAAATGGGTGGAAGCCGAGTCATTTCGCAACATCACAGCAAAGCATATGGCAAATTTCATAGCCCTGAATATCATTTGTCGATATGGGATACCACATCATGTAGTAACGGAAAATGGAGTCCAGTTTCAAGGAGAAATAAAGGCAATGCTACATAGGTATGGGATATGACATCACAAGTCATCACCTTACCGACCACAGGCAAATGGGGCTGTCGAGGCAGGCAATAAGACAATAAAGAAGATGTTAGCCAAGATGACAGAAAACTACATAGATTGGGCTGACAAACTACTGTACACCCTGTGGGGATATAGAACTTGTGTGAGAACAGCAACAGGAGCCATGCCTTATTATTTGGTCTACGGAATGGAGGCGGTACTGCCAGTGGAAATTGAGATACAGTCCATGCGAGTATTAGCAGAAGCAGAATTACCTAAGCAAGAATGGGCCTTGCAGAGGTTTGAATAGTTGGCATTACTATATAAGAAGAGGATGAAGTCCTTATGTCATATGCAGCTAGATCAGAAGAGGCTGACTGAGCATTCAATAAAAAAAAACGTGTCCTACCAAGATCAGAAAGGGTGATCTAGTACTTAAGCAGTCAAAGCCATTAACGACACACCCGAGAGGAGAGTTCAGACCTAACTGGGAATGACCCTATATGGTCCAGAAATTAATGGGAAATGAGGTAGTGAGACTGTCAGATTTGGAAGGGAACGAGTTCACCGAGTTGATCAATATAGACAGATTAAAGCTGTATTTTGCCTGAAGAAGAGAAGACCGAGCGATCAGCAGGAGAACTTGCAGAAGACCTAACCCAATGGAGTAGGAAATTTATTCATGCATACATGCATCCATGTAACATACTTACGTTCGTCTTTGTGTTTGTTCTATTTTGTATTCACAGGTATCAAAGAAGAAAAAAGAGAAAGTGGTAAAGGCAAGCTAACCAGAAGCAGCAACAGTATAGTGTCATCAGTTTTGGGAATGAATCACGGGGCTGAGGCCCACATCAGTTTCAGGAATGAATCAGTATCAGTTTCGGGATGAGTCCTAGGGGGCGAAGCCCACATCAGTATTGGTTTTGGGAATGAATCACAGGGTTGAGGCCCTCATCAGTGTTAGTTTTGGGAATGAATCTTGAGGGCGAAGCTCGCATTATCAACAATTGAGAGAAAGAATACCAGTGAATGAAAAAGAGAGAGAGAGAGAGAGAGAGAAGTCCTTGATGGTTAGGCATATATCCGGTGATGACATTGTTTACTGTAGGGTGAAACCTTAGAAATGATAAGTGCGAGATGTGCTCTCGTCCGGTATTCTGAGTGGTTGATCTCGGCTAGACTCGCGAGCACTTGATTATGGGATCTTAGCAGTAGAAGCCTGAGTAGTTGGGAAGATGACTAGTTGAAAAGATGGCGGATCAGTGAATGACCGTTTGCCTATATGTCCATCCTGGTTTACTTATGTTACGATATATGATATAGTTGGAAACGAAGAAAAAGTCTCTGAAAAGAAAAAAAAAATAGACCACCTATAACCGATAAACGTGAAACTACCCATAGGCGAGTATTAGGACCACCATGAGGAGAAATGCTACCTTAAAAAGGGTAGGTGTGAGAAGAAAGAAAAAAGAAAAAGAAAGAAAAAAGAAGTTCAAAATGAAAAGAAAGAGATGAAAGAAAAGAAGAAGAAAACCATATCATGTTGAGTACGAACGAGTAATTACAGAGTATGATCAAGACATCTCGGTTGGTTAGACCTACTGATCCAATTCTCCGAGACAAAATCATCAAGTTGGCTTACTTAAGGAATAAGCTGCGAAAGAACCTTGGCACACACACACTTTCAGTCTAGTTCAGATCACTCATTCAGACGGTCGAATTTGAGTATATCAAGTACTTTGAAGCTTCTCTGGTTTCGACACGAAGCATCTTTTGAGGACGAAAATATGTTTAGCTATCGGGATTATCTAGTGAAAGACAGTATAGTATGTTGGCGTGTAATGTCATATCGGGTGATCTACCTTAACCTAAGGAAAGCAGCAAAGAGCAAGAAAATAAACCGAGACTGGGAACGACCAGCCTCTCATTTCTCATGTAGCACGGTTCGGGAATGAATCATCACATCAGTAATGCCTCAGGGATGAGGTTCAGTATGCCGAGAATGGTATTTCGAGAATGGAGCGGGGGCGAGGCCCACATCAGCATCAGTTTTGGGGACGAGTCCCAGGGGGAGGCCTACATCAGCATCAATTTTGGGGATAAGTCAGGGTCGAGGCCTACACAGGGTTTTGGGGTCGAGTCCGAGGGGGTGAGCCCCACATCAGCATCAATTTTGGGGACGAGTCCTAGAGTCGAGGCCCAAACATCAGTAGTAGTTTTTGGGATATGTCCCAAGGTCGAGGCCCACTACATCAGCAGTTTTGGGATACGTCCCAAGGTCGAGGCCCACACATCAGTTGTAGTTCCGGGATGCGTCCCAAGGTCGAGACCATTACATCATCAATTTTGGGATGCGTCCCAGGGTCGAGGTCCATATTGTCAATGGTATTGGGATGCATCCCAAGGTCGAGGCCCACACATCAGTTGTAGTTTCGAGATGCATCCCAAGGTCGAGGCCCACTACATCATTAGTTTTGGGATACATCCCAAGGTCGAGGCCCATATTGTCAGCGGTATTGGGATGCGTCCCAAGGTCGAGGCCCACTACATCATCAGTTTTGGGATGCGTCCCAGGGTCGAGGCCCATATTGTCAGCGGTATTGGGATGCATCCTAGGGTCGAGGCCCACATTGTCATCAGTTACAGTTCCGAGATGCATCCCAAGGTCGAGGCCCACTGCATCATCAGCATAGTTCGAGAATAAAACACACACTCGGTCACTCGGGAACAAAGCCCAGAGGTCGAGGCACCTCACCACCCTATCAACACAGTTCGGTAGTGATTTATAGAGATCGCAATATTTTATAGGGATGAACCCACAGGTCGAGGCACCTCACCATAATATCAACTCAGTTCGAAGAAACATGCAAGTCATGTGGCAGTGGCAAGCCAGGTAAGTAAAAATGCATTGCATAACTTTAATAGGATTGTCACTGTTACACACTGCACAAGTCCATCAAAGTGGGGGCGACTGTAGGCACTGTATTTTTGCATGTAAGTCCCGATGATGAGTCTCGTACAGAGGAACTCCTTTTAAAATTTTGGAAGTCGCGGGAAACGGACGTCGAAAGGAAAAAAGTCAGAAATCAATACCTTGTTGGATTTAATTCGTTTGCTTAGCTTCGGGTTTGCTCGTTGGACCTCTATTTTAAAATTCATCCTCAGCCGAAACCCCAGCAAGTCACACACCAAACCCACACACCACCAAGCCACACACACGCCCAAAGGACCACATTCACACCAAAAGCCTTCCAAAATAACAAATACACACATTAAACACATGTTGAAATCAAGCCAAATCACCTTCTCCAATTAAAAGATCCAAATCAAATCTCATCAATCAGCTTCCTAATTAAATTAAATCACATTCCTAAACTAAATCAAATCAAATCAAATCAAATCAAATTACCTTCCTAATTTGGAGAGATCCTTTCCTTATGACACATAAATTAAATATCCCCTCATAATTACACAAATATTCCTTCCCTATTCGCATAAGGACAACCCCAACCCTTGCCTATAAAAAGAAGAATAAACCCAACCTTAGAACCCCTAGCACTCACGCCTAAAGCCTTCTAATTTCCCCTCACATTCACGCAACAAACGACCTGAAATAGCCCCCCTCCATTAACGTATAAACTGCCCATGAAACCCCTCACATTCACGCAAAACACAACCAGAAATAACCTATGAAATCATCGAATTCTGCCCCAGTAAACTGCCAAAAATTATCGTAAATACTGTTCACCGAAACTATCCCTATACCACCAAGACTGCATCACCTAATTATCGAGACTACAATACCCCTAATTACCGAAACTGCACTGCCCCAAATTACCGAAACTGCACTACCTAAACACCAAAGACTGCACTGAAAACACAGCCCTTTTGACCACCGAAATTGCCCTGAAATCTGCCTGAAAATACCGTAAAAAACTGTCCAGATATCTGCTCTATTTTCACCGTAAAAACCACCCAGAAACTACACTCTTTCACTACACAAATAGCAGCCTCGATACACCTTCATTACCCAAAACAATAAGCCAAAACTGTGACCAGAAATAGTAGCAAAATTGAGCAAAACAACAGCCCAAACAGTGAGGCAACGAAGGAAAACAACGAACTAGTGAATCGGAAAAGTTACGGAGCATCAATCCTTCCGAAAACTGCGTAACGCACTTCCAAGAGACGACTTAAACGGTTAGACATGAGGGCATCTTTTTTATCTATTCCCGTTCATTTTCTTATTAGTTATTATTATTTCTTTGCATGGGTATTTTTGATTTATATATGTTGTGGCCATGGAATGAATAATTTTGTGCTATCTCTCATGGTATATCGGATGGAAACCCAGACGTAAATTCCGTAGGCGAATCCGAATGGATGGTAGTGCAGTTTGCACTCAGGATACAATTACATGTACTACTTGAGAAACGCACATATTCCGTTCATCCGATCTTACATTTATTCGTTGTTTATTAGAAATAGTATGTTACTTTTATGCATGATTAGGTTGTTTACCATATTATTTTCAAAGTATGATTTATTTTACATTAGGAACTTAATTATGTCTCTTCTACGTTCATGTTTAGATTGTTATTTATTTATATTGCTATGTTTATTGATTTAATGTGTTCATGTGAATGTGTACTTACCGTTATGTCAACTTACTTTCATGCATGCAAACTTAGATTTAGGTTTTACTTTTATGCATGCGAACTTAAATATAGGATGTACATTTATATATGCGAATTAGATGTAGACTATTATTGTGTATGTAGGTTGCGTAGACTCGGTTAATTATTGAACAAATCTTTTCATTACAAGTGGCATAAGTAAGGGACTATTACGAACCCAACGGTTTGAGGTCTTCCCTTGTGAGGGGTGAGTGTGGCCTTAAATCATTTTCCCAGTTCACACTGGGTGGCGACTCCATTATTCTCCGATTTAGTCTCCCGTGGACTATTCCGTACTCCCGACTAAACCACGAGCCTAAGACAGCGTCGCCGATTTCTGTATCCTACAATAAGATCCATCAATATTAAAGCAGCTACAAACACCACCTATGAAGTCCTCAAAAATAATTTTAGGCATATCTAGAATGGTAAATTTACTCTATAAGGATAATTGGTTATCCTATAACCCAATTAAGACATAATTATACTAATTAGGCTTAATTAATTACACATGTTAATCTTTAGGGTTCATAATAATTATCCATAAATCATAAACACCAAATATATTTAGAAACATGTAACATATTCACATGTATAAGAAAATAATTTTTCAATTGGAAACAAAATTCATATCGTAATCCAATTAAGATTATGCATTTGTTTCCAATTACCAAATACCTCTCATTGGTGTCTAAATTTTGTAACCCTAGCCCTAATTTTTTTAATATTGTTCTCAACACATGAGAAACTAAACAAACAAAATGAAAATATTTTTCCATTTAAATAGATAGGGCTGAATTTATGAGGGTTTTTTGGTCATTTTCTAGAACAAAATACTTGGTTAAAAATGAGACATAAATTTAATCTTATCAAATAAGAATATTTAAATAATTTTTACATAAATGGAATCCATGTATATAAATTACATAGTTTGGCAGAAAATTTACCGTCGTATATATAAAATTCGACGAATATTACATATTTTATTAATTAATATATAATAAATAAATAATCAATACTAATTAGTTAATTAGCTAATAACTTGGAAAAATATTCTATGGATATTTCATTTAAATATAAATAATAATTAATTCAATTAATTATAATAAAGACAAGTGTCAACTTCTATTTGGCCTTTAATGTATATCTAATCAAATTATGTATCATATAAATATTAAATTTACACGCATGTGTAAATTATGAATAATCTGAATTATCCATAATTTATTGCTTAAGTGCTTAACGAGTACACTTCATATTATGAGATTTTCTAAATTCAAGTTTATTTGTCACAGAAATTATTTTCGTGTCCTTAATTCGCCCACTTGCAAATCACGACGACCATAAATAATCGAGTTGAACCATACAAGTCAAGGTCATTGTATATGTTAAATCCATCTATCATATACTAATCGAATTGTACTATAGATATAGAAAATACATCAAATCTCTGCTATGTACAATTTATATACATGTCACCACATATTCATGATTCTCTACATAAATACTCAAAACTTATTTCCGCAGTATATCTCGACCAAGGATTTAAAGAATCATGAAATGGACACCTAAATCTCATACATAGAACTGAAAAATCCTCTCTGGATACATCATAATATATCATGAGCCTCAGTTCATACGCAATGGATAGAAGGATGTATGATCTTAAAAAGATCATAGATGTAACCGCCATCAAAATTGGAAGATACCTTACACATCTATAGTGGTATCTCAAGTTAAACAACATCATATATTACTCGAACTGAGAAGATTTTTATTAACGCTGGTGTATCATCTATTAGAGATCTTCCGGTGAGTCATTCAATATTCATCTAATAAATACCTACATGTGTATACGAGTCTCCCTAAAACTTATGGTTCAGTGAGATAAACTATTAGAACTATTCTAGTATAAGACTTGTACCAGTCTCATGGGTTTACTAATCGATCAAGTATGTAAAACTTGAGCAACAACAATTTCATAATGAATTATGTCGGGATATTTCTCACTGTCAATTGTGGCACTTTTTCAACTACTCATTCTATAGTCAATTTTCGCCTTTACCATATAATTAAAAAATTATACTGATGAAATTACTTAATTTAATCCATAACAAAATATGAATATATATTTTATTTATAATATATATCAAAAATTAACGTGTCGAACACCAACTCTAACATAGACAACCTAAAAATGAGTCAAAACAATACTATCATGATAGGGAATGTTGTACCAAAAATCTTCCCCCGTCAAAAAGATAGTCTATTTGGCAGGGCAATCTGATGCAAAACACCTCAAATACTGCTCCATACATCTATTAACTACATCTGGTAGGCACTACTTGCAGCTAATCTGCTACATGTCAGAAACTATTATCTTAAGAAAACCATGAAGTTTGCAAACCATTTGGATAAAGAGTTGAGCAACCTAAAGAGCATTAAAATATGAAGACATTGAACCCAAATGGATATACCTATTAAGCTTGTAAACTACTACTAGAATGATCGAAGATCATTTTAAAACAGATAGGCCAATAATAAAGTCCATGGAAATGTCTTTCCATGGTTCATCCGGTATAAGAATTGGTTGCAGCAAACCCTTAGGGCTTTTTGTCACATACTTGACTTGTGGAAACTTGACAAGTAGAAATATAAGCCTTGATATCTTGTATTCATTTCTAGTAAAAAATAGTCTGAATCCTCTTAATTGTTTTAAAAATTCCACTTTGACCCCCACACTCAGAAGCATGCATATCATCTATTATTGAGTGCTTCAAAGGAGATGTAGTATTTATGAAAAACTTTCCTTTGTAGTAAAACATGCCATTTAGAATTTTATAATTTTGATGCAAAGATGATTGTTGTTGAACTATTGTAAATAGTTGCTGTAAGTCATCTTGTAGTGCAATCTTAGCTCTAACCTGATCCGCAAACCCAAATAGGGAATTGATCGGGCTTAAAACTAAGGAATCATGGACATGGCATTAGCAACTACATTGTCTTTACTTGATTTTATTGTATTTCATAATAAAAATCCAATTATTTGGGTAAGTGTTGCTTTTGTTCAAGAGTCTATATTACATGTTCCTTTAACCTTTTCAAGCTTTTATAGTCAGTTCTGATAATGAAGTGTCTTCCTAACAAGTATTGCCTCCATCTTTCATTGCATCCACAATAGCTACCAACTCCAATGGAAGCCTTTTGCAATCTATCACTGTGCTTCTTGTTGAAATAGGCAATATGGTGTGTTATTTCATTAATATAACTCCAATGCCCTAAGTACTAGCATCGGTTTCCACTACAAATAGTTCATTAAAATCAAGTAAAGAAAGGACTACTGTGCCAGCTATGGCTTGCTTTAATGCTTGAAAGGCAGTTTGAGGTGAAATTACTCTACAAGCAATAGCGACAAATAATTTCTATGTCCCAAGAGGGGGGTGAATTGGGTTATCGCTATAAGTGTGGAATTAAATAAACCTTTACCGATTTTTAGCTCTTATTACCAAAAGGGAACTTTGGTCGATTTTCTCTATTTCGATTAATAACCTATATGCAAGTTTTCTAATCAATAAATGTAAATGTAAATAAACTTGCAAATAGTAAAACTATAGGGAAAGAGAGATACGACACCGCGATTTATAGTGGTTCGGCCAAACGTGCCTACGCCCACTCCCCCAAGCCTCGCTTGAAGATTTTCACTTAAAATCGAGTTTTCGTGGTTCACTCGTAACCAAGAGTTTTCCGCAAAGGCGCACTCCGAACCTTTTACAATTTTGAGTTTTGTTAATAGGCTCACTCACAAATCTTTACAACTACCCAAACTAATGGAATTTCACAAACCGCAAGTGTTTTGATATAAAAAATTTAAATTACACTTGAGCACTCACAAATATAATGAAGATTGTGTGAGTTACAAACCCAAGTGTTCTAAGCTCACTAAATGTATGAAGGTGAGTGTGTGAGCTTTAGTGTGTTTGAGAAAAAGAAGGTTTATGAAACTCTTGTATTTGCCTTAGAGAATGTATGAAGATGTAAAATGATGTCTTTTACCAAGGCAAATGAGTTGGGGTTCATTTATATAGAAAAATGAAGAGTAGTCCCAACATTCTGTGGAGACCAGTATGTTCACCGGTATGTAGATCGATATGCCGGTTTGGGTTTCCAATGGATACTAACGGCTATATTACCATTGAACAAGTATACGTTAGGCCGGTATGCTAATCGGTATGAAGACCGGTATGGTTTGGCCTGGTTCTAGAATTTGTACATAGTGAAGAGCTACACCGGAATGGAGACCGGAATGGAGACAGGTATGGACCTCCATGGTTTCAGTAATTATGCACCATGAAGAGCTAGACCGGAATGGGGACCGGAATAGATCTCCCTAGTTTCAGTAACTACGCACCATGAAGAGCTAGACCGGAATGGAGACCGAAATGGATCTCCATGGTTCTAGAAAGTATGCATAAGGCTTTCCTTGACCGGTATGGTCACCGAAATGGCACCTGTGTGCCGGTAATTAAGGTTTTAAGGCATTTTGTCATGATGCATCTAAGTGATTGTGCATGCAATCTTATGAGCTTAGACACTTAAATATACAATTCACAATAAAAACTAAATCATAAGCGAAGACTTCGCAATATATTCTTCAATTTTCCGCAAGTCTTCACATTCTCGCTCTTCACCCTATATGCTTCAACATTTTTTTGTATTGTTTCGTGTTTGCACGTTGAAGTCTTTTTTCTCGCGTTGCAACAACAAAATCAAATTACGCGACCAAGTTGCCAACAATCTCCCCCTTTTTGATGATGGCAACCCCTTAAAACTTGTTTAGACTTGTGAGCTTATAAGAGTCCAAATGGTGATGATTTTGCTCCCCCTCAAAATAAGTTCCCCCTAAATGTGTGATTGTCTTTAAAAAAGCTGTATCAAAACTTGACAAATACATTAGTACTATTACTCCCCCTTAAACCAAAGGTGAGGGTAAAATAAGTTTTAATCTCATTCTAATTATTTCTCCCCCTTTGACATAATCAAAAAGTGGAGAAGTAAAAATTTTAAATTAAATGAGATACCAATATGATATATGTGCAAAAATGATACCAAAATTAAAAAATTTATGCACATTTGGCATTTCCCCCTTTTTGGCATCAGATTTAAAAAGAAATCTTGTATTATGCAATTTTTTTAAAAAATATGTACCAATGATACCAATTAACATTTTATATCAATGTTTCCAATTATATCATTTTAAGCATGATTTTTCCCAATTGTGATATCAAATAAAATAAGTCATTACATATTATGATACCAACTAAAATCAATGAATTCACTTCAATGCATTTTTAATGATTGTCTTCTTATAAGTATGAAACCAATTAATAAACAATCAATGCTTCTCATTATACCAATGGAAACTTATGTCAATATACATGTATTTCATTTTTAACTAAGTATGTTCATATGGCAAAAGCATTTTCAATGCAAATCAAATAAGTAATCACATACATGTAATTTAACACAATAAATACAATGTGACACCAATTGATATGAAAAAGGGTTTAAATGTATGATTTAGGCATTTAATGATATCAAATGAACAATTGATACCAATAGAAGGTTAAATACATTGCCTAATCACTTGTATACTTCAAAAAAATAATCAATGTAAAATATGCATACATTTATGATTTAGAGGAAACGGTACCAATGTTTCCGTGAATACGAATTTTACCTTTACCATTGCGATTCCTCATAACCTTGAGCCTTTGGGATCAATTTTGTAATTCTCTATAACGATCCATTCCCAAAGCTCCCCCTATAAATTTATCAATTACATTTTGGTACCCAAACTTTCTTGGGTCCATTGGGGTTAATTTTGATTCCTTGAGAAATCCATACATTCTTAATCACATTCTTATACATACATTCAAAACTTTTATGTCCTTTTTTTTTATTACATGCATGACATGTGACATTTTCATTTATAACATTCTTAGAATGAGAATCGGAAGCCTTAATAAAATAATTTGTCAAAAATTTTCATTTAATGTAAGGCCTATATCCTAATCCTTCTCTTTTAAATGCACATTTTTAGGATCCAATAAGCATTTTAAAATTTTTATGTCCCAATGTGAACTTACAAAGAATGTTTTGCAAATCTATAATATTTGTATTTAACAAAACATTTTCATTTAAAATCGATTCGCAATCGCATGTCTTACAGCTAGATGGCATATTTGATATGACATTTTCAAGTTCTAGCTTTTTCAATTTTAAACATGCATTTTCATCATTTAAGCGTGCAATTTCTTTTTCATGTTTAGCCTTTAATCATATCATATCATAATCTAAAACATGAATTTTATTGACACAAGTTGCATGATCATTTTTAAGTATAGCATGCTCATTTTTAACTAATTTCAATTTCTTTTTAAGCATATCACACAATTCTTTTAGACTATTAAAAGCATCAAGTAAATCATTATCATATTAAGAATTGTGTACCTCTTCTTCTTCGTTTTCAAAGAAGAAATCCTCATCCTCGATGGCCATAAATGCTATTGATTTATCTTTGACTTCGACCTCTACCTCCCCGGATGTGCTTGAATCGCTATCGCTGCAAGTTGAAGTAGCTTTCATTGCCTTTTTCTTTGATTTTCCTTTTATTATCCTCAATGGGCAATCGGTGGCTATATGACCCGGCTTGTTGCATTCGTAACACATAATTTTCTTGTTCATCTGCGGCCATTTTTCTTCTTTCTTTTCATCCGTCTTTGATTTTCCCTTTTTCTTTACGGATTTAAGAAGCTTCTTGAAGTTCTTGTTTATTTGAGCCAACTCATCATCACTATCATCTTCTTCACTTGAGCTTGAGTCGTCTCTTTTTCTCGCTTTTAAGGCCAAAGACTTTCTTGTCCTTTTCTTATCTTCCTTCTTTTTATCCATCTTGATCTCCATTTCATACTCAAGTAATTTTTCGACTAAATCATCCATCTTTAAAGTATTTATGTCGTTTGCTTCTCTAATGGAGGAGGTGTAGCTTCTAAATTCTTTTGGGAGCGATCTCAAAATTTTCTTCACTTGATCGGATGTCCCAATAGTTTTTCCCAAGGTGGCCAAATGATTGATGATGATAGTGAACCTCGAAATCATATGATCAATTTCTTCCTCGGATTCCATCTTGAAATTGTCCAATTCGCATATAAATCGGTTGATCTTTGATTCCTTCACTTGACTTGTGCCATCGTTGATCATTTCCAAAGACTTCCACAAATTATATGCATTTCCACATTCTGGAAGCTTGCTTACTTGATCCCGATCAATGGCACATAAAAGTTGGTTGAGTGCCTTAGCATTTTGTGAGGCTAGTTTTACATCCTCACTATCCTATTCTAAGCTCGGTTTTGGAATATCAACCCCATTGCTATCCTTTTTCATTGGAACTTTTACACCCCGTGTAATCACCAAATAGGATTGCGGATCAACAGCAAGGAGATAATTCAACATCCTCATTTTCCAATAATTGTAGTCCGTTCCGGTGTAAAACGGAGGTCTAGTCGTTGAAAATCCATCGACAAGATTTGACGAGTTGCTTGTATAAGCCATGATCTATTCTCGGACGGTTAAGTCTTGTAGAGAATACCTCACTCTGATACCAAGTGAAATTACCCTACAAGCAATAGCGACAAACAATCTCTATTTCCCAAGAGGGGGGTGAATTGGGTTATCGCTATAAGTGCGGAATTAAATAAATCTTTACCGATTTTTAGCTCTTATTACCAAATGGGCACTTAGGTCGATTTTCTCTATTTCGATTAATAACCTATATGCAAGTTTTCTAATCAATAAATGTAAATGTAAATAAACTTGTAAATAGTAAAAGTATAGGGAAAGAGAGATACGTGTAGACAACAGAAACTGGGCGACGCCGTCCTAGGCTCGCGGCCTAGCTGCGTAATATGAAATAACATGGAGTCGCCACCCGGTGTGAACCGGGACAAAGGTTTAAGGCCGCACTCACCCCTCGCAGGAGAATACCTCAAACCGTTGGGTTCGGAATGGTCTCTTACTTTATGTCATCTTGTAACGTTTGTGATTTGTGCAATATTAATCAAAACTACTTAACTTGCATGCTCAATGGTACTTAGATCTAACATGCTTTCATCCAAATAATTTCACGTAATGTAACACAACGAGCATATTAGACCATTAAATCACCATGAATAAATCATTATACAAACACATCATAAACTAATAACATGCATAAGGCACAACCTAAACATGCTTTAGCAAATAAACGACAAACTAAATTAAACCATGCTTTAAATAATAAAACAACCAAGAACTATAACATGCTCCAATAAAAATATGGGTAAAACGAGATATGTATATCTTAAGTGGTACGTGGCGTTGTATCCCGAGTGCAGACCATACTACCGTCCATTCGGAATCGGCTATGGAATTTACGTCCGGGTTTCCATCCGATATACCACAAAAGGGAATACATATTCCGTTCATCCGGAAATCACATCATACACCAATCCACAATACTCATGCGAACAAATTGAAAACAACATGCCAAACTAATTATTCAAGCTAAACACATGTGAGTTTTCATAACATAACAAATACAAAAATAAACATGTGGCCAAGGAATTTGGCCGTTCTCAATGTTGGACTTCGCATACCCGATTAGACGTATTCGACGTCAACCGAGTACGCTGTGTCTGGAACAACAAAATAACAAAGGGTGCCCTCAGGTCTTACCTTTTCAATCGCTGTCCGGGAGTGCGTTCCGCTGTGACAGAAGGGTTATCATTCCACTGTTCTCACTGATCCGCTGTTTCTGTTGTTTTATCCGATTCGCTATTTCCGCTGTTTTATCCGTTTTCAACGGATCTGCTGTTTCCGCTGTTTTTGCTGTTTTCACTGTTTTCACCCGCGGTTACAGTTTTCACCATTTTATCCGTATTCTCACAGTTTCAACTCGCCGTTTTCACCGTTATTTCCACCCGTCATTTTTCTGCATTTCTCTTCTATTTTCACTCGCTGTCTTCAACTCAAATTTCAAGGCTATCTCTCGGGGTTTTTTTTTTTTTGTGCTCAAAGTTACAGTTTTGGAGTCGGTTTAAGGGGCTGTTTTCTTCTTTATTTTGGGATGCTTCATCACCAACCATGTGCGTTCATATTCCTCCGATCATGCACTGTACGCACGGTTAATTATGCATGTGTCAGTTGCATGCGTGAGGTTGCAAATGTCATTAAGCATATGTCCCATGCAATATTTGTTTTGAACACGTGCGCATCCTCCACTCATAAGCATATGTCACATGTAATGTTTGTTTTGAACACGTGCGCATCCTCCACTCATCAACATCAGCCACGTCCAGATCATTAACAATTCACAAGTGAGATTCATGGCATGGTCACAGTGCGCCACATAAGAGGGCTGTGTGAGGTGGTGTTTGTGTGAGAGAGGGAAAGCAGTCTCGGTCAGGTATGTAGGGTTTCTACGTGAGAGATGTACGTGTATTTTGTGGCTATTAAGGGCAGTGATGAGGGTAATCAATGGGCTGCCACGGCTCGGCAGTGAAGGGTGATGAAGAAGGTGGTTCACGGTGACAGCATGAGTAGGGTTGATTCATGTGAATGGACTGCATGGGGTTATGAAAGGTCTGCTAAGGGACGTGAGATAGGAGGTTGATGATGTGTCTAAGGTAATTGGGACGTGATGGCTGATTGTTTGTGAGGCAGTAAGTTGGGCTGGTCCAAGACTGTGTGGCAGTGTTTGTATGTTAGTGGAGGCATGGGTGAGTTGCTTACGTGCATGAAAGGGGAGGGTTATGTGGCAGATTAAGGGCTGCAGTGCCGTGAGTTGAAGGTTCCGTTTGTGGTCGTTTATGACAAGGGCAATTAGGGTTGCAGTGACCGTGATGATAAGGTGTAGGCCGAGAATTGCAGTGGCTGGTATCTTGAAGATGAATGGCGTTGAGTGCGCAGGTCTTGCATGGGGCTGTTTCACGGTCAGTGGCTAGGGTTTACATGGTGACAATGGGCTGTATGGTTGCCGTGAGGAGTGAGAGCTGATTGAGTTGGGGACGTGTATGGTGCATGAGGGCTGCTAGGTGGCTTTGGCGTGAAGAAGGGGCCCTGTGTCATGGTCCATGGACGTGAGGATGAGTGAAGGTTGTAGGAGGGGCAGTTAACGTGAGCTGTGAAGGAGAGGGCTGCGTTCAAGGCTTGCTGAGTGTGTGTTTAATGGGCTGCTGCTTGCCGAGAGAGGGGTGGTATTAGTTTAGGGTTTTTTCGTGGGGAAGAAGATGATGGAGAGGGGGGTGTCAACTGAGACAGAAGATGAGGACGTGAGTAGTGCATGAAGCTAGGGGCGTATGAGGGATGGATGGAGTGGGTGGCTTAGGGACATGAGAGAGAGAGAGAGTAGGGCCTGTGCGTGTGTTTAAGAGGCATGCGTGATGGGATCTGTCTTGTTACATGAGGGTTAGGGGCTTATGATGGCATGATGGTTCGCTGGTTCTCAAAGGGGTTTCTATGCGTGATGAAGGAGGGCTGAATGAGGGGAGTCTTGGCAGCGTGAGCTGAGCGTGATGGGCAGTTTGAGGGTTAGGGTTTATTCTTGGTGGAATGGGCTGCTATTTCTCTGCTGGGTGAGTACTTGTCGAGTTAAGGGGGACTTGGATTCGTGGCTGTTGAGAGGTTGTCAGTTGTAGGGGTTCATATGCGTGAGATCCAGCTCCTAGCAGTGAGTTAGGCGTGAAGATTGAAGGCAGTGGCTGGGCAGTTCCCCCCCGTGCGTCCTGAGTGTGCTTGTTTGGTTTTTGGCGTGGTCCACTGTAGTGAGGAGAAGAGGGGCTGTGATAATGGAGGCTATGCGTGACCTGGGTTGATCCACGAAGTAGACGTGAGAATGATGAGGAGTTGGGGCTGTTTTGAAGAGGTTACTGGGCATGTAAGAATGTATGAAAATGGTGCTGAATGAGGGTTTTGTGTTGTTGGCAGTGAAGCTAAGGGTTCCAAGGTGACAGTGGGCTTGCCGAGATATCTCTGTGTGTTGAGTGAGGAGGGTTGTTACATGATGAAGGCTGGGTTTCACGTGAAGGGGTTGCCGAGATCTCAAGGCGTGGGCTGCTCAGTGTGGTTAAGTTGATGAAGATGCAGTGGAGACCCAGAATGGTGAGGGTGTCTTGTGCGTTCCCTAATGAAGGTCTGATGAAGGTTTGAAGGGTTCTTGAGCTGTGTTCCTTTTCTGAAGAATGGAGGGGCTGCCTATGGCGTGAAGGATGAGTCCCCAAAAATGGAGGGAATCTTGGTGAAGATAGAGACATGATGGAGGCATGAATAATGGAGGGGAATCGTTTATGTTTGGGAAGTGTGTGGCTTCACGTGGGAGTTATGGTGGCGGAATGGGTGCATGGGTGGCTTGCATGGGTTCATTTGGTGTTTTGTGCTTTTGTGTTTGTTACGTGGAGGGGCTTGCTGGTTTGTTTGGATTGAGGTGAGAGAGAGGGGCTATTATACATGTAGTTCACGTGGGGTAGGGGATTGGCTTTGTTGTTTTATTTTGTGAATGTGGTTTATGGGTGTGAGGGGTGGTTTAGTGAGAGAGAGGCGAGGCCGAGGAATAAATTTAAAATTGAGACCGAACGAGCGAACCCGAAGCTTGAACAAGCGAACCAAATCCAATAAAAAATGTCAATTATTGACATTCCCCTTCCGACGACCGCTTTCCGCAACTTCCGCAACTAAAAAGTAGTGCCTTCATTCGAGGCTCATCATTGGGCTGATATGCAAAAATGCAATGCCTACAGTCGCCCCCACTTTGATGGGATCTGTGCAGTGTGTGACAATGACAATCCTATCAAAGTTCGTGCAATGCATTTTCACTTACCTGGCTCGCCAGCTGCCACCTGACTCACCTGTTGTTTCGAACTGAATTGATTTGATGGCGAGGTGCCTCGACCTCTGGGCTTTGTTCCCGAACCACCGAATGTGAACTGTGATGATAATGCAGTGGGCCCTCGACCTTGGGACGCATCTCGGAAGATGATGTGGGTCTTGTTCCCTGAATTGTGTTGACTTGTGTTGTGGGTCTTGTTCCCTTGATTGAGTTGAGTTGAGTTGAGGGTCTTGTTCCTTGAACTGCGGGTCTTGTTCCCGATCTGAATTGTGTTGAGGGTCTTGTTTCCTGAACTGAGTTGTGGGTCTTGTTCTCGAACTGAGTTGTGTTGAGCTGTGTTGTGGGTCTTGTTCCCGTGGGTCTTGTTCCCATTTTGAGCTGAGTGTCTTCTTCCCTGAACTGTGGGTCTTGTTCCCGAACTGAGTTGTGTTGAGCTGTGTTGTGGGTCTTGTTCCCGATTTGAGTTGAAATAAGGGTCTTCTTCCCTGAATTGTGGGTCTTGTTCCCGATTTGAGTTGAAATGAGGGTCTTCTTCCCTGAACTGTGGGTCCTGTTCCAGATTTAAGTTGAGATGAGGGTCTTCTTCCCTGAACTGTGGGTCTTGTTCCCGATTTAAGTTGACATAAGGGTCTTCTTCCCTGAATTGTGGGTCTTGTTCCCGATTTGAGTTGATATAAGGGTCTTCTTCCCTAAACTGTGGGTCTTGTTCCCGATTTAAGTTGACATGAGGCTTTCTTCCCCTGGGCTTTGTTCCTGAACTATACTGACATGAGGCTTTCTTCCCCTGAACTGTGCTGAATGTGGGCTTTATTCCTGAACTGTACTGAATGCAGGCTTTCTTCCTGAATTGTACTGAATGTGGGCTTTATTCCCGAACTATACTGAATGTAGGCTTTCTTCCTGAACTGTACTGAATGTGGGCTTTATTCCCGAACTATACTGAATGTGGGCTTTATTCCCGAACTGAGCTGAATGTGGGCTTTATTCCCGAACTGAGCTGAATGCAGGCTTTCTTCCTGAACTGTACTGAATGAGGGCTTTATTCCCGAACTATACTGAATGTGGGCTTTATTCCCGAACTGAGCTGAATGTGGGCTTTATTCCCGAACTGAGCTGAATGCAGGCTTTCTTCCTGAACTGTACTGAATGTGGGCTTTATTCCCGAACTATACTGAATGTGGGCTTTATTCCCGAACTGAGCTGAATGCAGGCTTTATTCCCGAACTGAGCTGAATGCAGGCTTTCTTCCTGAACTGTACTGAATGTGGGCTTTATTCCCGAACTATACTGAATGTGGGCTTTATTCCCGAACTGAGCTGAATGCAGGCTTTCTTCCTGAACTGTACTGAATATGGGCTTTCTTCCCGAACTGTATCGAATGTGGGCTTTATTCCCAAGTCCCCGAAACTGATGCTGATGCTGATATGGGTGTAGGCCTCGGCCCTGGGACTCATCCCTGACACTGACACTGATATGATGTGATGGTTCATTCCCAAACCGTGCTCCATTCTCGGATTGTCATTCTCGGTTTGTTCATCCTCAAACCCTGCTCCATTCTCGGAGTGCCATTTCTGGCGAAACTGATGCTGATAATGATGTGGGCCTTGCCCACGGGGTGCCATACTCGGCGTGCCATTCTCGATGTATTCATTCTCGAGCTGTCCATTCTCGAACTGTCCATTTTCGGACTAAAATCTCCATTCTCGGAGTGTCGTTCCCGGCTGGAATTGATACTGAAATAATGTGGGCCTCGCCCCTAGAATATCATTCTCGGCAGAAACTAAAACTGATGTAATATTGGCCTCGCCCCCTGAATGCAATTCCCGGCAGAAACTGATCTGAATTGATGTGGGCCCCGCCCCCAGGCTGCCATACCTAGCTGATACTGCTCTGAAACTGATGTGGGCCCCCTGCCTTCATAATGCCATACCCGGCTAAAACTGATCTGAACTGGTGTGGGCCTCGCCCCCAAGTTGAAATAGGCCTCGCCTTCAAACTGATACTGATGTGGGGCTTCGCCCCCAAGCTGATATGATATTCTATCTCATACATCACACCACCTCCCATGAGATAATCTTTGATAGATAGACATATTTTTGTCCTCAACGAATGCTTTCGCGTCGAAACCGAAGAACCTTCAAAGTACTCGACATACTCAAGTCCAATCATTTGAATGGGTGATCTGAGCTAGACTTCTCGTGTGTGTGTGCCAGGGCTCTTTCGCAGCTTAGTCCTTAAGTAAACCAACTTGGTGATTTCGTTTCGGAGAGTCGAACCGGTGGGTCTAACCAACCTAGATGTCTTAATAACATTCTGTGATTACTTCCACATACTCAACATGATATGGTTTTCGTCTTTTTTCTCTTGTCCTTTTTTTCATTTTCCATTTTCTTTTCTTTTCTTTTTTTTCTCTCTTTTTTTTTTTGACACGCCTACCCTTTAAGGTAGCATTTCTCCTCATGGTGGTCCTAATACTCGCCCATGGGTAGCTTCACGCTTATTGGTTATAGGCGGCCTATTTTCTTTTTTTCTTTTTTATCATAGAGATTTTTCTTTTATTTTTAACCATATCATATATCGTAGCGTACATAAATCAGAATGGACATCCAAGCAAACGGTCATTCACCAATACATCATCTCTTCAACTAGTCACCTAGCTAACCACTCAGGCTTCCACTGCTAGGATCTCATAATCAAGTGCTTAGGAGTCTAATCTAAGATCAATCCATTCAGGGTACCGGATGAGAGCGCGTCTCGCACTTTTTGTTTCTAGGGTCTCTCCCTACAGCATGCAATGTCATCACTGGACATACGTCTGTCTATCAAAGACTTCTCTCACTCATTTTCATTCATTTTTTTTTCTTTTCATTCTTTTTTTTTTCTTTTCATTCTTTTTTTTTTTCATTTTCATTTTTTTTTTCATTTTTTGTTCTTTTACTCTTTTTTTTTTCTTTTTTCTTTTTTTCTTTCACACTCATTTTTTTTTCTTTTTCTCATTTTTTTTTTCTTTTTTTTTTTCTAACAATTAAAATAAAATACAAACTTTTCAAATAAAACACAAACTTTCAAATAGGTCTTGGAATACCTGGTCAGGAGGGAACCTCATCGATTCAGATCAATGTCCAGTCTGCGTTTCTTGCTCGGATCACTGTCAGTCCAGTCCAAATTGGAGAGGATGGGGTCGAGCTTCGGCTCAAAAGCCAGGATCTGATCAATCAACTCTTCGGCCTTTGTTGCCGTCAGGAAAATGTCTTCCACAGATTTAGTGACAAACTCGTGTCTCTTGGCTTCTGCAAGAAACACAAACAGGAAATCGAAGAAGTGCTCAATATTAAGCAGTCCAATGGGTTTCCGGTGAATGTTCAAGTGTCCCCATGACGCCACTGTAAATATCTCTTCGAATGTGCCAAGTCCACCAGGTAATGCAATGAACGCATCCGCAACACTGATCATTTCGCGAATTTGTTCAGATATACCTGGCACAATGTGTTCGTCTCCGTTTGTTGGTCCAATTAATTTCTCGTCTGCCAAAGGCCTTGGGATGATTCCCAAAACGTGACCGCCACCATCTTGAACGGCTTTTGATACTGTTCCCATCATTCCCATATTTCCACCGCCATATACCAAGTGTATATTTTTCTCAGCCATAACTCGCCCCAATTCCTCAGCAGCTTCTGCGAATTCAGGTTTGTTGCCAGTGTTGGATCCACAGAAAACACAGATTCTCTTGAATCGCTGATGTGAAGTAGCTTCCATTTTTTTTTCTTTTACTTGGATGTATATTTGAATGTGTTGAGGAGAGCAATGCCGAGCTGAATTTATAGGACCTGCAAAAGAGGTGAATAATAATTGCAATAACATATTCCACTGAGTGACGGTTAGCTAAATCACAAAAGAAGTCATCAGAAGTCAAGAAAGGCCATCGGATCATGTCTGCAAAAACAACAAGAGAAATCGTGAGATGTCAAAAAGTTGTGGATTCGTTCCAGGAAAATAACAGAAAATAACAAAGGAGATCGTGATACGTCAAAAAGCTGTGGATTCTTTCAACGAAAATAACAGAAAATACCAAAGGAAGTTCTAAAATGTCAAAAAGTTGTGGATCTCTTCCACTTCAACATGTCATGAATGGTCCAAACAGTTACAGATTTCTGCCACCATTAATGAATTATCTCTAATTCTTGTGATTGCCAAGCACCAATCCCTCTGTCTTAACTTGCTCCGCTTTTGATTTTACCTGCAAAAATAACACAAAGTTAGAGATTTTACGAGAACATGAAACAGAAATCACAGCAACTTGCATAGGTTGCCTCCCTTTCAGTGTCAACTTCATCGTCTCCAGCCAGACATGATCGAAATTCTTCTGTCAATGTGGCTTCACTGTCGTCCTTAGTACTCGCGCCGCTTTTCGATTTTCTGATTCTTACTGCTTTCTCTCATTTCTCTTTTTTCTTTAAACCTGCAAATACAAAACAAGAATATGAATACATGCACATGTAAATATGCAAGTGAAAAGATACTCCCTTTTCGTGATGGGTTGGACCCTCATTGTGCTCCTCGGCGCCATATGTCCCTGGTCTCTCTCTGTTGGTTCCCATCTGTTTGAAATCTGTAAAAACAAAACACAAAACAAGAATGCAAATTACGTGTATGCATGTATGTATTTCCTATCCCGTTGGGTTAGGTCATCCGCCTGTTCCCTCGGTGACCGCTCAGTTCTTTTTTCCAGTAAAGTGCAACTTCAATCTGCTTACGTCGACCGACTTGGTGAATTCCTCATTTCCCAAATCTGGTAGTCTCATTGCATTGTTTCCCAATCCTTTGTCTTTTCTGCTTACTCCGCTGAGAATTCTCCGTGTTCCAGATGTCTCTGAACATTATGATACCAAGGATTCCTGTCATCGACTTCCTCATCCAATAACCTTTCTGTCTCATACAACGGTTTGCTTGCAGTTGTCAGCACAGGTGGTCTCATCAGCAATTTCTTCGGATTTTCCCAAGTCGCGGCTAGTGTCGCCAATGCATCAGCCATCTGATTTTCTTCGGCAAGTGCTGAAATTTGCGATCAGGGATAGTCTGTGCCAGACTTCTGAGGTAGAACTCATATGGCTTCAACCATTCTTCCTTTAACCCTCATTCTTCTTGTATCTTCAATTTTTCAAAAACTTCTGACAAAGGTTTACCCAAGTTGGAAATTGTCTGTTTCTGATTCTCTGAGGAAGTATGTTTGATCCTTGAAGGTTCTCCAATGATCCTTTCATTCTGGTTGCACAAGTCTCTATTACTAGCTGTACATGTCACGGTCAAACTGGTCACATCATTGTTCAGGACTTGCAATTACTCAACAATCTCAGCTACCCTGGCTTCCAATCAATCTAGGCGGGATTCTCCGCTGGTTGACTTACTCATACTGGCTGACGGTTCTTGGACGAGTTTTTCTTCTTTCCTAACCCAACAGGAGTCTACTGTGGCTTCTAAAACAAAAAGGGTTAACATGATGCATGTATGCATGACATGATGTACGATGTATAGAAATAAATAAACTCATAAAATAATTCACACCAATTGGCCCGTTATCATTTTAAAGAATTCAATCACACTATTGCGCAATGCAAACTTGTCCCAGTTGCAAAGGCCCAACAAGTTTACACTTTTACGATAACACGGCTAAATAACTTCAAATGATAAAAGGCCCACACACAAACTGGCCCATCGGCATTTCAGAAATTTCAGCCTAATTGTTAAAAGGACATGAACTTGTCCCGGTTTAAACGATAACGAGTTCATATCTTTTTTAACAAATAGTCCAACTAAATCCAAATGACAACAGTCCAAAACACAAACATAAACACAAATGACAACAGTCTAAAACACATGCATAAACACAGTAGTCATGATTAATTAAAACACAAATCACAAACATTACAAGATATCATTTCGGAGCCAATTCTCTATATCCCCAGTGGAGTCGCCAGACTGTAGACAACAGAAACTGGGCGACGCCGTCCTAGGCTCGCGGCCTAGCTGCGTAATATGAAATAACATGGAGTCGCCACCCGGTGTGAACCGGGACAAAGGTTTAAGGCCGCACTCACCCCTCGCAGGAGAATACCTCAAACCGTTGGGTTCGGAATGGTCTCTTACTTTATGTCATCTTGTAACGTTTGTGATTTGTGCAATATTAATCAAAACTACTTAACTTGCATGCTCAATGGTACTTAGATCTAACATGCTTTCATCCAAATAATTTCACGTAATGTAACACAACGAGCATATTAGACCATTAAATCACCATGAATAAATCATTATACAAACACATCATAAACTAATAACATGCATAAGGCACAACCTAAACATGCTTTAGCAAATAAACGACAAACTAAATTAAACCATGGTTTAAATAATAAAAAACCAAGAACTATAACATGCTCCAATACAAATATGGGTAAAACGAGTTGTATATCTTAAGTGGTACGTGGCGTTGTATCCCGAGTGCAGACCATACTACCGTCCATTCGGAATCGGCTATGGAATTTACGTCCGGGTTTCCATCCGATATACCACAAAAGGGAATACATATTCCGTTCATCCGGAAATCACATCATACACCAATCCACAATACTCATGCGAACAAATTGAAAACAACATGCCAAACTAATTATTCAAGCTAAACACATGTGAGTTTTCATAACATAACAAATACAAAAATAAACATGTGGCCAAGGAATTTGGCCGTTCTCAATGTTGGACTTCGCATACCCGATTAGACGTATTCGACGTCAACCGAGTACGCTGTGTCTGGAACAACAAAATAACAAAGGGTGCCCTCAGGTCTTACCTTTTCAATCGCTGTCCGGGAGTGCGTTCCGCGGTGACAGAAGGGTTATCATTCCACTGTTCTCACTGATCCGCTGTTTCTGTTATTTTATCCGGTTCGCTATTTCCGCTGTTTTATCCGTTTCAACGGATCTGCTGTTTCCGCTATTTTTGCTGTTTTCACTGTTTTCACCCGCTGTTACAGTTTTTACCGTTTTATCTGTATTCTCACAGTTTCAACTCGCCGTTTTCACCGTTATTTCCGCCCGTCATTTTTCTGCATTTCTCTTCTATTTTCACTCGCTGTCTTCAACTCAAATTTCAAGGCTATCTCTCGGGGTTTTTTTTTTTTTTGTGCTCAAAGTTACAGTTTTGGAGTCGGTTTAAGGGGCTGTTTTCTTCTTTATTTTGGGATGCTTCATCACCAACCATGTGCGTTCATATTCCTCCGATCATGCACTGTACGCACGGTTAATTATGCATGTGTCAGTTGCATGCGTGAGGTTGCAAATGTCATTAAGCATATGTCCCATGCAATATTTGTTTTGAAACGTGCGCATCCTCCACTCATAAGCATATGTCACATGTAATGTTTGTTTTGAACACGTGCGCATCCTCCACTCATCAACATCAGCCACGTCCAGATCATTAACAATTCACAAGTGAGATTCATGGCATGGTCACAGTGCGCCACATAAGAGGGCTGTGTGAGGTGGTGTTTGTGTGAGAGAGGGAAAGCAGTCTCGGTCAGGTATGTAGGGTTTCTACGTGAGAGATGTACGTGTATTTTATGGCTATTAAGGGCAGTGATGAGGGTAATCAATGGGCTGCCACGGCTCGGCAGTGAAGGGTGATGAAGAAGGTGGTTCACGGTGACAGCATGAGTAGGGTTGATTCATGTGAATGGACTGCATGGGGTTATGAAAGGTCTGCTAAGGGACGTGAGATAGGAGGTTGATGATGTGTCTAAGGTAATTGGGACGTGATGGCTGATTGTTTGTGAGGCAGTAAGTTGGGCTGGTCCAAGACTGTGTGGCAGTGTTTGTATGTTAGTGGAGGCATGGGTGAGTTGCTTACGTGCATGAAAGGGGAGGGTTATGTGGCAGATTAAGGGCTGCAGTGCCGTGAGTTGAAGGTTCCGTTTGTGGTCGTTTATGACAAGGGCAATTAGGGTTGCAGTGACCGTGATGATAAGGTGTAGGCCGAGAATTGCAGTGGCTGGTATCTTGAAGATGAATGGCGTTGAGTGCGCAGGTCTTGCATGGGGCTGTTTCACGGTCAGTGGCTAGGGTTTACATGGTGACAATGGGCTGTATGGTTGCCGTGAGGAGTGAGAGCTGATTGAGTTGGGGACGTGTATGGTGCATGAGGGCTGCTAGGTGGCTTTGGCGTGAAGAAGGGGCCCTGTGTCATGGTCCATGGACGTGAGGATGAGTGAAGGTTGTAGGAGGGGCAGTTAACGTGAGCTGTGAAGGAGAGGGCTGCGTTCAAGGCTTGCTGAGTGTGTGTTTAATGGGCTGCTGCTTGCCGAGAGAGGGGTGGTATTAGTTTAGGGTTTTTTCGTGGGGAAGAAGATGATGGAGAGGGGGGTGTCAACTGAGACAGAAGATGAGGACGTGAGTAGTGCATGAAGCTAGGGGCGTATGAGGGCTGGATGGAGTGGGTGGCTTAGGGACATGAGAGAGAGAGAGAGTAGGGCCTGTGCGTGTGTTTAAGAGGCATGCGTGATGGGATCTGTCTTGTTACATGAGGGTTAGGGGCTTATGATGGCATGATGGTTCGCTGGTTCTCAAAGGGGTTTCTATGCGTGATGAAGGAGGGCTGAATGAGGGGAGTCTTGGCAGCGTGAGCTGAGCGTGATGGGCAGTTTGAGGGTTAGGGTTTATTCTTGGTGGAATGGGCTGCTATTTCTCTGCTGGGTGAGTACTTGTCGAGTTAAGGGGGACTTGGATTCGTGGCTGTTGAGAGGTTGTCAGTTGTAGGGGTTCATATGCGTGAGATCCAGCTCCTAGCAGTGAGTTAGGCGTGAAGATTGAAGGCAGTGGCTGGGCAGTTCCCCCCCGTGCGTCCTGAGTGTGCTTGTTTGGTTTTTGGCGTGGTCCACTGTAGTGAGGAGAAGAGGGGCTGTGATAATGGAGGCTATGCGTGACCTGGGTTGATCCACGAAGTAGACGTGAGAATGATGAGGAGTTGGGGCTGTTTTGAAGAGGTTACTGGGCATGTAAGAATGTATGAAAATGGTGCTGAATGAGGGTTTTGTGTTGTTGGCAGTGAAGCTAAGGGTTCCAAGGTGACAGTGGGCTTGCCGAGATATCTCTGTGTGTTGAGTGAGGAGGGTTGTTACATGATGAAGGCTGGGTTTCACGTGAAGGGGTTGCCGAGATCTCAAGGCGTGGGCTGCTCAGTGTGGTTAAGTTGATGAAGATGCAGTGGAGACCCAGAATGGTGAGGGTGTCTTGTGCGTTCCCTAATGAAGGTCTGATGAAGGTTTGAAGGGTTCTTGAGCTGTGTTCCTTTTCTGAAGAATGGAGGGGCTGCCTATGGCGTGAAGGATGAGTCCCCAAAAATGGAGGGAATCTTGTGAAGATAGAGACATGATGGAGGCATGAATAATGGAGGGGAATCGTTTATGTTTGGGAAGTGTGTGGCTTCACGTGGGAGTTATGGTGGCGGAATGGGTGCATGGGTGGCTTGCATGGGTTCATTTGGTGTTTTGTGCTTTTGTGTTTGTTACGTGGAGGGGCTTGCTGGTTTGTTGGATTGAGGTGAGAGAGAGGGGCTATTATACATGTAGTTCACGTGGGGTAGGGGATTGGCTTTGTTGTTTTATTTTGTGAATGTGGTGTATGGGTGTGAGGGGTGGTTTAGTGAGAGAGAGGCGAGGCCGAGGAATAAATTTAAAATTGAGACCGAACGAGCGAACCCGAAGCTTGAACAAGCGAACCAAATCCAATAAAAAATGTCAATTATTGACATTCCCCTTCCGACGACCGCTTTCCGCAACTTCCGCAACTAAAAAGTAGTGCCTCCATTCGAGGCTCATCATTGGGCTGATATGCAAAAATGCAATGCCTACAATACGACAACGCGATTTATAGTGGTTCGGCCAAACATGCCTACGTCCACTCCCCCAAGCCTCGCTTGAAGATTTCCACTTAAAATTGAGTTTCCGTAGTTCACTCGTAACCAAGAGTTTTCTGTAAAGACGCACTCTGAACCTTTTACAATTTTGAGTTTTGTTCGTAGGCTCACTCACAAACCTTTACAGCTACCCAAACCAATGGGATTTCACAAACCGTAAATGTTTTGATATAGAAGATTTAAATCACACTTGAGCACTCACAAATATAATGAAGATTGTGTGAGTTGCAAACCCAAGTGTTCTAATCTCACTAAATGTATGAAGGTGAGTGTGTGAACTTTAGAGTGTTTGAGATAAAAAAAAGGTTTATAACACTCTTGTATTTGCTTTTGAGAATGTATGAAGATGTAAAATGATGTCTCATACCAAGTCAAATGAGTTAGGGTTCATTTATATAGAAAAATGAAGAGTAGTCCCAACATTCTGCTGAAATCGGTATGGTCACCGGTATGTAGACCGGTATGCCGTTCTGGGTTTCCAATGGATACTAACGGCTATATTACCGTTGAACAAGTATACGTTAGGCCATTATGCTAACCGGTATGAAGATCGGTATGGTTTGGCCAGGTTTCAGAATGTGTGCACAATGAAGAGCTAGACCGGAATGGAGACCAGAATGGAGACAGATATGGATCTCCCTGGTTTCAGTAACTATGCACCATGAAGAGCTAGACCGGAATGGGGACCGGAATGGATCTCCCTAGTTTCAGTAACTATGCACCATGAAGAGCTAGACCGGAATGAGGACCAGAATGGATCTCCCTGGTTCCAGAAAGCATGCATAAGGCTTTCCTTTACCGGCATGGTAACCAGAATGACACCGATATGCCGGTCTCAGACCAAGATGCAGAGTAATGAAGGTTTTAAGGTATTTTGTCATGATTCTAATGCATCTAAGTGATTGTGCATGCAATCTTATGAGCTTAGGCACTTGAATATATAATTCACAATACAAATTAAATCCTAAGCTAAGACTTCGCAATATATTCATCAATTTACCGCAAGTCTTCATATTCTCGTTGTTCACCCCATATGCTTCGACACTTTTTGTATTGCTTCGTATTTACACGTCGAAGTCTTCTTTCTCGCGTTGCAACATCAAAATCCAATTACACGACCAAGTCGCCAACATGAGGTTGACTAGACCAATGAAAAGAATCATATTTCAATAGTTCAGTCAGAGGTACAACAATTAGAGAACAATTCTTGACAAACTTTTTATAGTAGCCAGAGTTAAACCAATGAAAGCTCTTAATTATTTAATATTTGATTGGAACATGATACTATATCATAGCTTCGATATTAGAATAATCAGGCTCTAACTCTTGCTCGGAAATCAAATGTCCAAGATAGTTAATACTTCTTTAAACAACACACATCTACTATACTTAGTATAGAACTTATTGTCTAATAAGCACTACAATATTGTCATAAGATGATACAAATGGAGCTCCCAGTAGGACTATAAACCATAATATTATCAAAGAGGACTATAAACCATAATATTAGTAAAGACTACTATAATAAGATTTCTTAGAAATGATCTGAAAATCATGTTCATGTTAGCTTGGAAAGTAGAATGGGAATTTGTTAAATGTCATGAGTCCTAGATGTAGTCTTTGTTATATCCTCAATAGCCATTTTGATTTTATGATAACTAACCCTTGAGTCTACTGTAGAGAAAAATGTAGCCCATGTAACTCATCTATCAACTCATCCACTGTGGGAATAGGGAATTTATCCTTAATTGTTGTTGCATTAAAAGCTTTATAATATACACAAAATATCCATGTACCATCCCTTTTTTTTTTTAACTAATAATAATAAAGAAGAAAATGGGCCGATACTATATAGAATTATCTCATCTCTAACCTTTCCTTTATCAACCTTTCTATTTCTTTTTTTTTCTAGAAGTGAGGGTATCTATATGGTCTTAAATTTGCAAGTTGAGAATTTGGTAATATGTGGACATAATGGTTAAGAGGTCTTGTTAGTGCTAGGGACTTAGGTTAAACAAACACTACTATGAACTCTTCCAACAAAGATTGTATCCTGGTGTTAGTGAGTACGTATAAGGTTTTTCTTTCTGCAATACATGCAAGTAAGAATATGATGCTTTTGATTCTGTAGCTGTCAATCTTTCCAACTGTAGTAGAGATAAGGTATCAACTGAAAATATAATATCTCATGTTAATGTAATTCCCCCAATAGAATTGCACGCCAAATTCTTAAAATCTATTGAGACTGGTCCCAAGACTTTTAACCGCTACACTCCTAACCCCAATTCTATATCTTGTATAGGTAGCATAAAACAATCAGCTGAAAAATAATGCCACTGTATTAATATTGGATTAGAAGAACAATTACTCTCATATTTTAAAATTTCCCCATTCCCTATCATCATCACCTCAAAAGTTTCAAAGGCCACAAATGTGATATTACCATTTGTTGGATAAAATTATGATTACTCCTACTGTCAATCAAAACATTTACCTATTTTTCCATTAATTATGCCTACCAACTTCAATGTTTTTGGAAACGAATACCCAGATAAAACATGAAAACTTATCTTTGGTATCTGTCTCTCACTTTTATTTCCATTCCATTGCCTAATCAGATTTTTTCCCTCCACCACTAACCCTTCTTTGCATTAATCTTCTGAAACAATCATGAGTAGTAACTTTACCTTACATTTATGCCCTCGGTGAAATTTCTCATCATAATTATAGCACAAACCTTTATCCTTCTTCACTTGCATCTCTGTTGGTGTGAGTTTCTTGATCGACCAACCATTAACTGCAGAAGTCCTTATTTTGCTAACTTGATTAGGAATTATAGTAACAAAATTTGTGTCAACACATGCATAGTGTTTCTTGGACCCCTATAAGGGAACCTCAATTCTCTTCTTGCAATACTGCCAAATCAATGGCTTCAATGATACTTGAGGGCCTTATAGCCATTCCTTCTTTTCTAATATCGAGTTTTAAACCATAAATGAAACAACTGAGTAAAGAATTTATTTAAAAACCATTTACTTTAAATAATGTGTTCCATGACCTCAGTTGTTTATTTTTTCTTATCCAAGAACACCATGACAATATGGATGTCCTCTGCTCTTCTGGTGTCAGATATGTGTCAAAGAAGTGTTTTATCTTCACCAACCATCCAGCCACATTCTCTCCAACAAACTTTGGTATATTTAATCAAAAGTTCTTGTACCTCAGATTAATTTTAAAAACTCTCTATTGGCCCGTGCAGAAACAAAAACCCTAAACTATTAGCTTAGAGCGCCGCCGACCACACATCTCATTGTATGGTCGGCGACAATGATTATTACTCCCTTTGCCTCTATTTCTTCCTCTTTCCTCCAAACACTCCTCTATTCTCTAATTTCTTTCTTTTTTTTTTTTTTTTTTTTTTTCCATCTATTTTATTTTTAATTTCCCCTTTTGTTGGTGCTTGGTTTTCCACGTTCCCTCCCTTTCCCTTTCACTAGCTTTTTCTTTTCTTACCAGAGCTCTCTTTCCGGCCTTGGCTTATCAGAAAAAAGACTTTGTTCTCCTCTTCCAACGAGCTCAAGCTCTAGTAAGTTCGGTTGCAGTTTTATTTTTATTTGTGCTTTATTTTATTATGAATCTACCTATGGCTATATCTTCTTCTTCTTCTTCTTCATTTAATTTTTTTTTATTTTTTATTTTTTAATTTTTTTTTTGACATCCAAATCTATTGATTAGTGGATCCATTTTATGTAGTGGTAAATATCCAATTATTATATTGGTTTATGTTTTTTATTTTATGTGGGAATAATAGTCTTTTCTTCAATATGCAAAAATTTTGGTGCAGGCTAAATGAGTAGATCTAACTCTGCAGGTGAAAACTGGTGTTCTACGATGCTTTTCGAGACGTTTCTACAATCTCATAAATCGTTATTTGGAATGTATTAAATTAATTATATGTTGTAGAAGTTTTATGTACAATATATGTATCATATTGGTTCACTTCTAATTAAGAATATATAGTTACTGACTCTGCGCTAAGGCTGAGTTGCAGAAATGTTGATCTCATAATTATTCTTGTACCTAAGAAGTTTTAGGTATGATATGTACATTTGCTGGTTACGAGAAACACATAATATAAATATTGTTTTTATTTGTTAGGTTTTTCCTAACTAAGTTTGAGTATTACGGTATCCTAAGTTTATATTAGAGTTACTACAATCGTGTAATTACATTTTTTTTTTTTTATGTTTTTATGTATGAATGAATTTCATCTTCAAAAAAAAAGTTATTGTACCGTTTTGTAACTTTGATTCGTTATTGCCAGATGAAGAATCTAAGGGTGGCAGAAAAGCCCGGGCCCGAGGTAAAAAAAATCTCGAGCCGGGCCTGGGCCAAAACACTAAGCCCGGCGAAAAAAAATTTATATTTATATATATATTTTTTGATATGTTTGTAGCATTTTTATTTGTTTGTAACATTTAAATTGTTAATTTATCGATGAAATTTTTGATTTATTTGTGAATTGTTAATTTATATAGTGTGAATGTATTTTGTATTTGTATGTTTTTAATTTTAATTTTTTAAAAAAACTTGCCGGATAAAGTCATGCCCCGATCCCGGTCCGAAAGACACCCGGGCCGGGTTTTTCTCGGGCCCGGTCTTTTTTTTTTTGCCGGGCTCGAGCTGGGCTTATCAAAGCCCGAGCACGGCCTGACCCATTGCCACCCTTAGAAGAACCTCGATTGTTAAGAACTATATTAGGGGCTGCTCCCATTCATGAATCCAAATGTGTGGTAAGGATTTTAAGTAATGAACGAATCCATACTTTAAGTTCGCTATCTTCCGGTACACATCAGCTTTAGTTTTCGTTTCTATTTTTCCAATCAGGGACATCTCCTGGTTGAATCTAAACATGAAGTTTTTTCCTATTTCATTCACTCTATGCATGAGGTTAATAGGTAGGCTGTGGTTTTGAGTTGCTTTCGATTTCTATAGTATTAGACCTAGAATTGTGTGGACAGGTCATGTAATATATTGATCGAGTTTAGGGGTAGGCTCCAAAACCAACTGATTACTGGGCTTGCCAGGCTGGTGGGAAAACATTTGTAGAGGGTCGCATCATCATCCATATCAAAAGCCAGTTTCTATCGAGAGTGGTAGAGATGATCTTCTGGATATGTTTTGCCTTCGTATTATTTAAAATTTGAGAAGATGTAACTTTTCTGGCTTTAGAGCTGAGAGTGTGTGCACGACAAAGAAAGTGGTATTGATTTTTAGTGCCGCTAGGGTGGCAACATCTGTAGTGGAGGCTATTCGAATGCATTCCCAAATTCCCCGAACATCTTTTGTATCCTCTTTTGTACCATCTCCTTAAGTCACTGTTCTTCATTTAGATCCATTTCTCCGAGAACAATCCAGCTGAACCCCCAGTCATTTCTCTGGGTGGGCACCTAGGCCCGCTATTACGAGCCTGAATTTCAGGGTGTTGAGTGAGGAACGGATAAACCCGACCGCAGTGGAAACCCGTCCGAGATCAAATCGCGAGTGAATAAATAAATATATATATATATATATTTTATTTTAATTTTCGGCAGTTCTTAAAATAGTGGGTTTAAAATTTTTAATTAAAAACTTAAAATTTCCAATGCATTAAAACATTTTCATGTATTAAAAATTACCATAAGTCTATTTAAAAATTTCAACACACTTAAATCAATCTACCAACTTTTGACAAATTAATCTCAGCATCATAATTATTTCCAACACTTGAAAATAATCCAAATATACTAAAATTAATTTTTTCAACACTTGAAAAATTAATTCAAGCATACAAAATAATTTTTCAACTCTTGAAAAATTAATCCAAGCATTCAAAATTAACATATCAATTATATACTAATTTTCCAACACTTAAAAGCTTCTAATTCCTCACTTACATGCTTCCAATAAATCCAACAAACCATAACAATTTTTCTCAACAATAATCATCAAGAAATTAAACAATAAATTTACAAATTAAATTTTACCAACAATTTCTTTCAAGCCTTTCCAATTTGAGAATGGTTACATCCAAGGTTTTCCTATTCTCCAAGCTTTGAGCTCTTTCAAATCCCTTCTTCCTCCACCAAATTGAGCTTCTCCAAGAACAAATCTTGGTGATCAAAAGCTGGTTTGATCACTCAAAAATAGCAACCAACTTTTCCCCAAATTTTAACTCTTAAAACCCTAGGAAAAAGAAAAACTCAAGAACATAAATTAACCCTTAACACTTATGGATTAATTCCATGAACTTGATTATATGTAGGGTTATATTTGGTGAGATTATTGGCTTGGATTATGATTGTTTCTGTCGGCAGAGAGCAAAGAAGAAATGAGGTTTCTTTTTAATTCATTTCATAGTTTTCGGCAGAAGCAGCAGTGGGTAATAAGCCAAAAAGCAAAAAAAAGATTTTTGTTTCTTTTCTTTCTTTTTGTTTCTTGTCTTTATTAATTAAAATTAATAAAACAAATCCAAGCCTTTCATTTAAACCAAGGTTTAAGGGAATCTTTTCCCTACACCACATATTCAAAAAAATTTAACTTAACCAAAGTTAAATAAAATCTCACCAATAAAGCAAACTAAGTTACCTTTAATTAATCATTTAGTTACTTTAACTAAACAATCCAATTTACTTTAATTAATCAATTGTATAAGCTAAGTAATTAATATAATTACTAATTTAATGTAAATCGAATTTACATTTATTATACAATAAAATTATATCAACTCTTGATATAAAATTAATTAATTCAATTCATCTCATAAATTATCGGATTAAATAATTTAATCCTAAAAATCCAAAAATACTTTGTCCACATTTGACGAGAGGTCGCCCTAGTGCTCAACGAGTAAACTTAATATACTGGAACTCTCTAGGCTCACGTTCGGTTGTTACGTATACATATACATATATATCACATATATTTGTATACATATTTCATGAAGGCCTGCCCACCTACAAATCATGACAAAAACAACACGACACGTCGAACCATACAAGTCGGGGTTAAAACACTAATGTATAATCCCTTCGCCATTAGCATTTCCAATTGAGTAAGGTTATAGTTATACTGTCAAAATCTTATCTACTCAATATATGAAATTTTTCATCCTTATATTCCATTAATAAATAATATAGCAAAACTCTTTTTGAATATTATTTATAATGTTAAAGAAACAATTTCTTCAACGAACTTTTGGCCAAAAGATTTCCGGAATATATTCTGAAAATTTCTGAAAACATAATCCAACCATATGCACTGACGAATCCTCATATTAAACACACCGATTTTCATGCGCATCGGTCTTTACCTAACAGTCATCTAGAGGCCAGACCATGAAAAGTCTCTGACATGCATGGTATCAGGCACAGAGGATCACTCACAAGACCACCGTGGTGTCTTAAGTCAAAGGAACACAATAACTACTCAACTCGAAAAGATAACTATTGACAGTTTTATGGAATATCTATTAGTCATCTTTTATGAGTTAATTCAATATTCATTCAACTAATGAATATCTGCATTTCTATACGAACTTCCATTAAGCTCACAGTCTGTTGAGACAAATCATATGTCCATTACATATATAGACAATGCACTAGTCTTACCAGTATAATGACCGACCCATGTGGATATATCTAGACCAGGAATAATTTATATTCGAGAGAATGCGTGATATTTCTCAACACTATTTGCAACTCTTGCAACTATATCACCATATGTAGTAACTCTCGGGTCTTTACTAAATTCATATAAGGTTCCGAGTATAACTCGAAATCTCTAACTCTTAGAGTAATCTAACTTTTAGATTTACATAATATAAATAAAAGTAAGAATTATACCATATTAAAAAATAAATAACCATGATAAAATAAATATTATATTGCATAAATATCAAATATTCATACAAAAAGTGAATGGTGCTCGTTCACCATTTCCAACACTCTCACTTGATCTAGTGTCATTCACGATGGTATCTAATACCCATGGACTCCACGTTTTTCTCAAACACCTTGGGAGTTAAGGCTTTAGTTAGTGGATCCGCTACATTTTCTTCAGTTCGTACTTTACAAACTACAATATCATCTCTAGCCAAAATTTCTCTAATTATGTGATACTTTCATTCCACATGCTTAGATTTCTGATGAGCGCGAGGTTCCTTGGCTTGAGCTATCGCACCATTATTGTCACAGAATAACGGAATAGGATCTACTATAGATGGGACTACTCCAAGCTCCGCAACAAACTTTTTGATCCAGACAACTTCCTTTGCAGCTGAAGCAGCAATGTATTCTGCCTCGGTGGTGGAATCAGCAGTCGAACCTTGTTTAGTGCTTTTCCAACTAATGGCACCGCCATTGAGAGAAAACGCAAATCCAGATGTAGACTTTCTATCATCTGGATCAGATTGAAAATCTGAATCCGTGTAACCTCTCAATTATAAGTCATTTTCTCCATAAATGAGAAACTTATCCTTTCTACCTTTAAGGTATTTCAGGATATGTTTCACAGCCATCCAATGGTCCTAACCCGGATCAGACTGATAACGGCTTGTAACACTTATAGCCATGCTGATATTAGGTTTAGTACATAACATGGCAAACATTATGCTACCAACAACGGAAGCATAAGGTTGGCTAAGCATTTTAGCCCTTTCATCATCTGTCTTAGGACACATTTTCTCAGACAGATGAATACCATGTTTGAAAGGCACATTAACTGTCTTAAAGTCAATGAAGTTGTACCTTTCTAAAATCAAATCAATGTACTTGGACTGAGAGAGTCCTATCAACCTCCTCGCTCTATCTCTATAAAGCTTTATACCTAGTATATGAGAGGCCTCTCCCAAATCCTTCATGGAGAAATTCTTACTGAGATATGCTTTGACAGATTGCAACATACCTATATCATTTCCGATAATAAGTATATCATCAACATAAAGCACTAAGAAGACTACCATGCTCCCACTAACCTTTTTATAGACACAGGATTCCTCTTCATTTTTAATGAAACCAGCGATCTGATCACATTGTTAAAACGAAGATTCCAACTACGGGAAGCTTGTTTAAGTCCATAAATAGACTTTTTAAGCTTACATACCAGATTAGGATCTTTGGCGAATGAGAATCCCTCGGGTTGTTCCATATGGATATCTTCCTCAAGATTTCCATTCAGAAAAGTCGTTTTCACATCCATCTGCCAAATTTCATAATCATAGTGTGCGACAATAGTTAATAAAATCCTGATTGACTTAAGCATGGCTACAGGAGAAAAGGTTTCCTCATAATCAATACCTGATTTCTGAGTATATCATTTTGCTACTAGTCGGGCCTGAAAGGTTTCAACCTTTCCATCGAGCCCCCTCTTCCTCTTGTAAACCCATTTACAACCGATAGGAACAATTCCATCGGGAAGCGGAACCAATTCCCAGACTTGATTATCATGCATTTAGGCAATCTCGGATTTCATAGCTTCCAGCCATTTCTCCGCATCGATGTCTGACATCGCCTCTTTGTAGGTTAAATGATCTTTTTCTTCAATTAAGGAAATATCGAGTGCATCATCAGATGACGTCCTGTACCTGACAGGGGGTCTCGATATCCTTTGTGACCTACAAGGTGGTTGTGTCAAAGGCATCTCATCTTCTTGAACTTCTGGTTCTATCGTCGATTCAATGTTATTTTGATTGACTTCATCTAAATCAATCATTCAATGATCTGTACTTTCTAACACAAATTGTGTTTCCAAGAAAGTTACATTTCGAGCAACGAACACATTTCGGTTCTCGGGATCATAAAACTGATATCCCATGGAATTTTTAGGATATCCAATGAATCGATACTTGTACCCTCTATGTGTAAGTTTATCCCGCTGTGCAACTCTTACATAGGCAGGACAACCCCAAATCTTAACATACTTAATACTCAGTTTCTTTCCAGTCCATAATTCATTTGGAGTGGGTGGAACAATTTCGATGGAACTTTGTTCAGAAGATGAGCAGAAGTGTCTAGAGTATTACCCCACAAGTATATTGGTAGATCAGTAAAACTCATCATCGATCGAACCATATCTAATAAAGTTTGATTCCTTCTCTCCGAAACACCATTGTGTTGAGGAGTACTTGGAGCAGCATACTGAGCGAGAATCCCATTCTCTTTTAAATAACTCACGAACTCACTGCTCATGTACTCACCGCCCCAATCTGATCGAAGGCATTTCAAGAGTTTACCGGTTTGTTTCTCTACTTCAAATCGATATTCTTTGAACTTTTCAAAAGTTTCCGATTTATGTTTCATAAGAAACACATAACCATATCGTGACAGATCATCGATAAAAGTTACAAAGTATTGAAACCCACCCATGGCAGCATTATTTAAAGGACCATATACATCAGAATGTACAAGTTCCAATAAATCATTAGCACGTTGTCCAACACCACTAAATGAGGATTTGGTCATTTTACCTTGAATACAATATTGACAAAAAGGTAAAGGTTCTATGGTTAGATCTGATATCACACCATCCTTAACTAGTTTGGTTAGGCGTTTTATGCCTATATGACCTTATCTCATATGCCAAAATTTTGTGTTATTTATTTCTTCCGATCTTTTCCTTTTATATTTTTCTATATTA
Organism: Zanthoxylum bungeanum; assembly: GCA_019454045.1. Taxonomy (NCBI): domain Eukaryota; kingdom Viridiplantae; phylum Streptophyta; class Magnoliopsida; order Sapindales; family Rutaceae; genus Zanthoxylum; species Zanthoxylum bungeanum. Next base: position 233,485 of record SKCR01026436.1, on the reverse strand, counting down.
AAGACATCACGATTTTTGGTAAGAATGTAATGACCATCAACCATGGGACATGAAACAAGCAAAACATTCACATTATCATATAAATTCAAAAGACCATCTTTAATATTTACATGAAATCCTTCGTTGTCAAGTATAGGAAGTGAGATGATTTGCCGTATCATAGTCGGCACAAAATAACAGTTATTAAGTTTAATATTACATTCATCAGAGAGTTTCAAAAACAAAATTCCTACTGCTTCAATTTGTAGAGAATCTCTATTCTCTACTCCCAGCTGGATTTCTCCCGGCTTCAATCTTCTAGTTTCCCTCAGATCCTACAACGAATTGCAAATGTGAGAGGGGCAAGCGGTGTCTAACACCCAAGTTGAACTAGAATCAAAAGCAAGTGTAATGTCAATAATAGGAAAACAAATACCTGAGGGAACTTTCTTCAATGAGGCTAAATATTTCGGACAGTTGCGTTTCCAGTGTCCAAGCATGTCGCAGTGGAAACATTTTCCTTTTACAGCATCTGTCTTCACCTTTGGCTTAGAAACCCATGCGAAAGCAACCTTTGGACCTTTACCTTTAACTTTCTTCTTCTTTTTCTGTTTCTTCCCAGCCGGCTTTTGAGAAGCCTGAGAAGGTCTAGAAGAAGAACCACCAGTGACCATGAAAGCAGAACTATTCTTATTCATGTCTTCTTGAGCCTTCAGCAACATATTGTGTAACTCAGAATAGGTGGGAAGCATCTTATGCATGTTAAAGTTAACGATAAGGTCATTGAAAGACTTAGGAAGAGACGCGAGAATCACACTATTCCCAAGACGGTTATCAATAGAAATATCCATCCTTTCAAGCTCTTCAATACAGTCTATTAGCTTCATCACATGTGGGCTAACAGGTTTTCCCTCAGGGAGGAAAGTATGAAAAAGCTCGACAGCCACCCTATGCATCTCTACATGTGGTCGATCACTGAATAGTTCCTTCATATGCATCAAAATGGATCCGGAATCAGGCATCGGTATATATTTCCTCTGTAGTTCCAGCACCATAGATCCCAAGATGTATGACCGGACTTTCCGATCATCATCCTTCCATTTGATGAACGTCTCACGTTCTTCATCTAAAGCGTTATCTGAAACTCTTGCGGGCATTGGACGATCTAGAACATATTCAAGTTGCTCCGATTGGCAAAGAATTCGGAGATTCATGAGCCAAACATTATAGTTAACAGCACCCTGGAGCCTATGTGTATCAAGTATACGCGAAAGCTGGTTCGACACAGACATTCTATCTACACAAGGATAAAATAAAGCAGAAATTAATATTTAAATATCATGATAAAAACACTAAATAGAATATGTATTTACTTTTTCTATAAAATGCCATCGCATTGTCTTACTTATTTTTTATAATCTCTACAAACAAGAATATGAAAATTTAACTCTTAAATCTCACAAAGCAAAGTAAATCCTTGACATTTACGTAAATCTCACGCTTTAGCAATATTGGCCTTTGTAAATTCGAGAAGGTAGACAACTATTGTCAATTGCATCTCATGCAACTCTTACATTTGGTCCTAAATCGAATCTCATCCTCACGCTTTAGCAATATTGGATAGTTCAATTTTTTTAGATCAACTTGCCTATTGCCGAAAGTAAGATACTAATATTAACCTCACGCTTTAGCAATATTGGATAATACTTTCTCTTAAATTCGACTCATCTCATGCTTAACCGGAATAGTATAAAATATTATAACCAATCCCTCACGCTTTAGCAATATTGGGAATAATTATAATGGTTTCACCAACACCGTATAGACAAGCCGGACCATGTCATATTTTCAACTAAAATAATAACAATTAATGATCTGGCGTATAGATTTTTCCAAAGTCAAATGCACACAAATATATAAAATGTATGCATGTCCAAAAAAGCCTAAAACATGTAATTCATAATTAAATGTATGCATGGGCATTTTATACCATTGAGAAAAATTATAAGGAACATGAACAATTAGAAGCTTGTATCGCCTTGATACCACTAATTGAGTGAGGAACGGACAAACCCGATCGCAGCGGAAATCCGCCCAAGATCAAATCGCGAGAGAATAAATAAATAAATATATATATATATATATATATATTTTAATTTTCGGCAGTCTTTAAAATAGTGGGTTTAAAATTTTTAATTACAAACTTAAAATTTCCAATGCATTAAAACATTTTCATGTATTAAAAATTACCATAAATCTATTTAAAAATTCAACACACTTAAATCAATCTACCAACTTTTGACAAATTAATCTCAGCATCATAATTACTTTCAACACTTGAAAATAGTCCAAATATACTAAAATTAATTTTTTCAACACTTGAAAATTTAATTCAAGCATACAAAATAAATTTTCAACTCTTAAAAATTAATCCAAGCATTCAAAATTAACATATCAATTATATACTAATTTTCCAACACTTAAAAGCTTCTAATTCCTCACTTACATACTTCCAATTAATCCAACAAACCATAATAATTTTTCTCAACAATAATCATAAAGAAATTGAACAATAAATTTACAAATTAAATTTTACCAACAATTTCTTTCAAGCCTTTCCAATTTGAGAATGGTTGCATCCAAGGTTTTCCTATTCTTCCAAGCTTTGAGCTCTTTCAAATCCCTTCTTCCTCCACCAAATTGAGCTTCTCCAAGAACAAATCTTGGTGATCAAAAGGTGGTTTGATCACTCAAGAATAGCAACCAACTTTTCCCCAAATTTTAACTCTTAAAACCCTAGGAAAAAGAAAAACTGAAGAACATAATTAATCCTTAACACTTAGGGATTAATTCCATGGACTTGATTATATGTAGGGTTATATTTGGTGAGATTAATGGCTTGGATTATGAAAAACAAAAAAAACAATTTCTTTCTCTTGTTTCTGTCAGCAGAGAGTAAAGAAGAAATGAAGGTTTCTTTTTAATTCATTTCATAGTTTTCGGCAGAAGCAGCAGTGGGTAATAAGCCAAAAAGCAAAAAAAGATTTTTGTTACTTTTCTTCCTTTTTGTTTCTTGTCTTTATTAATTAAAATTAAAAAAACAAATCCAAGCCTTTCATTTAAACCATGGTTTAAGGGAATCTTTTCCCTACCTCACATATTCAAAAAATTTAACTTAACCAAAGTTGAATAAAATCTCACCAATAAAGCAAACTAAGTTACCTTTAATTAATCATTTCGTTACTTTAACTAAACAATCCAATTTACTTTAATTAATCAATTGTATAAGCTAAGTAATTAATATAATTACTGATTTAATGTAAATCGAATTTACATTTATTATACAATAAAATTATATCAACTCTTGATATAAAATTAATTAATTCAATTCATCTCATGAATTATCGGATTAAATAATTTAATCCTAAAAATCCAAAAATACTTTGTCAACATTTGACGAGAGGTCGCCCTAGTGCTCAACTAGTAAACTTATATACTGGAACTCTCTAGGCTCACGTTCGGTTGTTACGTGTATATATATATATATATATATATCTCATATATTTGTATACATATTTCATCAAAGCCTGCCCACCTACAAATCATGACAAAAACAACACGACACGTCGAACCATACAAGTCGAGGTTAAAACGCTAATGTGTAATCCCTTCGCCATTAGCATTTCCAATTGAGTAAGGTTATAGTTATACTGTCAAAATCTTAACTACTCAATATATGAAATTTTTCATCCTTATATTCCATTAATAAATAATATAGCAAAACTCTTTTTGAATATTATTTATAATGTTAAAGAAATAATTTCTTCAACGAACTTTCGGCCAAAAGATTTCCGGAATATATTCTGAAAATTTCTGAAAACATAATCAAACCATATGGACTGACGAATCCTCATATTAACACACACCGATTTTCGTGAGCATCGGTCTTTACCTAACAGTCATATAGAGGCCACACCATGAAAAGTCTTTGACATGCATGGTATCAGGCACAGAGGATCACTCACAAGACCACCGTGGTGTCTTAAGTCAAATGACCACAATAACTACTCAACTCGAAAAGATAACTGTTGACAGTTTTATGGACTATCTATTAGTCATCTTTTATGAGTTAATTCAATATTCATTCAACTAATGAATATCTGCATTTCTATACGAACTTCCGTTAAACTCACAGTCTCTGGAGACAAATCATATGTCCATTACATATATAGACAAAGCACTAGTCTTACCAGTATAATGACCGACCCATGTGGATATATCTAGACCAGGAATAATTTATATTCGAGAGAATGCGTGATATTTCTCAACACTATTTGCAACTCTTGCAACTATATCACCATATGTAGTAACTCTCGGGTCTTTACTAAATTCATATAAGGTTCTGAGTATAACTCGAAATCTCTAACTCTTAGAGTAATCTAACTTTTAGATTTACATAATATAAATAAAGTAAGAATTATACCATATTAAAAAATAAATAACCATGATAAAATAAATATTATATTGCATAAATATCAAATATTCATACAAAAAGTGAATGGTGCTCGTTCACCATTTCCAACACAGGGTTCCTCTTGAAATGCTACTCTTGGGCTTGCATTTTAGTTTTTATCATAAGGTTCTCCTTCATCAAATCTTCAATCTTTTGAAGAGTCCTGACTATTATGTCATCCAGAGGTAAGTTCTATTCCCTTTAGGAGTATCCCATTTCCCATTATTTCGACTGTTCCTCCATTGCAACTTTCGTGGATATGTGGTTGTGAATTTATTTTTTTGAGTTTCAGTCATTTCTTTGGAGTAGTTCCAACGTCATGGTTTATTCCGAAAGTTATTTGGTTCTCTTTTATTTATTATTCTATACTCGATTATGTTTATGATGCAATTTTCAAATTTCTTTGCTAACCTTATGGCTATTATGACATAAGGATTACTTTCTGTTGATTATGGTTTTTTACCCCGAGAAAGTTCAAATACCGAAGATAGGTAGAGTGAGATTTTTACTTAGCAAAAAGAGGACATTGAAGGCCCAAGGGTCTAGAAAGGTTGGAGTAAGATAGAGGGGCCCGATCCTCCTACATAGAATAGTTTTCCCGAGGGATGAACCTACTATTGATGAAGCAAGTAAGTATCCCGACCCGACCTGAAGAAAAAATATTAGTTTTGGTAGGATTTGATTGTTTGAGAAAGTTGACTCGAGGCGATCTATGATCCCAACCCGACCAAGTTGACAAAGTTTGAGGAAGTCTGGCCAATCATCATTCACCTTGGTATACTGACCCGAGGAGCTCGGGTAGAATCACACACCAGTAGGGGTGGCATAGAATTTGTGAAATTACCTAAAAGAAATTGCGACAAGCAATCTCTATACCCAATAGGGGGTGAATTAGGTTATCGCTAAAATGCGGAATTATAAAATCTTTGCCAATTTTTGCTCTTATTACCAAATTGGGACTTAAGGCAATTTTCTCTATTACAATTAATAGCATATATGCAAGTTTTCTATTCAATATATATAAGCATAAATAAACTTGCAAATTGTAGAAGTATAGGGAAAGAGAAATACGACACCGCAATTTATAGTGGTTCGGCCAAACATGCCTACGTCCACTCCCCAAAGCCTCGCTTGAAGATTTCCACTAGAATTGAGTTTTCCGTGGTTTACTCGTAAGATAGAGGGGCCCGAACCTCCTACATCGAATAGTTTTCCCGAGGGATGAACCTACTATTGATGAAGCATGTAGGTATCCCGACCTGACCTGAAGAAAAAATATTAGTTTTGGTAGGATTTGATTGTTTGAGAAAGTTGACTCGAGGCGATCTATGATCCCAACCCGACCAAGTTGACAAAGTTAGAGGAAGTCTAGCCAAGCATCATTCACCTTGGTATACTGACCCGAGGAGCTCGGGTAGAATCACACACCAGTAGGGGTGGCATAGAATTTGTGAATTAACCTAAAAGCAATTACGACAAGCAATCTCTATACCCAATAGGGGGTGAATTGGGTTATCGCTACAAATGCGAAATTATAAAATCTTTGCCGATTTTTGCTCTTATTACCAAATTGGGACTTAAGGTAATTTTCTCTATTCCAATTAAAAGCCTATATGCAAGTTTTCTATTCAATATATATAAGCATAAATAAACTTGCAATTAGTAGAAGTATATGGAAAGAGAAATACGACACCGCAATTTATAGTGGTTCGGCCAAACGTGCCTACGTCCACTCCCCAAAGCCTCGCTTGAAGATTTCCACTAGAATTGAGTTTTCCGTGGTTTACTCGTAACCAAGAGTTTTCCGCAAAGGTGCATTCCGAACCTTTTACAACTTTAAGTTTTGTTTGTAGGCTTACTCACAAACCTTTACAACTTACCCAACCAAATGGGATTTCACAAACCGCAAGTTTTTTGATAAAGAATAATTAAAAACACACTTGGGCACTCACAAATAATAAGAAGATTGTGTGAGAGCGAACCCAAGTGTTCTAAACTCACTAAATGATATGAAGATGTGTGTGAGCTTGTATGAGTGTTTAAGTATATGAAGGTTTTAGACACTCATGTATTTGCCTTGGTAGAATGTGTATGAAGGTTTTCTAAGTCTCTAACCTAAGGCAAATGAGTTGTGGTCATATTTATAATAAAATACAAAGCATTCCCCAACTTACAGCGAGACCGGTATGGAAACCGGTATGGGGACCGGTATGTAGGTCTAGGTCTCTAACGGATACTAACGGCTATATTACCATTGGGAAAGTATACGTTAGACCAGTATGGTAACCGGTATGGGGACCGGTTTTATCCGTGCCGGTTCCAGAGAGTATGCACAATGAAGAGCTTGACCGGTATGGTCACCGGTATGAAAGCCGGTTTAAGGCATGCCGGTTCTAGTAAGGGAACTAACCGTTGGGACTACCGGTATGCAGACTGGTTTGGAGTATGCCGGTTTTAGTGAGCATGCAAAAGGCTTTACTTGACCGGCATGGTCACCGGTATGGGACCAGTATGCCGGTCTCAGACCAAAATGCAGAGTAAGAAGGTTTTAAGGCATTTTGTCATGATCCTAATGCATCTAAGTGAATGTGCATGATCCTTATAAGCTTAGGCACTTGAATATTACAATTCACATTTACAAATTAAATCCTAAGCTAAGACTTCGCAATATATCTTCGTTTTGCCACAAGTCTTCACATTCTCGCTCTTTACTTCATATGCTTCGACACTTTTTGTATTGCTTCGTGTTTATACGTCGAAGTTTTCTTTCTCGCTTTGCATCATCAAAACCAATTACAATCGATTATGCGACCAAGTCACCAACAATCTCCCCTTTTTTGATGATGGCAACTCCTTAAAACTTGTTGCAACTTGTGAGCTTCTTGGAGTCCAAATTTGACAATTTCGCTCCCCCTCAACATAAGTTCCCCCTCAATGTGTGATTGTCTTCAAAATAGCTTTATAAGACTTAGACAAACACATTAGTACATTTACTCCCCCTTAAACCAAGGGTGAGGGTGAAATAAGTTTTAATCTCATTCTAATGATTTCTCTCTCTTTGACATAATCAAAAAGTGGAGAAGCAAGAATTAAAGGCAAATGAGATACCAATACAATATGTGCAATAAATAAAGATACCAAAATTAAAAATATGCACATTTTGACATTTCCCACTTTTTCCATAAAAAATCAAAATTCATGCATAAAAGAGCATTTTTCAAAAGATAGATACTTATGAATAATATTTAAAAACTAAGATCATCTTAAGCATGATTTCTCCCCAAATTTGATACCAATTAAAAATATATCAATACATTCCATGATACCAATTAATTAATTATCAAAGTCCATGGCATTTAATGATGCCAATTTACATGCATTTCATTTGCAACGAATTTGTTCAAATGGCAAGGCATATTCAATCAAGTGATCACATACATGTAATTTAACTCAATAAATTCAATGTGATACTAATTAATTTGAAAAAAAAGTTTAACTTTATGATTAAGGTATTTAATGATATCAAATGAGCGATTAATACTAATAGAAAGTTAAGTGCATTGCCTAATCACTTTGTATGCTTAAAAAATATTAACCAATTTAAAATATGCAAACATAAAGAGGAAACGGTACCAATGTTTCCGTGAATACGGATTTTACCTTTACCGTTGTGATTCCTCATCTCTTTGAGCCTTTGAGATCAATTTTGTAATTCTCTCTAAAGATCCATTCCCAAAGCTCCCCCTACATATTTGTCAATTACACTTTGGTACCCAAACTTTCTTGGGTCCATTGGGGTTAATTTTGATTCCTTGAGGAATCCATACATTTTTAATTACATTCTTGTTCATGCATTCAAAAAATTTATGTCCCTTTTTTATTACATGCATGACATGTGACTTTCTCATTGATAGCATATATTTAGCATGAGAATCAGATGCCGTAACAAAATAGTTATTCAAAAATTTCCTTTTAATATAAAGCCTATATCCTAATTCTTCTCTTTTAAAAGCACATTTTGGGATCCAATAAGCATATTAAAATTTTTATGTCCCAATGTGAATTTGCTAAGTATGTTTTGCAAATCTACAATCTTAGTATTTAATAAGACATTTTCATTCAAAATAGAATCGCAATCGCATGTCTTAGAGCTAGATGGCATATTAGATATGACATTTTCAAGTTCTAGCTTTCTCAATTTTAAACATGCATTTTCATCATCTAAGCATGCAATTTCCTTTTCATGTTTGGCCTTTAAGCAAATAATCTCATTATCTAAAACATGAATTTTATCCATACAACATACATGACATTTTTAAGTATAGCATGCTCATTTTTAATTAACTTAAATTTCTTTTTAAGCATATCACACAATTCTTTTAAACCATTAAAATCATTAAGTAAATCATTATAGTCTTGAGAATTGTGTACCTCTTTCTCTTCGCTTTCAAAGTGGAAGTCCTCATCCGTGATAGCCATGAATGCTAGATTTGTTCTTTCTTTAGCTTGGACCGCTTCTTCCTCCTCGGATGAGCTAGAGTCGCTATCACTCCAATTTGAAGTTGCTTTCATTGCCTTTTTCTTTGATTTTCCTTTCATTTTCCTCAATGGGCAATCGGTAGCTATGTGACCCGGTTTGTTGCATTCATAACATATTATTTTCTTATTTTTCCGCGGCTCTTTTTCTTCCATCTTTGATTTTCCATTTTTCTTCATGGATTTAATGAGCTTCTTAAAATTCTTATTTATTTGGGCCAACTCATCATCACTATATTCTTCTTCACTTGAGCTTGACTCATCTTTTCTCGCTTTTAATGCCAATGATTTCTTTGTCCTTTTCTCATCTTCCTCCTTTTTATCCATTTTGATCTCCATTTCATACTCTAGCAATTTTCCGACCAAATCATCCATCTTTAATATGTTTATGTCGTTTGCTTCTCTAATGGAGGAGGTGTAGCTTTTATATTCCTTCGGGAGTGATCTCAAAATTTTCTTCACTTGATCGGATGTCCCGATAGATTTTCCCAAAGCAGCCAAATGATTGATGATGACCGTACACCTCGAAATCATTTGATCAATTTCTTCCCCGGATGCCATTTTGAAATTGTCCAATTCGCACATGAACCGGTTGATCTTTGATTCCTTCACTTGGCTTGTGCCCATATTGACCATTTCCAAATACTTCCATAAATCATAAGTATTTTCACACTCCGGAAGTTTGCTAACTTGATCCCGATCAATGGCACATAGGAGTTGGTTGAGTGCCTCAGCATTTTGTGAGGCTAGTTTTACATCCTCACTATCCCATTCTAGGCTCGGTTTAGGAATATCAACTCCATTGCTATCCTTCTTCATTGGTACTTGTACACCTCGTGTAATCACCAAATAGGATTGCGAATCACTAGCAAGGAGATAAGTCAACATCCTCTTTTTCCAATAGTTGTAGTCTGTTCCGGTGTAAAACAGAGGTCTAGTCGTTGAATATCCTTCGATAAGATTTGACGAGTTGCTTGTAGATGCCATGATCTAATCTTGGACGGTCAAGTCTTTCTTGAGAATACCTCGCTCTGATACCAACTGAAATTACCTAAAAGCAATTGCGACAAACAATCTCTATACCCAAGAGGGGGGTGAATTGGGTTATCGCTACAAATGCAGAATTATAAAATCTTTGCCGATTTTAGCTCTTATTACCAAATTGAGACTTAAGGTAATTTTCTCTATTCTAATTAACAGCCTATATGCAAGTTTTCTATTCAATATATATAAGCATAAATTAACTTGCAAATAGTAGAAGTATAGGGAAAGAGAAATATGACACCGTGATTTATAGTGGTTCGGCCAAACGTGCCTACGTCCACTCCTCCAAGCCTCGCTTGAAGATTTCCACTAGAATCGAGTTTTCCGTGGTTTACTCGTAACCAAGAGTTTTCCGTAAAGGTGTACTCCGAACCTTTTACAACTTTGAGTTTTGTTCATAGGCTTACTCACAAACCTTTACAACTTACCCAACTAAATGGGATTTCACAAACTGCAAGTGTTTTAATAAAGAAGAATTAAAAACACACTTGGGCACTCACAAATAATAAAAAGATTTTGTGAGAGCAAACCCAAGTGTTCTAAGCTCACTAAATGATATGAAGATGTGTGTGAGCTTGTATGAGTGTTTAAGTATATGAAGGTTTTAGACACTCTTGTATTTGCCTTGGTAGAATGTGTATGAAGGTTTTCTAAGTCTCTAACCTAAGGCAAATGAGTTGGGGTCCTATTTATAATAAAATGCAAAGCATTCCCCAAGTTACAGCGAGACCGGTATGGAAACCGATATGGGGACCGGTATGCCGGTCTAGGTCTCCAACGGATACTAATGGCTATATTACCGTTGGGAAAGTATATGTTAGACCGGTATGGTAACCGGTACGGGGACCGATTTTGTCCGTGCCGGTTCCAGAGAGTATGCACAATGAAGAGCTTGACCGGTATGGTCACCGGTATGAAAGCTGGTGAAAGGCATGCCGGTTCCAGTAAGGGAACTAGCCGTTAGGACTATCGGTATGGAGACCGGTTTGAAGTATGTTGGTTCAAGTGAGCATGCAAAAGGCTTTACTTGACCGGTATGATCACCGGTATAGGACCGGTATACCGGTCTCAGACCAAAATGCAGAGTAAGAAGGTTTTAAGGCATTTTGTCATGATCTTAATGTATCTAAGTGAATGTGCATGATCCCTATGAGCTTAGGCACTTGAATATTACAATTCACATTTACAAATTAAATCATAAGCTAAGACTTCACAATATATCTTCGTTTTGCCGCAAGTCTTCACATTCTCGCTCTTCACTTCATATGCTTCGACACTTTTTATATTGCTTCGTGTTTGCACGTCGAGGTTTTCTTTCTCGCGTTGCATCATCAAAACCAATTACAATCGATTATGAGACCAAGTCGCCAACAATTTGTTTATTCGTTCGATTCGATTCACTTTAAAAGCAAATACGGGTTTGAAAAAATGGATTTGTTTAATAAATGGGTTAATTTAATTCGATTCGTTTATTAAACGAATCGAATACGAATTTAAGCTCACTGATTCTTTAGGATTTGTTTTATTATTTTCTTTTACTAGTTATTACTAGTCAATTCGATTTGAGAAATTATGGCTAATTATCATAAAAAAATATAATATTTTCGATATTTAGTGAGATATTTTTAATAAATATTTATGAAGAATTAATGTAAATCAATTATGATAAATTATGATATTAATAATATTATGATTAAATGAATATTCGTATTCGATTCGTTTAATAAACTAATCGAATACGAATCCTTATATTTTGATTCGTTTAATAAACAAATCGAATAAAAATCCATCAAACTTTTATTCGATTCGTTTAGGATTCGATTCAAATTCGATTCGTTGATTCATTTTGCTACCCCTATATACTAGTCTCTGCTCAAAGATATGTGACGTACGCCATAAGGCGGTGCAGTGGCGGAAAAGTGACATAGCAGTGCCGCCATAGGCCTGTACGGTGACGGTAAAAATGAAGTATTATGATTTACGGAATTATGGGTGGTTAAGAATAGTTGTTACTACAACGATAGCAGTGACATGTGCTGTCGTTGTGCGCGATGAAATAATGAATATGGAAGCCTATATAAAGCAGTTAAAACCACAGATTCAAATGATACAAATTTTCACTCTAAGAAACAAGAGTTGTAGGCATTGCATTTTTGTATGAGCCCGATGATGAGCTTCGTATGGAGGAACTACCTGAAAAGTTGCAGAAGTTTCGAAAAATGAATTTCGGAAGTAAAGAAAACCTCCAAAAATTAGCATCTCATCGGATTCGGACTCACTAGCCAGCCTCAGATTTGCTCAGTTAGTCGCTGTTTCAAAATCTTAGTCTTGGACCCACCATACACGCCCTTGCACCCTTCAACTGCGGCCCATCCACACGGCCCAAAGCCCATGCAATTTATCCACACGCCCAAAATCCCATGCAATCCACATGCTCAAATTCCTCATCAACACTTTCCAATTTAATGAGATTTGGATCTTATCCTTGCCAATTTAACAAGATTTGAAATCACCTCATCACTAAATTTAGAGGATTCTATTCCTAAAATATTTTGAGAATATATCTCCCAAATTTCCATGATTTATTTTCCTATTTGGAAATCCCTTCATATCATTATAAAAAGGTGACCAAATCATCATCAAAAGAGGGAGCTCTCTCTTTTCTTCTAGCTTGGACGGCAACAACAAAAAAACCCTAGACTCTCTTATTCTTCTTGATCGGCCACAAAAAAATAGCAAAAGCAACCCCAACCCCAAAACCAAAAACAACAAACCCCAAAATCGAAAAAAAACAACTAGCAAAAACAACCACAATCGAAAAAAAAAACCAGCAAAACAACCCCAAAATCGAATCAACAAACCCTAAAATCGAAAAAATAGAAACCCCAAAAACAACCAAAACAGCAGCCCAAAAATAAACCTGAAAAGCCGAATCAGGTAAGATATAGAGCAATCTGCTATGTTGAAAAACCGAAAACACAACTTAGGTAAAAGATAGAACAAACCTGCAAAACAAGGAAATCTTCGGGAGTTAGAAGACATGATTTTCAGTATCTGAGAAGAGTGGAAAGCTGAGCCAGGTTTGGGGATGACCAGTCTACCACCCCACGAATAAGGGACACAACGGATCTTAAGCCATAGGACTAAAGAGAATTGAGCAATCACCTAAGGAGAGTTGGCAGAAGGAAACAGTAAGTATGGTAAGAGGGCGACCAAAGCTTTTTATAGGCAAAGGGCACCAAATGCCAAAAGGATTCCTAAAAGGGTGAAGAAAACCCTCTAGTGAGAAGAAGGCCTAACCAAGGATGATATCAAGCCAATAGGACAAAGAAACCCCATCGGAATAGGGAATGCATCCATGCATACATGAATACATACAAATAATTTTTATTTTGTATTCACAGGCTTTGAAGAAAAAGCGACGAGGACAAAGAACCTCTGGAATGAAGAACAACCTCGGGAATGAAGATGAGCAAAGAGCCTCGGGAATGAGTATGAATTAGGAGTCGAAGTGCCTCACCACCATCAGTTCTATAATTCAGGAAGGAATCCTAGGGTCGAGGCCCACATTATCTATAGTTTGGTAATGAATCTCAGAGGTCGAAGAACCTCATCATCATAGAAAAACTCCCCAGTGGATAGAAAAGTCATGCAGATGGACCAAAAAGCCATCACCCATTCAATTCAGGAATAAATCCCAAAGGTCGAAGCGCCTCAGAGATTGAAGCATCTCACACACAACACAGTTCATGAATGAAGCCCGCAAGTCGAAGCACCTAGCCATCAGTTCGGGAATAAATCCCAGAGGTCGAAGTGCCTCAGAGATTAGAGCATCTTACACCCAGCACGATTTTGGAATGAAGCCTAGAGGTTGAAGCACCTTATTTTCAGTTCGGGAATAAATCGCATAGGTTGAAGCACCTCAAAGATAGAAGCATCTCAAACCCAACACGGTTCGGGAATGAAGTCTATGGGTCCAAGCACCTTATCGTCAGTTCAGAAATGAATCCCAGTGATCGAAGCATATCATACCCAGCACGGTTCAGGAAGGAAACCCATGGGTCGAAGCACCTTGCTATCAACTCAACTCAGTTCGGGAATAGATCCTAGAGATCAAAGCATCTCACACCTAGAATGGATTTGGGAATGAATACTAGAGGTCGAAGCTCCTCAGAGATCGAAGCATCTCACACATGGAATGGATTCGGGAATGAATCCTAGAGGACTCCTCAGAGATTGAAGCATCTCACACCCAGCATGGTTTGCGAATGAAGCCCAAAGGTCGAAGCACATCGCCATCAACTCAACTCTGTTCAGGAATAAATCTTAGAGATCGAAGCATCTCACACCTAGAATGGATTCGAGAATAAATCCTAAAGGTCGAAGCACCTCGCCATCAACGCAGTTCAGTTCAGGATTAAATCCTAGAGATCGAAGCATCTCACACCTAGAACGGATTCGGGATAGAATCCCAGAGATTGAAGCATCTCACACATGGAATGATTCAGAAATGAAGTCAGGGGTCGAAGTACCTCACTGTCGGTTCGGGAATAAATCCCAAAGATTGAAGAATCTCACACCTGGAACGGATTCGGGAATGAATCCTAGAGGTCGAAGCACCTCAGCATCAACTCAACTCAGTTCAAGAATAAATCATAGAGATCGAAGCATCTCAGACCCAGCATGGTTTAGGAATGAAGCTCAAGTGTCAAAGCACCTCACCTCAGTTCGAGAATAAATCCCAGAGATCAAAGCATCTCACACTTGGAACGGATTCCGGACTGAATTCTAAAGGTCGATCTCGCCATCAACTAAACTAAGTTCGGGAATAAATCTTAAACATCAAAGCATCTCACACTAGGAACGGATTTGGGAATGAATCCCAGAGATCGAAGCATCTCACACCCAGCATCGTTCGGGAATAAATCCCAGAGATTGAAGTATCTCGCAAAAGCAGTGAAACAACAGGTAAGACCGGCAACGATCGACGAACCAACTAAGTAAAAATACATGCATGACTTTGATAGGGTTGTCACTGTCACACACTTCATAAGCCCATCAAAGTGGGGGCGATTGTAGCCATTATATTTTTGCATGAGCCCAATGATGAGCCTTGTATTTAGGCACTACCTAAAAAGTTACGGAAGTTGCGGAAAACGAATGCAGGAAGGAAAGAAAACCTCCAAAAAATAGCACCTCATCAGATTTGAACTCACTAGCCTGCCTCGGATTCGCTCAGTGAGCCGCCGTTTCAAAACCTTAGCCTTGGACGCCCTTGTACTCTTCAACTTTGGCCTATCTGTTGGATAATATGACCCATAGTGTCACTATTTGCACAGATCATTGTGTTGTTGTAGCAAATTAACTATGTAATAAGGAAATTGCACTCTCATCATTTGTGATTAGATCACCATAGATATATAAATGAAGAGAGGTCCCTATGATTAGTTCCTGGATTGAGATGATATGAGACAGTATCAGTCCACGAAGGATTAATCATTAAATATCCATAGCCGTAGTATTATCGAGACTGGACATCGATAATGCGGAATAGGCTAGTATTGCACTTGTGTGCGTTGTGAGGGCACGACGGCATAGTTCTCATATATATAAGTATTGGATACTTATGCAAGTGCGATAGGAGGTTGTGTTTCACCGATGGTACGGGAAACAGCTTCGCTCTGGATAGACCCCTCGGAATCCCATTGGTATTATGACTAGGTGTCTATGGGAGGCCGAAATCAAGGTAGGTGTGTATAGTCTTAACCTGAGACTTGCATCGCTAATACTTGCGATAATCGATAAACTTTGGTTTTGGTGGTTGGGGGCTCTGACCAAGTTCTGTGTACACCACTTCTGGGTTTATCAGAGAGTCGTAGAGTATTGGGTGTGATATCAAGACGGAAGTATCACTTCAGTCATGTTGGAGATGATGTCACGCAAGATACGGTATTAGTGCTCTTAAGTGATGCGCATCCAATCGTGATATTATGACCAGGTCATGAATATCCGATTGTAGAGACTAGTTACCAGACATCCGATATGTGCTTCGGACGGGGTAGACACTTATCCAGCCCCAGCCCTAGCACGTGACTATCCGATACTGGGCCGATACACACAATACGATAGTATACTACGCTTGATACAGATCTTAATATTCTTAGATGGATATGTCCGGAGAATTGGGTAGACTTGGTGCTTTGCTAGGAGTCGACCTTGTCTCGTAAATCGGTAGAACGTAGTACTTGGTACGTACGTGATTCGGTTACACCGACGACCGTATTTATAGCCAACTTATCCGGAGATCTCATGGGTCGCTTCCCGATAATCCACCGATTATGCACAACTCGCACTCTTGAATAATCTGGGATTATATAGAAGAGAGAGAAAATTAATCTAGGATTAATTACGGAGATATTTTATCTAGGATAAAATATCGTCTAGAGAGAGATAACGATTAATTTGGAATTAATCGGTAAATTAATATATTCGATATATTAAACGAAATTAGATTTCGACGCGGAATTAAAATTAGATTTTAATTCGGGCGAATGAATTAATTTAGAATTAATTCGTTAGCGACGTGAATAGTGAATTCGCTAGGCGTAATCATTTAATTACGACGCGACGGAAAAATCGTTAATTTAGAATTAGCGAACCCGAGCCCAAGTGTGATTGCGAGCGCATTCGTATTTCGAATTCGAGTGCGGCGACGCAAGTCACATCAAGCGTCAAATCCAACGTCAAGTCATTCATCACATCAAGCGTCAAATCAAACGTCACTTTGAGTGATGTGACATTTGATTGATTGATATGAGTGATTGATTGATAGACATGACACATGACATAAAGTAAATGTGACTTGAGTGACATGTGAATAGTTGATGTGCATAGTGTTTACCTTTTTGACTTTTGGAATGCAAATTAAAGGTAAATGCAGGTGAAATTCTTTTGAATTTCAAACTAAGTATATAAGATATACTAAATGCAAATCAAATATAAGATACACATATTTTTCTCTCTCTTTTTCCCTCTCTTCTCCCACGCCCAAAAGCTGAAAAATGGTCACTGTTTTGAAGCTAAATGGCGTGTACATAGGGAAGCCAATAGTGGGTTTTCATGGTGAAAATTCAAGTGCTAG
Source organism: Zanthoxylum bungeanum (assembly GCA_019454045.1). NCBI lineage: Eukaryota > Viridiplantae > Streptophyta > Magnoliopsida > Sapindales > Rutaceae > Zanthoxylum > Zanthoxylum bungeanum. Next base: position 216,272 of record SKCR01026436.1, on the reverse strand, counting down.
CACACTTACGAGTCTTGCGAAGGTGGTAGGGAGGTTCACCCATGAGCCGGGATCCATCGGACGAGGCTTGGAGCTCCGTTTCGTCATCTCAAAACTGAAAATGGAGGCAGTGAACTGCAGTGAATGGGCGTGAATGGCAGTGGCCATTTTGGCTTGATTAGTCTCCAAATCGACTCAACCAATCGATGTGAGTATTCCGCTACCTCCGTTGATGTATTCACTCATTATTTCATGCCTTGATTTGATCTTGGGACCTTAGAAAAACTCAACAATGGCATCAAGAGCTAATGTTGCAAGCATGAAATTTGTAGGGCTTAAAATTTGGGTAAATTGATTTTGAGCATGATTTGGTTAAATTGTTTGATTGAGCATGTTTAATTGAAGTTTGATTGGATCAATTTCATGAAATAATGATTGGATCAAAAATCCCCAATTTTTTAGTGTTGGCTGAATGTGTATGGAATTTTTGGATCTTGGATTTTTTGATTTTTTGATTCATTTGATGAGTTAGAATCATTTAGGTTGACGTTAATTTGAATCGAATTGGATTAGATTTCGAATTGGACAAAAACCCCAAATTCCCTCTCTTGGCCGAATGTATCATTGCCCTAATGTCTTGGTAATTTTGGTTTTGTGACATTGGATGTGTATGAAATCAAATCGGATGGTGATTTGATGTCGATTGTGGGTTCGATTGGATCGAAACCGAATCGGACACAAAATCCCTCTTTTGGCCGAGACTTAAAAGCATGTAAATGGGTTTGATTTTTCATATTGTGTGTTTGACATGTGATAATGAATTTAGCATGATTAATTGGAGTAATATTGTGTTTTAGAAATATTGTTTTAGTCGATTAATCATGTAATGCACTTTAGGTAATTAAATTGCGTAATTGGATTAGTGTAATTTAATTATTTGGGCTTAAATTGGATTTGGGCTTCTATTGTTGTATTTGGGCCTTTTGGGCTTGATTTATCAAGTTTGGTTTAGGCCAAGTGGATTGGATCCAATTGGGCCCAAAACCTTAACCATAAAGCCCAATTGCGACTTAATGAACCTTTAAAGTTCAATTGGGCCTAATGGGCCAAGATTGATTTCTAGGCTTATGGGGTAAATCCCGGATTGGACTTTGGTTATCGGTTTGACCCGAGTTGACCAAAAGTCCACGCCTTAAGAAATCAATCAAAAGCCCATTGGACTTTAATTGAATTGACGTTGGACGTTAATCGGTCTTTGAGACGCGTTACGATTAAATTTGGAATTTAAATCGTAAAAGGTTTATTAAATAAAAGTGTAATATTTAATTTGGAATTGAATAGTGATTTAGTATTAAGTACATGTTAAATTAGATTTAACAATGTAGTTTAATTTAATTCATGAATTCGTACTTTGAGTACTTATTCGCAAAAACGAGTTTGACTCGAACAAAATCAAATCATTGTTTGAACATTGGATGATCACTTAATTATCAGATTAATTAATTTGATTAGATTGATTGATAGCATGCTTATATGTGTGAATACTTGGTTGTGTTGAATGAATAATGTATATCGGATGGATATTAGATGGGTGGGTAATTTTAGAAATTGTTGTAATAAATTCGATTTATTAAATTGGACCTGCGTGTCCAGCCTTATCACCTTCGTTCTCTTGTATTCTCTTCTCACCTATTCCCCTCTATGTATATGAGTTTCTTTAGAAGTGTAGTGTAAAGGTAGAAGTAGTACAAGTGCTAGCTTGATTAAAGAAAGGGAGAGATTTGATCTAGGATCAATGTGTAAAGTATCCATCCGCATATCATTATTATTTTATTTCATACTCGCTTTATTATGTATTTAGAATGCATGTTTAAGGGTGTATGATGATGAGACCTTAACAAAGATAATTAAATTGGTAGCCAATTTGCACGCTAAAAACCCTCGTTAAATATCAAGCGTCTTTTCCTTCCATTGAGTGATTCTTGCTCAAGATCCGAGATTAGCAGGGTTGTTGGCCAAAGTCAAGCCCTTGTCCTTCGAAGATGTGCTTTAATCACGAGGCTTTGTTCCATATCGGTGTCGTGTCCAAGTTGTGGTTTGTTGGCCAAAGTCAAGACCACTTCTTGTCCATTAACATTGATTACGAAGCTTCCTTGTCAATGGGTCCATGCTTGACTGGGATCACTAGGTTTGTTGTGCCAAAGCCAAGGCCTAGTTGATTCAGAGGAAAAAGGTTATGGTATATATTGGATATATAGGCATATATAAGATATATGTTTCAGACTTGGATGTCCACCTACTGGATCTAGGAGTTGGATGAGATCCAATTGATCTTCGAGATCTACCTAGTTAATTGTCATACAATTTGTTGGCCAAAGTCAAGATTGTGTGACATTTAACGGGATCCTAGCCCACTAGGAAACACGGTTTCCCGAGTACTCGACAGAGGGTTAGAGGCTCGACGAAAAATAGTGGGAGGCAAGTATTGAATTTGCAACATTCGTTCAATTACTCGCCATACGCGCTCAAACAAATATCATTCGTCAATATTTTACGTTGTTTTAAAAATATATATAGTTGGACTATATACAAACTCGTTCAATATATAGTTGATTTTATAATTGGATTATAGTAATCAATATAATTGAATTAAAATGATAGTTGATTTTATAATTGGATTATAGTGATCAATATTAAAATTATAATTGATTAAATAATTGGGTTATTGTAATCATTATAATAAATAGTACCTTATTAAATTGATTAAATAGTTAGACTATTGAAATCAAGAAAGAATTGAAAGGTTGAATATTTAATATATAATCCTTGGGATTAATGTTTTAAATGATTTAATTTTCAATTGGGAATTAATAATAGGTTAATTTATTTGATAAAATAACTTATTATGTCTAAACCCATAATTAAACAAATAGTAGAGCATAAAATCTTTGGAAGATTTATGTGATGATGACTTTAATTCTTAATTAATATACTTATCATAAATCTACCTTTAGATTTAAAAGTATTAAATTGCAATTAATAATTCTTAGAGAATTGATTTGACTATTCTAGTGGTGAAAAGTCAAAGTTTGCAATTGGGCAAGTTGCACAAGGTGCACATCATTTCGATATTCTAAAACCCAAGGCTTGGCCAAAGGTTTGTGACATATTGAAAAGATAATTGACATATCCCAAAGTGACTGCCATTTGGATATGGAAGACACGAAGGAATTAAAGAAAGGGCGAGGCTCTAACTTTAAAAATATTTGTCAAAGTTATGTTCACTACTAGTATTGAAATTGGATTTTAAATACTAAGCGTGGTACATAAAATATATGTATTGATGTTCAGAATCTGCTGTGAGCAGTATACTGACTTCAAGCCGAGATTTCTCTACGAATCGGAAACGGGACGAAAGTCGCTGTTTCGACCGTAGATACCTAAGTTTAGGAATTACCCTTTGGGTATGTACTTAAATTAGGAAATGTTATGATGTAACTAGTTAGACTAGAGACATTATCTCTATATCAGTGTTTAATCCGTTGCGGATAAAACCTTTATATTTTAGAACACTAAAGTGTTTTATTATATAAAGTTGATACTGAGATAAAATACATTAGATGTAAATAACATAATTTATATTTTGAATATAAATAAAATCTCAAACATATAAAATGACAAATAAATAGCTCAAATTGATTTGATCAATAGAGACTTATTTGTGGCACTGTTGTCTAGGACACAATTAAACGAGACTCGTATATCCACACTTTTGAAGAGTGGGTACTGGGACTGATTTGACTATTCAAATAAGGTCTGCGAATCTAGTTCATTAGGTACAATACCTAAAATACTATTTACTTGGTAATAGTAAAAGGGCCACCGATCTGTTAGCCCTATTCATGGTGAAGTAAGTGGGCCCATATCTAGCTAGGCTAGATGTGAACATGAATATTTCGTGACCTTAACGAATGTGGCATTACGTTGTGATTATGTGTTTCTTTTGAAGAACACAGATCGGAAACGTTTGAAGTTTCGACACGAGGTAAATAAACAGATCGGCTATAGTATTATTCCGCCATGGTAAGACCGTAATGGAAAATACTTAAGCAGTAAGTTTCAAATGTACATGAAAGAGTACGGTATTCTTTCATATGAGGACTCCTCCCGTGACACGTCAGTTAGATGGTGTGTCCGAACTAAAACTGAATTTTGTTGGACATGATAAGGTTTGTCACGAGTCGCTCTGAGCTACTATTTCCTTCTACAGGATATGTATTAACAGTGCAGAACTTATTTAGAATAAGGTTCCATATAAATCTGCTTGACAGATGTCATATAGGATATGAGCAGGGAAGAAACGAGGTTTCTCGTTCCTGATAATTTGGGTATGCTAGGCATAACGCTTGGATGATACCAAACTAAGAGACCTAAATTGGATAAGTGCCAATATAGGTTATCCTAAGGGAAACCTTAAGTATAGTACTTATAAATCCCACATGAGAACAATGTAATTGTTGCTCACCATGCGGTTTTCCTGAGAGGAATACCGATATGCAGTGGTCAGTGGGAGGATAGTGATACTCGATGAAAATCGGAGTAATACTGTTCTAGGCACGAAGTCCTTAATGGAACACAAATAGTTCATCAATAATGAATCTGTACCATTAATCTTCAAATACACAAGAACTTCTTAGATCGGATAGAGTCAGAAAACAACCTAGGGTATGAGTTTCTGATCTAACCTCATAAAGATGTCAATCTTATGGAGGTGTACCATCCGACTACGTTTTGAGGAAGTGATACGAGGTATCGACTCCCTGTTATGGCAAAGTGCCATGAATCCGAAATGGATTCCATGTATAACAACTATTTTGGATACTAGTTGTTGTACCATAAGGCATTGTGCCTATTGGTACATTAAACGTCTTCAAGGAAGACTTGCATGGATGGCAACATACCAACGTACAAAGCTAGGCTTTTGACGGAAAGGTATCGTTATCAACATTGTGTTAATAACGGTTCAACCTTTTACCTGTTGCCATGGTAAACCCATTTTGAAGATGCTTGTTGATAACTGTATATTTCAATTATGAAATGTGTCAGTTATAGATCAAAATCGCCTTCCTGAAAAGGAAACCTTTTGGAGAATGTTTACAACATTCTGACGATTTTGTATAACCGACAAACAAGGTTTGCGGGTTATTCGATCCATATTTGGATTGAAACAAGCATAAGGTTCTTGGAACTGTCGTTTTGAAATAATCATAATGGTTTATGATTTGACTCAAAACGAAATAATTCTTGTGTATATAAGGAAGTTAGTGGGAGAACGCACTGACAGTGAAATTCCCATAAAGCTATTGTTGAAAGCTTGGCTTTCATAGATATTCTTTCAATAGAAATTCTCCGTAGAATTCTGGGGAGTAACAACCTTTATTCAAGGAATAAAGATCTACTGGGATAGATTTGGAGTTGTTAACACTCTCTGGGAAATTGTACATTTAAAATGTACTTGCATTGGTGTCTCATACGCTTCGAGCATATGGAGTCACAATCGGGTCAATCCAAGTGATGGTCACTGGATTGAAGTTAAGAACATCTGTTAGTATCTATGAGAACTAAAGATGCTTTCTTATACTATGGAGAAGGAGAACTTGAAGTGACTGGGATCACTGCAGCAAGTTTCCAAACGATTAAATACTACGGTACTATAAAGTTTGAACACCGGAGCAGTGAGCTGGAAATCTTCCAAGCAAGATAACTGTTGCCGAATAAACAACAAATGCGGATTATTGCTGCAGCTGAGGCAGCAAAAGAAGCCATTTGGATCGAACATAAATCTAAATAGATTAGATATAGTTCTGTTAGCAGCTGAGCTAGGCGTCAGCATAGGCTAAGGAATTAAAGGTCTCATCGACGATCCAGATATATACTTCTATATCATCTGATTCGTTCGGATCATACATCGTGGCGATGTGATGATCGTGTAAATCGCATCAAACGATAATCAAGCAAATCCGCTGATGAAAACCTTTCCTCAGCAATTTGAGCAAACCGTACATAGTTCGGATGTTAGACACTCGAGTGACTGGCTATGTGCCAAGTGGGAGATTGTTGGATAATATGACCCATAGCGTCACTATTTGCACAGATCATTGTGTTGTTGTAGCAAATTAACTATGTAATAAGGAAATTGCACTCTCATCATTTGTGATTAGATCACCATAGATATATAAATGAAGAGAGGTCCCTATGATTAGTTCCTGGATTGAGATGATATGAGACAGTATCAGTCCACGAAGGATTAATCATTAAATATCCATAGCCGTAGTATTATCGAGACTGGACATCGATAATGCGGAATAGGCTAGTATTGCACTTGTGTGCGTTGTGAGGGCACGACGGCATAGTTCTCATATATATAAGTATTGGATACTTATGCAAGTGCGATAGGAGGTCATGTTTCACCGATGGTACGGGAAACAGCTTCGCTCTGGATAGACCCCTCGGAATCCCATTGGTATTATGACTAGGTGTCTATGGGAGGCCGAAATCAAGGTAGGTGTGTATAGTCTTAACCTGAGACTTGCATCGCTAATACTTGCGATAATCGATAAACTTTGGTTTTGGTGGTTGGGGGCTCTGACCAAGTTCTGTGTACACCACTTCTGGGTTTATCAGAGAGTCGTAGAGTATTGGGTGTGATGTCAAGACGGAAGTATCACTTCAGTCATGTTGGAGATGATGTCACACAGGATACGGTATTAGTGCTCTCAAGTGATGCGCATCCAATCGTGATATTATGACCAGGTCATGAATATCCGATTATAGAGACTAGTTACCAGACATCTGATATGTGCTTCGGACGGGGTAGACACTTATCCAGCCCCAGCCCTAGCACGTGACTATCCGATACTGAGCCGATACACACAATACGATAGTTTATTACGCTTGATACAGATCTTAATATTCTTAGATGGATATGTCCGGAGAATTGGGTAGACTTGGTGCTTTGCTAGGAGTCAACCTTGTCTCGTAAATCGGTAGAACGTAGTACTTGGTACGTACGTGATTCGGTTACACTGACGACCGTATTTATAGCCAACTTATCCGGAGATCTCATGGGTCGCTTCCCGATAATCCACCGATGACGCACAACTCGCACTCTTGAATAATCTGGGATTATATAGAAGAGAGAGAAAATTAATCTAGGATTAATTAGGAGATATTTTATCTAGGATAAAATATCGTCTAGAGAGAGATAACGATTAATTTGGAATTAATCGGTAAATTAATATATTCGATATATTAAACGAAATTAGATTTCGACGCGGAATTAAAATTAGATTTTAATTCGGGCGAACGAATTAATTTAGAATTAATTCGTTAGCGACGTGAATAGTGAATTCGCTAGGCGTAATCATTTAATTACGACGCAACGGAAAAATCGTTAATTTAGAATTAGCGAACCCGAGCCCAAGTGTGATTGCGAGCGCATTCATATTTCGAATTCGAGTGCGGCAACGCAAGTCACATCAAGCGTCAAATCCAACGTCAAGTCATTCATCACATCAAGCGTCAAATCAAACGTCACTTTGAGTGATGTGACATTTGATTGATTGATATGAGTGATTGATTGATAGACATGACACATGACATAAAGTAAATGTGACTTGAGTGACATGTGAATAGTTGATGTGCATAGTGTTTACCTTTTTGACTTTTGGAATGCAAATTAAAGGTAAATGCAGGTGAATTCTTTTGAATTTCAAACTAAGTATATAAGATATACTAAATGCAAATCAAATATAAGATACACATATTTTTCTCTCTCTTTTTCCCTCTCTTCTCCCACGCCCAAAAGCTGAAAAATGCTCACTGTTTTGAAGCTAAATGGCGTGTACATAGGGAAGCCAAGAGTGGGTTTTCATGGTGAAAATTCAAGTGCTAGCACACTTACGAGTCTTGCGAAGGTGGTAGGGAGGTTCACCCATGAGCCGGGATCCATCGGACGAGGCTTGGAGCTCCCTTTCGTCATCTCAAAACTGAAAATGGAGGCAGTGAACTGCAGTGAATGGGCGTGAATGGCAGTGGCCATTTTGGCTTGATTCGTCTCAAAATCGACTCAACCGATCGATGTGAGTATTCCGCTACCTCCGTTGATGTATTCACTCATTATTTCATGCCTTGATTTGATCTTGGGACCTTAGAAAAACTCAACACTATCCACACGACCCCAAAGCCCATGCAATCCATCCACACGTCCAAAATCCTATGCAATCCACATGCTCAAATTCCTTCATCAAAAATTTGCAATTTAATGAGATTTGGATTCCATCCTTGCCAATTTAATAAGATTTGAAATCACTTCATCACCAAATTTAGAGGATTTTATTCCCAAAATAATTTGAGAATATATCCCACAATTTCCATGATTTGTTTCCTTATTTAGAGATCCCTTCAAATCATTATAAAAATGGGATCAAATCATCATCAAAAAATGGAGCTCTCTCTTTTCTTCTAGCTTGGATGGCAACAACAAAAAAACCCTAGAATCTCTTCTTCTTCTTGATCGGCCACAAAAAAACAACCAGTAAAAACAATTCCAAAGCCAAAACAACAAGCCCCAAAACCACAACCGAAAAAAATAAACCAGCAAAATAAACCCCAAAATCGAAACAACAAACCCTAAAACCGAAAAATAGAAATCCTAAAAACAACCAAAACAGCAGTCCAGAAACACCCAAAACAACAGTCAAAATACAAGCAACACAACAGCCAACAAACACCTAAAACAGCAGCCAAAATACAATAAAAAACAGCCTCTAAAATAACTGAAAAGTGAGCCAGAAAATAGCAAGACATCAGCCCAAAAACAACCAAAACAAAAGCAAAAAATAACAAAAAAAAAAAGTAAAAGCAGCAAAATTGAAACAGCAAAAACCGCAAACAAAAATAACCAAAAACCAGAATACAATGAAATAGCAAACAACAAACAGTAAAATAGCAAACAGTAAAGCAGAAATAGTGTGAGCAGCAACCAGCAATCCTTTCGGCGACGGTCTAACACACTTCCGAGAAAGTAACTTAAAAGGTCAGACCTGAGGGCACCCTTTTCATATTTATTTTTATAATTCTGGACGCTACTTGCCTGGCTAGACGTGAAATATGTTCAGTCGGGTATGCGAAGTCCTACATCAAAGATGGCCAAATTTATGGTCACATTTTTTCCTTCTTTGGTAATTTTTTATTTATTTATTTTTATTGTATTCACATTTATCATTATTTTATTATTTTGTCTTTATTTTGTTATTTATCTTTTTATCTATTTATCATTATTTTATTACTTCGCATTTATTTTGTTTGTTCATATTGATGATTTTGTTTTTTATTATCCCTTGCGGTATATCGGATGGAAACATAGACATAAATTCCATAGCCGAATTTAAATGGACGGTAATGCGATCTACAATTGGGATACAACTGCACGTACCACTCATGAAATACTTATATATGCGTGATTAATCTTTTGCTATTTATTTATGGTAATTTTCCTGCTTTTAATTATTTGTTATGATTTTCATTATCACATCTCTTATTTTTTAATTTAATATGCTTTTGGAACTATGTTATTGTGATTATTATTTTACTTGGGTATGTTATTACATTTTTTATTCGCTTTTCTTGCATGAATTGCATAAGACTTGGATATACCATTGTGTGAACCCGTACATTATACTAACATAAGTAAGGGACCATTCTGAACCCAATGGTTTGAGGTATTCTCTTGCGATGGGTGAGTGCGGCCTTAAATCTTTCCCAGTTCACACTGGGTGGTGACTCATTTATTCTCCAATTTAATCCTCCACAGGCTACTCCATACTCTCTAGGGCTATGAGCCCAACAATGTCATGATCACCGAGTATCATAGGTATATCAGTAAATCCCGCTTCGCTCCTACAAGAGTTTCTAAATTAATGATAGATAAAGAAAACTGGTCAGTACCTGATCACTGGAGAGATTTGTAACGGGATTATATAAGATCTTGTAAACCTTTTTGTAAGCTCGCCACACCACTTGTAGCTCAGGTCAGTCTTGACCCCGAGTAGGTAATAAAATACACCTCTTACTCTCGTAGACGTAGATTGGAGTCACTCTTCGCCGAACCTTGTAAATATTTGTATTTGTGATTATTTATCTGCTTGCTCAGTTTTTTTTGGTTGCATACAAACCAAACAAATTCACTGCTGGGTGAGGTTTGTTCGAGGGATTGATTTCCCAAATTTCTCTTAGACTGAAAAACAAATCTCAACAGTTAGTTCCGTTTGTAGAGACATAGTACAAAAGCACTAAACACATTAACACAATGGTAAGAGATGAAAACTACAGGGATTTAGAGACTTCAAAGGTGGAATGGATGGAAAAGATGGGAGAAACCATGCGGTAAGAAATGAAAAATGCTCAGAAGGAGCAAGAGATAACCTAAGCCTTTATGAAGGCTATGATAGAAAAGATTGAGAGATTGGAAAAGAAAACATGAGAACAGAGAGAAACGGATCCCAGTAGAAAGAAATAAGAAATAGACAGTGGGAAGAGGGTAGCCGGTGTAGATGGGATCAAGAAATCGAGATAAGAAATGCTCGTAGAGTAAGGTCAATTGTTGTGGCCAGTATAAGATCTGTAGAAGAGCCCTGGGAGGAAGAAGACGATAGAAAAATCTCAGAATCATCTAGTAATAGCATTTGTTTTATGGAAAGTGATTTAGGGCGATATAAGAAGAGGGGACGTGGGGCTCCCAATAGTGGAAGATATCATGCTCGGAGAGGTAAGTATGCGGAAGCCCTCGATTGAGGGTAGAAGAGCACCAAGAGCTAAATGAAAGATTCGTTTCGAAGGGAGATGAGAGCACACGGGGAGAGGCTTGGGGAGACCAATATATGGAGATGACAACCTCTTTCACCAAGGATGTATTGGGAGTAGATTTCCCCAGGAGATTCACCATGCCCACGATGGACATCTCTAAGGATAACACATACCCTAAATGCTATATTGGAAATTTTATTTTCCTAATGGAGATTCAGAGCATTATTAGGAGAGGCGATCTGTAAGGTATTTCCATTGAACTTGGGGGGATCGGCCAGCTTGTGGTTCAGAATTCTAACTCCATGGAGCATTAAAAGTTTTTCACAACTAAGGAAGTCATTCATGTACCATTTTAAAGAAGCATGCACACCAAAGAAGACGCTCAGATAATTGAAGACCACAAAGAAGCATGATAATGAGCCACTAAAGAGCTTTATTGACATATATCACAATCTGATATTAGAGTTCGAAGCTTATGAGTCATCGAAGGCACTCGAAAGCTTTAAATGAGCCTTGGAGGTGGAAAGTTATAGTCCCACCTTAAGATCCAAGAAGTGCTAGACTATGTTACAGCCCTAGAGCAGACAAGGAGGTTCCCAATTGAGAGAATTGATCATTTTCTTATGGCCAGGTTTATTATCAACTCAAGATCGGGGACGTCCCATCATGGCCTTAGTATATTCATTGGCATAGGGTCTAAGTTTCTCCCTCATGGCCTTATCTGAATGGCACAAGGAAAAATATTCCCTTAGTATGTTCATTGGCATTGGGTCTGAGTTTATCCCCCAAAGCCTTATCCAAATGGCACAAGGAATGATCATTCATGTGTGTCCAGGTTTATTATTGGCTTAGGGTCGGTTATGTCCCACTGAGGCCTTGGTATGTTCATTACATGAGGTCAAAGTTTCTCCTCATGGACTTATCTGAATGGCATAATAAATGAATCATTCCCTTATGGTCAGGTTCGTTATCGGCTCGGGGTCGAGTACCTCCCACTAAGGCCTTGGTATGTTAATTGACATGAGGTCAAAGTTTCTCCCCTATGGCCTAATTAGAATTGCACAATGAGAGATCATTCTCTTATGGCCAAGTTCATTATTGGCTAGGGTCGGGTATATCATATCTAGGTTCTATTATATCAATATGAGATTTGAACATCCCCATGCCCATACTATGGCAAGGTTGCAGCAAAGAATTTGAGATCCCCCGGGGTCTACATCCCATATGATTTAGGTCAACTTAGGAAGGGTTGGAGATGTTCGGGTTGAAGGTACCCAATATTAAGAGATCTTTTTTAAGGGCTCAAAATCTTCTAAGTATAAGAAAAATGTTGAGAGGTCGGATCTGTGGTATAATAGGTTTAGGTGTCAATGTTCATGCTTGTTGCATGGTCACTTAGGGGAATGTTATAAGTTAATTTGATTACATTTACCGAGTATTGGGTAATATTGATTAGCTTAGCATGTTAAGTGAAGTGAAAGTTATCCCAGATCGGGTCTTTATTTTGTGTGTGCCTTGATGTAGGAAAAGTACACAATTGTAGAAATTAATCAGTCTTCATTAAGAATTGAGTTTCTACATTAGACTCCCTCGCGATTACCAGTGAAAAGAAAATAGAAAAAGTTAGGATGAATGGTCGAGAGCGCTTTAAAGAGGTTATGAAGGGGCAGCAGCGAAAGATGATGGGCTAGGATCCCTTTGAGCTGGAGGCACCGCGGAAAGGGTGGCAAGGTCAGGAATTGCTTTAGCTTATTTTTGAATCATGCCAAAGGCCTCTTCATGAGACATATCCTCTTTAGCAACCTTTAAAATTTTCTGAAACATCCCCAAGTCCAAGTCGGGATACACCATCTCAATAAGCTTGATAGACTCATTCAGCCCTTCAATTTTGGCCTCCACATTGGTATTCTAAAGATGATCGGGGAGCACAGCTTGAAAATTTTTAAGTTCGTTCTAAGATTTGGCCAAGTCATATCCAGCTCATTCACAGCATTCCCTACATCGTCTTCTTCCTCTTGGAGTTTACTTTTGGTAGTAATGGCACTAGCCTACTGTAGTTTAAAATCTCTCGACTTCAAAGAAGCCTCGGCCCTGGTCTCATCCATCTCCTTTTTGGTAATATCTGAAGCTCGGTAGAAGACCCTGATTTCGACCTTGGCTTGATTTAAACTTCTGGTCAACTCTTGCTCCCTCTCTGTTAGTTGGCTTTAGAGCCTCTGTGCCTGACCGCTCTCCAAAAGAGTGCTCGCGGGCACATCCATAGTTATGGCCAAAAGTTAAGCCAACTGTGCATTCATAAAACAAGGTTAGTTCATCATTTATAGAAATATAATTGAAATAAAGAGAAAAAAGAAGAGTTTCTCATCGATTACCTTTTTCTAAAAGCAGCTGGTCTTACTGATGATGTCCTCGGGGGAGAGGCTTTTGTAGGCCATGTCCTGATTTAAGTTGACATGCTCGGCCAATAATTTAATAGTGGGAATGAGGTGGGCTATGTCTGCCCTTATTTTCGGGAAAGTCCTATATCCCCAGAATTTGGGTTGGCCTTTTGCCTGAGAAGGAAGCAACTGAAGCCTTACTCTTCCCAACCATGGCTTTCTTTTTGGAGGACCACTCGGCATTTTTCTCAGGCTACTCGTCCCCAACCTGGTGGAGCAGCCTCTTAGAAGATTGGGGGACAAGTGTCGGTGTTTGGCTTGACGAGGGAATATTAGTGGTACGGGGAGCAGGGGCCGATACATGTATTGGCATTCTTTGTCTTATGGTTGGTGGAATTACAGTAGTGACTGAGGGACTAGCGTTGTAACATCTCTAATCCTTAAGATGCTACCGGTAGAGAATTGGTCTTACTATCCCTCTGAGCATTTGTCTCTCTAACTAAAACAACAGTGATACTCTTTTTTAATATAGTCTCATACATGAGACCATTGCCCATAACCATAAAATGGAATATAACTTATTGCACTCATACACATTAAACTCAACATCACTTATATCACATCTCTATATATGAATACTGATAGACAACTTTATTATAAATTTATATGGACTAGATTTTACTTGACTTGTGTAGACATTGCATTTTTTGAAAGAGCCTGATGATGAGCCTCATATGGAGGCACTACCTTAAAAGTTGCGGAAGTTGTAAAAAGAAAATATCAGAATGAAAGAAAACCTCCAAAATTAGCCCTTCATCGGATTCGAACTCACTAGCGAGCCTCAGATTCACTCAATCGGCTTCTGCTTCAAACTTTAGCCTAGACACACATCTACCCATACTTCGAACTTCCCATGCAATCGGTCCATACAATTCATGCGGCCCAAAACCCCACGCACACCCAAATCTCCTTCTTGCCAAACTTAACAAAGATTTGAAATCTTATTCTTGCCAAATATGCAAGATCCTAGACCCAAACTAGAAAGGATTCTCACTTCCTAATATAAGTGATTTGAGTTTCGTTTATAAATCCCTTAAGCACCTTACATGGAGAGGGGGATCCTGACACAAAAGGGAGGAGAGAGGTTGACATAGGGAAAGGGTGGAAATTTGAAGAAAAAAAAAGAGAAAACCCTAAGAGGCAGCAAATATAAAAGAAAGGAGCAATCACCGAAAGGAAGGTGGACATAGAAAAAAACGTAAGACAAAAGGAAAGAAAAAAAAAAGAAAATAGAAAAACAATCACTGAAAAGAAAAAAAACAGAAGATCAATCACCGAACAACAGAAAGAATAAGTGAATCACCAATAGAAAAAAGAAGAAAACAACAAAAAAAAAATAGGAAGGGGGCCGAGAGAAAAACATAAATGAAAAACATTAGGAAAAAAGAACAACAACAAAAAAAGGGATGAAAAAAATAACAAAACAAAGAAGAAATCATCGGCAGCAGCGTGAAGGAGGCAAAAAGCAGTGGCATGAACCAGCAGTGAGAGAGGCAATCAAAACATGAACCAGTATGAAGTAGAAGGCAGAGATAGAAAAACAACAACCAGAACGTGAAAGACGTGGGAAGTAGAAGGCAGAAAAGGGAAGCAGAAGGTAGAAATAGGAAACAATAAACCAGAAACAGCAACCAGCAACTAGAAACAGTGAACCAGCAACCATAAACCGAACCAAACCTTAAAACCAAGCTTCGATCCTTTCGACGACGGCCTAACGCACTTCCGAGAAAGCAACTTAAAAAGGTATCAATTTTGATTTGCTTATATCATTTATCATTAGGAAACGCACTTTCCAATTTAAATCCAAGAATCGGTCATGAATTTATAGTCACTAATTAATGGTTCCAATTTGGCCTGAATTTTGGCTTTTGTGACTGAAAATACATATTTTTTTCATTCGAAAAAAAAAAGAAAGAGAAAAAAAATGGATTAAGATATTGTGTGTTTTGAGATACTATAAAATCAATTGCAGAAATGGAGTTTATTCAAAAAAAGAAAAAAAAGGACAGATTTCTTTTAGGCAAGATTTAAGAAAAATGATATTTTAGAGGAAAGTACCAAAAAAAAGACATTCCCCAAACAAAACAAGCAAAGAGGGAATATTTTCATCTATTTTGGATCGTTTTGGCCGCAT
Organism: Zanthoxylum bungeanum; assembly: GCA_019454045.1. Classification (NCBI taxonomy): domain Eukaryota; kingdom Viridiplantae; phylum Streptophyta; class Magnoliopsida; order Sapindales; family Rutaceae; genus Zanthoxylum; species Zanthoxylum bungeanum. The sequence goes on along the minus strand of SKCR01026436.1, from coordinate 200,855 downwards.
GGACGAGTGGTAAGGTGGGGGACTGTAAATCCTTTTTCCCCAGTTCAAATCTGGATGTCGACTGATCAATTAATGATAAGACTCGAAATCCCTTATTCTGCTTGGCTGGTATAACTCACCGAATCTTTTGCAGTAAAGTACACGACTCATGACACTTTCTTGATTCTAAATATCTGGGGTTTCCATTCTTAAAGTGCTGTCAATCCTTTCATTTAGAATTCAAGGAAAGATTATAGTAGTGGAAATACTATCATATCAAATCAAGAGTTTCCGATTTATTTCCACTACTAATGTAGAGTCTACAAACCGGGTCTTGAATTAGATTAAATAGCCTGAGGAGAATCGAATTAATAGTTATGAGAGAGGCGGGGATACTTTGTATACATTATACAGAGTAGACAGACTCATGAGAAACTCAGAATGCACGGGCATTCAATCAATATTCGATTGGATGCATAATTCTACTTAATGAAAATCAAGAGAAACAAAAAAAACAAAGAGGTCTTATTATTACTACATATTAGGTCACATTCCCTTTGATACTTCCAAAGAAAAGCACGGCTATGTATTTAGTTTCGTTTTACCGATTCGACTAGAAATCATATACAAACTTGTTCTAAGTGGATTTATTGGGGAGTTTCATATTTATTGGAGTCTTTCATCAAGGGCGTTGGGTCAAAATCCTTTTTTGACTCTGCACCAGTGATTCCACTATTATTAGGAAACAATAAGGAAATAATTTCTTCATATTCATAGAGATATGAGACATAATTCACATGGATATAGTAAGTCTCGTGATTACACCCAAAAATAACTTGCGGTTATCGTAGTATAACTGGGATGTCGATTCCTCAGAAAGATGGTTACATGAACTAATTTACTCAAGCAAAAACATTCGGCAATAAAACTTTATAAAAGAAAAGATTAAATTTACAATTTAAACTAAAGATTATGAAAAGTTGGAGGATTTTATCAGTAGAGATAAACAGCAAAGCATCAGGAATTTCTCTTGTATCAACCTTCTGTATTCAGTTATTGATTCTGTTCATTACACAATTGAAGGTTTCACATCCTAAACCAACAATTGGAAGATATTCAATTCTACTCATATTAAATTTTTAGGATAATTAGTGATTATTTTCTCTATATTAACAGCACACAAAAGTTATCATTACGAGCTATCTAACGTCGACAATATACCCTCAGGCAATACTACAATATAAGACCAACACATAAAATAACTTTATCAGTCACAATTGATTTCACAAATCACACATAAAAGAAGCATGACTGAATCTATATGGGATTTGACAAAATAAAATTTCTGGGCTAATAAATCGAAAAATTATAGAAAATAACAACAATCAATTATATTAAACGTTAAAAGGTTCTTCAGAAATCAACAAAATAAATATAGAAATTAAAATACAAGAGTTCATCCTTAGCTTTGCCTAGGAGATTAGTTCTCAATGTAAGAAAGAGATGCAGCCTGAATAGATCGGAGAGACTTCATGATTTTCTTAAAGTTCTTCGTTCTTCCACTCTATGAATTGTGTTTTTGGCTCTTTTTGAGTGTTTCTTCTCTGTTTCTCTCTGATTTTCTCCTTTATTTCTCTCTGATTTTCTCCTTCTCTAGGGTTTAGGACGAAGTTGCATTTATATAGAAAAGTCCTGAAATAGTAAATTGCATTAAAAACACACAGCACAAAATCCTGAAATCGCAGTTTCGCATCGCGACATGTGCTGCGCGTCTCGACGTGCCAGTAGCTTTTAAGGATGCTACAATTGACTAGATCTCCTCGAGTAGATGCAAATCGATATATTTTGGGTCTCGTAACTCGTTCTAAATCAAAAGTTATAGCCTTTTTAAATTTAGTGCACAGCTGATGCTCCTGCGTGCGTTCGATATATCTGTTAGGCTATGAAACATGTTCAATTGCTCCATTCTCCTTGATCCATCACTTCCTATTATCAAAGCCCAAAATGACTCTAATTAAGATTAAAATATATGATAATAAAGCTGAGTTAGCAGTGTTCTAAGTACACTTTCGTGTACTTATTACAACCCCCAACCAGCTTATTGCTAGTCTCTAGCAATTCAAGCGTAAAATAAAATAAAAACTATATAAATAAATAAAACTATATAAATCACTTTCGTAAGGATCACGATTGCATTTAGCTTATGCAATAAGCCTTTAAACCCCTAAGTGTCCCTAGTGGACGAGTTATAGTCTCGTGAGGGCTTACGGCGGTGACACCCACAAACGTCATTTAAAACACACAATCATGCAAAAATTAAAATTAAATAGTCCCAATAGTTTCACATAATTTTTTCCTCAAAGCATGCTTAGTAATGAAACCAAAGAACCTTCAAAGTACTCAATGCAACTCAACTCCAACACTTTGAATAAATCATCTAAGTCAGACTCACAGTGTGTGTGTGTTTAAAGGTTCATTCACAGCTTTATTCCCAGGTAAGTCAACTCAATGATTTCGTTTAAAAATTGGGATCGATGGGTCAAATCAACCTAGATATCTCAATTAAGCTCTTTAATTTCTTTTATGTGCTCAGTATGATATGATTTTTCTTTTTCTTTTCTGGTCTCTTTTTTTTTTTTTTGCTTTTCTTTTTTGAATTTTATTTATTTTTTTTTCATTTCTCAACACACCTACCCTTTTAAGGTAGTATTTCTCCTCATGGTGGTTATAATACTCGCGCATGGGTAAATTCACGCTTATCGGTTATAGGTGGTTTATTTTCTTACTTCAGAGACATTTCTTTTATTTTCAACCATACCATACGTCATAACACAAGCAAATCTGGATAGACATCTAAGCAAACGGTCATTCATCGACATGCAATTTCCTCAACTAGTCACCTTGCTAACTAATCAGGCTTTCAATGCTAAAAACTTATAATTAAGTGCTTACGAGTATAACATAGATAAAATACTCAAAGCATCAGATAAAAGTATATTGAAGAAATTATTGTTTATAAGATTTCTCCCTAAAACAAACAATATTATCATTGGACTTATGCTTAACTATCAAATACTAAAAACAAAAACAATAAATTTTTTTTTAATAAAGAAATATATTTAAGACAGGTTTTATCATGCGCATGTATACACACCCCCACACTTAAAACTTGCATTGTCCTCAACGTAAGATAAATATAAAGAAAAGGATTAAGGAACAACACTACCAGGCGCGGAGTTGATCAGGTTCCTGTTGGTGAGACTTTAGTTGTATGACTGCGTAAGTTGTGCTAACTTCTACATAAACACTCATGCAAATAATAAAAATAAAACATGCAATTAGCACACATTAAAATAAAACTAAAATAAATAAAGTAAAATAAATACAGATGCAAGTGTTGCCTCCCTGCTAGCGCTAAGTTTAACATCTTCAGCCAAACGTAAACACTCAAGTTGTCATACTGGTTTCCATCTAGCGTACTTATGAAGGCATGAGAGGGAATATATGTCTAGCTGTGGCTGTGTATCCAAGGATCCTCCAGTGTCTGGTGGCTGAAAATCATGACTGCACATATTAAAGAGTTGATTCAACCCACTTTTTTACTTTACAGGTATCATCTTCAATTGAACACGAGCTCTTCTTTTCCTCATTTTACGATTCTTTGGGATCACTTTCACTTCAGGAGAATTTGATTCAATTTGTAGAGGAGCTGTTTTTGGTAGGACTACTTCGAGCATGTATGTACATTGACACTCATCATCATCCTGTGGTTGTTTTTCAACATGAAAAATGTTCACCTCTAGAGTCAAATTTCCAAATGATAGCTTTATTAGACCGTTACTGCAATTGATAAGAGCATTAGCTGTGGCAAGAAAAGGTCTACCTAAGATTAGTGGAATTTGGACTCAGCGTTAACCACAGACTGGGTGTCTAAAATAAGAAAATCAACGGGGTAGTAGAATTTATCGATTTGAATTAAGACATCCTCGACTACTCCATGTGGTGTTCTAATGGATCGGTCAGCTAACTGTAAAGCTACTGATGTAGGTTTAATCTCGCCAAGCCCTAACTGCACATAAATCGAATATGGCATGAGATTAACACTAGCACCTAAATCTAATAATGCTTGACCAAACTCATGGGTGCCAATGTGTCAGGTTATTGTAGGACATCCCAGATCTTTATAATTTAGCGGAGTCCTCTGTTCAATTACTGTACTTGCATGCTCTGTTAAGAATGTAGTCTTCTTCACATTTTGTTTTCTCTTAATGGTGCACAGATCCTTTAAAACCTTCGCATAAGTAGGAACTTGTTTTATCACATGTAGCATCGGAAGGTTGATCTTTACTTGCTTAAGATGTTCTAGGATCTCACCATTTGGGTCTGGAGCTCTCACAGTTGGTCTAAGTGCTTGTGGGAAAGGTACTCTTGGTTGGAAAGATGTCATTGGTTCTTCCGGAGGGGTACCATTACCACTATCATTGGGGTAATGGCACCCCTCCGGAAGAACCAGTGCCATCTTTGCGAGCCTACCTTCTTACCACTCCTAGTGAATATGACATTAATACCCTTTACATTGGCTACTTCGTGATCAGCATGTGCCATGTTTTGGCCTTGTGGATTAGGTTGAGTTTGAGATGTGAATTTTCCTTATTCATGCACACTAAGGACATTAGTTAGCTTAGAGATCTGACTTTTAATCTCCCTATTATCCTCAGCTAATTGAGCTATCAATGACTCAAACCTTTGATTTGTTTTATTTTGGGCTTCTATAATCACCCCCTAGGCTTCCACGAATGCTTGCACTGTATCCTCTAAAGAACTTCTGAGAACCGTAGGTGTGTGATACCGAGGGGCACTATAACCTCTAGGTGGTGGTGTTTGACTTGGCTGATGAGACTCACGTTTCCAACTAAGGTTGGGATGGTTCCTCAAACTAGGATTATAGGTGTCTGAGTAAGATGTGTAAGGATTCTGGTACGTCCCTAATACATGGCATTGTTCGTCATATGTCCCTCTCATCTCACCATATATCGGACACTCTTGGGATTATATCTGGGCTACTGAATGCATTGTCTTACTATCTTTGGCTATTAAAACTCATATATGTCTAGTTAACAGCTTAACTTGTGTCTTAAGGCTATCCTCTTCCCTAAAGTGTTGTAGGCTTCTGCTAGAAGAAATGTGTGTCCTATCAGTGTTATCTACGGCATTGGGTCCAGTCCAAGTATGAGATTTCTTAGCTAGGTAATCTAAATACTCGAGCACCTCATAAGGGTCCTTTTGGATAAACTCACCATTGCACATTGTCTTAACGAAGTGGTGCTCCCTAGGGGTCACTCCATCAGAGAAATTACTTACTAAACGCCAACTCTCATATCCATGGTGAGGACAACTAGATAACAACTCTTTATACCGCTCCCACGTTTGATAAAGGGTCTCACTGTCTCTATGAGAGAAGGTGGATATTTTTCTTTTCAGGGCATCCGTCTTATGGTGTGGGAAGTATTTGTCGAAGAATGCCTAGGTCATCTCGCCCCACGATCCTATTGACCTGGGTCTTAAAGAATACAACCAGCTCTTAGCTATATCCTTAAGGGCAAAGGGAAAGAACTTAAGTCTAATTGTATCAGTGGTTCCAAACCGGTCATGGAAGGTTGCTACTACCTCTTCAAATTCCCTAATGTGCACGTAAGGGTTCTCGCTATCTAAATCGTGAAAAGTTGGAAGATACTGTATCATTTCAGGCCTAAAGTCTATGTGTGGTGCATGATGTACGAAGGTGTAGCTGTGCGAGTTGGGTGGCGGCACTCTTTAAGAGTCCTCCTAGGTGGTCTCTCGTATTCACTCATGTTGTGTGCGCTAGACGCGGATGGTATACAAAAAAGGATTTTCAAATATGTTCTCAGAATCCGAGCTTTCTTCCTCAGTCCTAACAAATCTACCAAATCTATCCCTACGTCTAGACATGCAATTTAAGTTCAAATAATACGAGAAATAAATTAAAATAAAATAAAAATAAATAAATAAATAAATAAAAGAATAAACTAAAACATAGAATCTAACTAAAACTAAAACAGAAATAAAATAACTAAAATAAAATACTAAAATAAATTACTAGAAAAAAATAAAAAGAACTAATTAAAAATAAAAAAACTAAAATACTAAAAGAAAATAAATAAGCGAATAATAAATGAATAAAATAAAATAAAATACTAAAAAAAAATGGAACGAAGTTACCATTTCGTTGTTGACTAAGCAAACCTGGTCCTTAAATTATAAACCGTCTCCCCGGCAACAGCGCCAAATTTTGATTACGCCCAAAAATAACTTGCGGTTATCGCAATATAGCTAGGATGTCGATTCCTCAGAGAGATGGTTACATGAATTAATTTACTCAAGCAAAAATGTTTAGTAATAAAACTTTATTAAAGAAAAGATTAAATTTACAATTTAAACTAAAGATTATGAAAAGTTGTAGGATTTTATCAGTAGAGATAAACAGCAAAGCATCAGGAATTTCTCTTGTATCAACCTTCTGTATTCAGTTATTGATTTTGTTCATTACACAATTGAAGGTTTCATATCCTAAACCAACAATTGGAAGATATTCAATTTTACTCATATTAAATTTTAGGATAATTAATGATTATTTTCTCTATATTAACAGCACACAAAAGTTATAATTACGAGCTATCTAACGTCGATAATATACCCTCAGGAAATACTGCAGCAGAAGACCAACACATAAAATAACTTTACCAGTCACAATTGATTTCACAAATCACACATATAAGAAGCATGACTGATCTATATGGGATTTGACAAAACAAAATTTCTAGGCTAATAAACCGAAAGATAATTGAAAATAACAAGCATAAATATATTAAACGTTAAAAGGTTCTTCTAAAATCAACAAAATAAATATAGAAATTAAAATACAAGAGTTCATCCTTAGCTTTGCCTAGGAAATTAGTTATACATGGAAGAAAGAGATGCAGCTTGAATAGATCGGAGAAACTTCATGATTTCCTTGAAATTCTTCGTTCTTCCACTTTATGAATTATATTTTTGGCTCTTTTTGAGTGTTTCTTCTCTGTTTCTCTCTGATTTTCTCCTTCTCTTGGGTTTAGGACGAAGTTGCATTTATATAGAAAAGTCCTGAAACCATAAATTGCATTAAAAACACATAGCACAAAATCCTTAAATCGTAATTTCTCATCGCGACGTGCGCCGCGTGTCTCGACGCGCCATCAGCTTTTAAGGATGCTACAATTGACTAGATCTCCTCAAGCAGATGCAAATCGATATATTATGGGTCTCATAACTCTTTCTAAATCAAAAGTTATATCCTTTTTAAATTCAGTGCACGGCCGATGCTCCTGCGGTGTCTGATATGTCTGTTAGGCTCAGAAACATGTTCAATTGATCCATTATCCTTGATCCATCTCTTCCTATTATCAAAACACAAAATGACTCTAATTAAGATTAAAACATATGATAATAAAGCTGAGTTAGCTGTGTTATAAGTACACTTTCGTGAACTTATCATCTCGCTTGGGCTGCTTTAATGGTAGTCTTTACATTTTCCCTTTCGCTCGAAGTATGGGGAAGAAGAGGACTCTAGAGATACTACTAATTGAGTTGGGAAATCAAACTGTATCACTTTTTTTCTATCATATTTATTTTCATAGTTCTAGGTGCTGCATGTCTGGCTGGACGTGAAATACATGCAGCCGGGTATGCGAAGTGCTACATTAAAAATGGCCAAATCTCTTGCCACATTTCTTATTTGGAATTTTGTTATTTATTTTTTTTTAATCTATTTATTCACTTTTATTCTTATTTTATTATTTCGCCGTTATTTTGTTTATGTTTGTTAATGATTATATGTATATGCATTGTTATATTATCTCGCATATATTTTTTTATGTCCGTTTACATTGCATTGATGATTATGTGTGTTATTATCCCTTGCGGTATATCGGATGGAAACCCAGATATAAATCCTATAGCCGAATCTGAATGGATGGTAGTGCGGTTTGTACTTGCGATACAACTACATGTGCCACTCAGGAAATACTCATATATGCGTCGACCTCTTTCTTTATATTTTATGCATTTTTACTTCTTTAGTTATTCATTTTGCATTATGTGTGTGCGATTAATTATTTATATTGCATTATACTTTTCCTCTTCTTTATATTTTACATCGTTCATATTAATTTATTTCATTAATCAGTCGCGTTATATTATGCATGAGTGATTTAATTATATCTTTGCGTGGAGCCATATTATTTCTATTAATATTTATGGGTGTGCAAATTTGTGTTTATTTGAATTGCTTTGCATGAACCGCATAAGACTTGACTATACCATTGTGTGAATCCATACATTATATTGGCATAAGTAAGGGAACATTCCGAACCCAACGGTTTGAGGTATTCCCTTACGAGTAGTGAGTGCGACCTTAAATCTTTCTCAGTTCACACTGGGTGGTGACTCTTTCATTCTCCATTTTAGTCCCTCGTGGGCTAATCCATACTCTTTATAGGCTGCGAGCCCAACATTGTCATGGTCGCCGAACATCATAGGTATAGCGTAAACCCTGTTTCATTCCTACAGATGGAGACTCCACTAGAGATAGAGAATCGGCCCTGAAATAATGCCTTTTAGTGTTCTTGGCTTTGACTTTGGTTAACCAAGTCTCATATATTTTGCATACCTTTCTTACCCCCGATGGCGTCATGTATCATGAAGTCGCTTTTACTCAAGGAAGTGGATTGTTATGTGATGATCACCACACTCGTTGGCAAGTACCCTAGGGTATAAAAAAGGCATGCTCAGTTGGTCGCTCGACTCTTGAGTGGGGAGACCTAGTTGTGTGCAACTTTTCGCAGATGAGAGACTTATCCATACCCTTGTAAGCCCACATACAAACCATAGTTATGTGTACTATAGAAGGTACCCCATGCTTGTCTTTGGGCCCATTATCATTTGGATCCATTTGGGCTTCTCGTCATTAGATACGAACTTGTTGGGCCACATAAACTGGGACGATTTTGTATCTTATGATGATTGGGCCAAAAGTTTTCAAAGTAACTACCTAAACTTATACTGTCACTTGCATCAGCAAAAAGGCCACAAAACTGACAACTGCACCCGCCTTAGGCATGAGATCCAAGATCCAATTGACACCCATAAGAAATCCAACACTGAAAAAGAACAAGCCATCACACACAGAAACCCTCTAGCCAACTACCACTCCATTCCACCACCCACCTATATGATCAACTCTGGCCTGCCCGAAAGCTTTGTCATCTAAACTCTCAACCACCAAGCTTTTTGCATGGGGATATGAGATAGCAGTAGTGAAGATGAAACAGAGCAGAGGAGAGACTTCTGGGAAAACTTCTCGAGCAGTGACGAAGATGAGGTAAAGAGGATGAATCGCAGTGGACATTTTTACAGTGATGTAACAGAGAAAAGCAAATAAGTACTAAAAGAAGGCCAATACATGACAGAGAATACAGATAACACCGAGAGGGATACTGTGTTGTGTCAATTGAAGAAGACACAGGCACAAGTGAGCATATGGGAGTTATTATGCTCCTCCTAAGAGGATAAACGTGCCATGGTAGAAGCTCTAAGCAAGATAATGGTACCTGAAGATGCAAACCCGACAATATTCTTAGGGTCGGTACAGAAAGAGGGTAGGTAGATGATAATATTCTCTGAAGAAGAGCTCCCGATGGAAGAGAGGAATCACAACAAGTCGCTATTCATAAAAGCAGAAGTTAGAGGCAAGAAGATATTTTATGTGATGGTGGATGGTGGCTCATATATCAATGTGTGCCCTTTGAAGATTCTGCTAAGGTTGGGTATACGGACAACAGATTTAAGCTCCTCCAGTATGACTATCAGAGAGTCGAAGGTACTTTCATCATAGTAGTCGAAGTGGGCCCGATAGAAGATGAGGTGGTGTTCACAGTGCTTGATAGCCCAACTATATTTTCTTTGTTATTGGGGAGGCCATGGTTTCATAGACTTGGGAGCGTGCCATCCACTTTGCGCCAGGTTATTAAGTTCCCGCATTGAGAGGAAGTCATCACCATTAGGGGTGAAGTAAACAATATTGTGGTTGCTTTAGACATACAACTTTTCACAAGGTTTCAAGTGGCGGCATACTTCGAAGATTGGGTAGATCCCAAAGTGGATAGGATCATGGAAAGAATGAAATATGAGCCGAGCACAGGTTTGAGTGCTAGAGGCCAGAGAATAAGAGCACTGCCAGATTTCAAGGGACAAACCATTAAAAGAAGATTAGGGTATTGTAGGCACTGTATTTCTGCATATAAGTCCCGATGATGAGTCTCATACGGAGGCATTATCTTTTTAGTTGTGGAAGTCGCGGGAAATGGACGTCAGAAGGAAAAAGTCAAGAATCAGTATTTTTGTGGGAATTAATTCGCTTGCCTAGTTTTGGTTTACTCTTTGGACCTTTGTTTTAATGTTTATCCTCGGCCCAAAACCCCATAAGCCACTCACGAAGCCACACACCAAGCCCAAGAATCCAAGCCATCAAAAACCCTAGCCCACATGCCCAAAACCTAGCCACACGCCCATAGCCTTCCAAATTAACCCAAACACACATTAAACACATGCATAAATCAAGGAAAATCCCCTTCCTAATTTAAAGAAATCTCATGGATCCCTTTCCTAATCAAAACCAATCACTTCCCTAAATTAAAGAGATTCTTTCCTTGTGAGACACTAATTAGGAGGTAGCCCCCATCATTAAGATATTCATTCCTATTCAACAAGGATAGCTTCCATCCATTTGCCTATAAAAAAAAGCCTTCACCACACATTTCAAGCCCTAGCACATTAACGTCTAACACTAGAAGAATTCCCCTTACAATTACCGCATAAATCACCCATGTCCAGCCCCTGAAACTGCCGCATATTATCCGTAAAAATTACGTTTGCAAACTCCTGGATATTCCCCTAAAATAGCCACAAATAGCCCTTCTCTGCATGCACAAATCCCTTAACTTCCAGTCCCTGAAACAGCCGCATATTGCCCCTTCCCTACACGCACAAACTGCCTCACTCCACTGCCTGAAACCACCGCATAAATGCCCACTACCCAAGGGCATAAACCTCCCAAACTGCACGCAGAAATCGCCCAAACTGCACGTAAAATCTGTCCAAAACTACCGCATAAAACCCTCGCGCAAATTTCCTAAACTGTTCACTATTTCATCGAAAATATACCCCAAACATAGCAGCCCAAACACCGAAAATAGTGACAAAAAATAGCAGCCCAAACACCCTCAAGCAGTGGCTTAAATTACCGAAAATAGTGACCCAAAAAAATACACTGCAGTGACTGTCAAAACAACCAGAAAATAGCAGTCAAATAGTGAGGAAACAGCAGTAAAACGGAGTAAAACAACAACTTGAAAGAGCGAGGCAATGAAGAATTCCAACGCACTAGTGAACCGGAGGAGTTACATAACATCAATCCTTCCGACGGCCGTGTAACGCACTTCCGTGAGATGACATAAAAGGTTAGACCTGATGGCACCTTTTATTTATTTATCCTTTAATTTTATATATTTTCCTACTTTATTTCACATGAATATTGTGGATTGGTGCATGATGTGATTTCCGGATGACTGGAATGTGTGTTCTCTCTTGTGGTATATAGATGGAAACCCAGACATAAATTCTATAACCGAATCTGAATGGACGGTAGTGCGGTCTGCACTCGGGATACAATGCCATGTACGGCTTGAGACACACACATATTTCGTTTCATTCAACTTTGTGTTTGAGCATGATTTAGTCGTTAGTATGTTATTTATTTTTTAAGCATGATTTAGTCATTAGTATGTTATTTCTTTACGCATGATTTAGTTATTTGCTTTCGCATTATGAATTTAGTTTGAGTTTATGTTTAAGTTGTTATTTATTTATATTGTCGTGTTTATGGATTTGATGCGTTTACATACTTGCGTGTTTTCCGTTATGATGACTTACTTTTAAAGCAAGCAAACTTAGATATAGGATTGCTGTTTACGAATGCGAACTAGATATAGGTTATTCTTGAACATGTAGGTTGCATAGACTCGGTTAAATTATTGCACAAATCTTTTCATTACAAATGGCATAAGTAAGGGACCATTCCGAACCCAACGGTTTAAGGTCTTCCCTTGCGAGGGATGAGTATGGCCTTAAATCTTTGTCCCAATTCACACTAGGTGGCGACTCCATTTTGTTCTCCGATTTAGTCTCTCGTAGGCTATTCTGTACTCCCGACTAGGCCGCGAGCCTAGAGCAGCGTCGCCAATTTCTGTGTCCTACAGTCCGGCGACTCCACTGTGGATAGAGAATCAGCCCCGAAATAATATCTTGTAATGATTGTGATTTGTGCTTTAGTTAACTGTGTCTACCGTGGGTTAAAAGGGGTTTAATCAAAGGAATTATTAAAGCTTGGTAATGGTTTTGTGTCTTCCTTCATTCACTACCTTTCTATAAGGAAAATCCGTGAAGGCACCAAGATAATCATGTACTCGTAGCTTATTGTGATGGACTAATTTGGAGGACTCGTTGTTTATTCCTATCACCAAGCGATAAGAGCCTAAGAGGCTTGGGTATTTAAGAGAGTTCGTTCCACCCTCCCTGTGGGGAATCTACAACGGGAAATCCATTTGACAGTCAATCACGCATCTTAACTCGTTGGCACGAACCTTAGCGTATAAAACAATGTGCGCTCACTTGGTCGCTTGAACCATTGAGTGGGGAGTCCTAGTTGTGGGCAATCCTTCATCGACGAGAGCCTTTTTCGGTACCCCTATAAACCCACACATGAACTGTAGTTATAAGACTAGTAGAGACTATTCCTTTATACTTGTGTTTAGAACCATTGTCATTTGGATTCAGTTGGACCTTTTGTCATGAGATATGGGCTTGTTGGGCCATTTAAACTGGGACGAGTCTGTGCCTTATGGCAATTAGGCCAAGAGCTTCTAAAATGCCAATGGGCCATTCTATGTTTAGGCCTTCTATCATTTGAAGTTGTTTAGCCATGTTATCGCAAAGTGTAAACTTGTTGCGTCTTTTCAACTGGGACAAGTTTGCACCTCGCAATAGTATGATTGAATGTTTTAAAATGATAATGGGCCGACCTATACATTCCATGCATCTCACGCATATATGCTAACTTGTAGTTTTAAAGAGACATCATAGATACCGTTGGGTTAGGGAAGAGGGCAGACTTGTCAAAAGACCGTCAACAAACATGAGCGAATCAGAGAATGAGATATCCCGTATGGATCAGCCGGAGAACAGTCACACTAAGGTCACCGAGCAACTACAAGCTTTGGTCACTACTGTGACTAATATAGACGCGCCCCATTGACTAATATAGATGTGCCTCCCCACTGTTCGGAGGCATGAGGACCCTCCGAACAGGTCGAATGATGATATCCCGATTTTTGATGACGATATGGCAGAATATACCGTGGGGAGAATAGTACGGTGTCGGGCTGAAATACAGAAACTTCGAGATCAGGTCGAATCTGTTACCCATACGATGAGGGGCAAACATGAAGATCTACTGGACTATGAGGCAACGACATTTAAGGAACAATTGCAGGCTGTAGGCACTTTATTTTTGTATGTAAGTCCCGATGATGAGTCTCTTATGAAGACACTACTCTTTGATTCTGAAAGCCGTGGGAAACAGACGTTGGAAGGGAAAAAGTCAAGAATTGACACTTTGTTGGATTGAATTCGCAGGAGTAGCTTCGGGTCCCTTGTTGGACCTCCGTTTTAAAACACACCCTTATCCCAAAACCCCACAAACCATACACCAAGCCCATTTCGCTCAAGCCCAATCCAAATAATTAAAACATTCAAAATACATGTCACAAATTAAAACCAAATAAATTAAACTTAAATTAAATTAAATTAAATCACATTCTTAAACTAAATAAATCTAATTAAATTAAATTAGAACACATGTCACAAATTAAATCACCTTCCTAAATTAAATTAAATCCATTTCCTAAACTACATAAATTACTTTCCAAAACTAAAGAAATCCTTTCCTTATAATAAACTAATTAAATCTTCCCCATCAATACACAAACTCTCTTTCCTACCCAAATAAGGATAACCCCAACCCACCATTATAAAAGAGACTCTAAACCAACCCTAAAGACCCTTCTCTCCATATACATTCATCTCCTTTACTCTCTAAACTCACGGTCTCTCTTCACGTTCTCTCTCTGATTCAACAAACCCTAAACAATATCCACGGCTTCTCTCTCTCCCTATTCTCTCTCAAAAAATTGATAATACTAAAAAACCCTAGTTCACGGCACCCTTCACCCTCTGACCGACTAAATTTCTCTCTTCACCATAAAGCACCACACGACCTCACGCCCGCTCATAAGCCATCTACCAACAATCACATCAGCCCTTAACCCTCGATAAAAATTTCAGCAGCCACCAAAGCCTCACGTCTATCAGCCCTTCAACACATAACACTCTACTGCACGTACCACACCACTGCCAGTCTATTTCATATGAACAACGCCACCTGCCAACCTCAATTCATTGCCTCTTCACAAATCAAGCACACGCTGCACACCAGTTAACCTCAAGCCATCACGCCACCTGCCCTCCACGCATCACTGCCTGAATCACCCACGTTCACGCCATCATCCTCAACACACACTCACACTTTCAACACAAGCCACTTATGCCCACTTACCTGATTGCCACCTTGCTCCACAAACACGTTGCAGTCCTCTGACCATACAAAACCACTCACCAAATCAACCTTAAACTGCCAATCTGACTCTTAAAACAGTCCAGAAAACACTCAAAACTGCACCTAAAAAATTGTATAAAAAGCCCCCAAAGAATCACCAAAAACCGCACCTCCTAGCCTCTAAAAAAATGCCCAAAACAGTCCCTTAAACAACAAAAACAGTGGCCTAAAAATAGCAGCAAAACAGCAGTGAAACAGAGTGAAAATAACAGTCTGAACAGCAAAACAGCGAGGAAAGATGTTGAGTTAGTAAATCAGAAGAGTTGTAGATCATCCACCCTTCACACGCTTTCGTGAGACGAAAAAAGAGGTTAGACCCGAGGGCAAATTTTTATTCATTACCTTTCTTTTATTTTTATTTATTTTAATATATTATCGCATGAGAATCATTTTTTGAGGCATGATGTGATTGTTGGATGAGCGAAATATGTGTTCCTTTTGTGGTATATAGGATAGAAACCCGGACGTAAATTCCGTAGCCGAATCCGAATGCACGGTAGTGCGATTTGTACTCGGGATACAACGCCACGTACAACTTAAGAGACACATATTTCGTTTCATCCAAACTTATATTTGAGCATGATGTAGTTCATAGATTATTTGTTTATTATTTAAAGCATGATTTAGCCTAGTTTATTATTTATTTTCAAAGCATGATTATGTTATTTTTATGCATGATATTTTGTTTAGTTTATGTTTATGTTTAAATAGTTATTTGTTTATTTCGATTAAATGGTTCAATATGCTCGTTGTGTTATATTGTGTGTTTGTCGTTTAATGACTTTCTTTTCAAGCATGCAAACTTATATTAGGAGTTATTTTGATGAATGCGTATTAGATCTAGGATATCTTTGAGCATATATATTGCATAGACTCGGTTAATTCATCGCACAAATCATATCATCACAAGTGACATAAGTAAGGGACCATTCCAAACCCAACGGTTTGAGGTCTTCCCTTGCGAGGGGTGAGTGTGGCCTTAAATCTCATTTTCCCGGTTCACACCGGGTGACGACTCCATTATTCTCCGATTTAGTCCTCCGGGGACTACTCCGTACTCCCAACTAGGCTGCGAGCCTATAACATCATGTGTCGCCCAAGTTCCGTGTCCTACAGTCTGGCGACTCCATTGGGGATAGAGAATCGACCCTGAAATCATGTCTTGTTATGTGTATGATTTGTGCTTTAATTGACCGTTTCAATAGTGGATTAAGGGAGTTTAATCAAAGGCATTATTAAAGCTAGGTGATGATTTGGTGTCTTCATTCATTCACTACCTTCCGAGGAAAAGCTGTGAAGGCACCTAGATAATCATTACTCGTAGCTCGTTGTGATGGACTAGTTTGGAGGACTCGTTGTTTATTCCTGTCACCAAGGCGATAAGAGCCTAAAAGACTTGGATATTTAAGAGAGTTTGCTCCACCCTCTCTCTAGGGAATCTACAAGAGGAAATCCATTCGATAGTTAGTCACACACCGTAACTCGTTGGCACGTACCGTAAGGTATAAAAAAGGTGCGCTCACTTGGTCGCTTGAACCCTTGAGTGGGGAGTCCTAGTTGTGGGAAATCCTTCGTCAATGAAAGCCTTTGTCCACACTCCCGTAAACCTACATGAAATACTTAGTCGTAGAACTAATAGAAATTATTTGTTTTATGTTTGTGTTTTGGACCGTCGTCATTTGGATCTAGTTGGACCACTTGTCAAAAAGATGTGAACTTGTTGGGCTATTTAAACTGGGACGAGTTCGTGTCCTTTGAAAATTAGGCCAAAAGCTTCTAAAATACCGATGGGCCATTTTATGTTTACGCCTCTTATCATTTGAAGTCGTTTAGCCACGTTATAGTAAAAGTGGAAACCTGTTGGGCCTTTTCAACTGGGACAAGTTTGCACCGCGCAATAGTATGATTGAACACTTTAAAATGATAATGGGCCGACCTGTATATTCCATGCATCACACGCATCTCATGCATCTCATGCATACACGCATCATGTTAACCCTGTGTCTTAAAAGCCATCATAGAAATCCGTTGGGTTGGGGGTAAAAGAAGGTTTGTCAATAAGAGTTTAGCAAACATGGATAGCGAGGAAAAGGAAATCGAGAAACAAAAAACCTCATGGCAAGGATAGAAAGACCATTGGGGGGCCTTCCAAAAAAAAATAAAGAAAAAAAGAGAAAAAAATTATTTATTTTTAGTCCTTGATAGTTAGACATAAGTCCGATGTTGAAATTGATTGCTTTAGGGTGATATCTTAGAAACGATAAACTCTTGATGTGCTTTTATCTGATACTTTGAGTGATTGATATATGTTAGACTCGTAAGCACTTGATTATGGTTTGTAACAGTGAAAACCTGAGTAGTTAGCAAAGTGACTAGTTGAAGAAATTGTAGGTCGGTGAATGACCGTTTGCTTAGATGTCTGTCTTGAGTTGCTTATGATATAGTTGAAAATAAAAGAAAAGTCTCTAAAGAAAAGAATTGAACCACCTATAACCGATAAGCGTGAAGCTACCGATGGGAGAGTATTAGGACCACCATGAGGAGAAATGCTACCTTAGAGGGTAGGTGTGTTGAAAAGAAAAAGAAAAGAAAAAGAAAAAGAAAAAATGAAGTCCAAAATGAAAAAAAAAAATGAGAGACAAAGGAAAAGAAAAGATAAAACCATACCACATTGAGCACGTAAAAGCAATTTCAGAACATAATTGAGACATCTAGGTTGGTTTGACCCATCGATCTCGATTTTTGAAACGAAATCATTGAGATGGCTTACTTTAGGATCAAGCTGTGAAAGAACTTTTGCACACACACACTTTGAGTCTGCTTAGATCATTTATAAAAAAAACTCAGATTTGAGTTCCATTGAGTGTTTTGAATGTTCTCTGGTTTCATTACTGGGCATTCCTTGAGGAAGATAATATGTATAACTATTGGGACTATTTCGTAGCATATAATATGATGATATAGAAGGCCCCACCATGTGGTTCATCTTAACCAAGTACAAACAGTGGAGAGCAGAAAGCTATATCAAGACTAGGGGCGACCAGTCAACCACCTCGTAAATAAGGGCATAACGGGAACTTGAGCCACGGGATAAAAGAAAAATGAGCAATCACCTGAAGAGAATCGACAGAAAGAAATTGTAAGCATGCCCAGGGGACGACCAAAGGTAGTTATAGGCGAAGGACACCGAGGAGCACAAGGAAGGCCTAACCCAACAGAAGAGGAAACGCATCCATGCATACATGCATACACGTCACATGCACATAATTTTTATCTTATTTTTATTCACAGGTTTTTTGAAGAAGAAAAAGAGAAAGTGGCAAAGGCAAGAAACAACAACAATATAATTTCAAGGATGAATCGGTATTAGTTTCAGGAATGAATCAGTATCAATTCCGGGAATGAATCACAGGGTCAAGGCCCATTTCAGCAGAGTTTTGTAATGAATCAGGGAAGGAATCCTAGGGTCGAGGCCCACTTCACCAACAGTTTTGAGAATGAAACCCAGAGGGTCGAGGCCCACATTATCACCAGTTTCGGGAATAAAGCCCACAAATCAACTCAAATCAGGAATAATACCCTCATCTCAACTTAGTAACAGTTCGGGAATGGACCATCTCATACAGCACAGTTCGAGAATGAACCATTAAATCAGCATCAGTAGCCCACTTGCTGGGTATGGCATTATTAGGGCGAGTCATTATCAGTATCAGTCTTGCTGGGTATGACAATCTAGGGGCGAGGCCCACAATATTATCAGTATGAGTTTTGCCAAGAATGGAACTCCGGGTATGGAGACATCAAATCAGTTTTGCCAAGTACGGCACTCCAGGTATGGAGACATCAAGATTAGTCTTGCCAGGTATGACACTCCGGGTATGGAGATATGTCAGCAACACCTTGGGTATAAGGTTTAGCTTGCCAGGTACGGCACTCCGGGTATGCAGATATTATAGTAGCACTCCGGGTATGGAGACACAACACCAATTTTGTCGGGTATGGCACTCTGGGAATAAAGCCCATATTCAGCACAGTTCGGGAACAAAGCCCAGGGGAATAAAGCCTTATCTCAACATAGTTCGGGAACAAAGCCTAGGGGAATAAAGCCCTATCTCAACACATTTCGGGAACAAAGCCCAGGGGGAATAAAGCTCATCTCAATACAGTTCGGGAATAAAGCCCAGTGGAATAAAGCCATATCACAACACAGTTCGGGAACAAAACCCAGAGGAATAAAACCCTATCTTGACACAGTTCGGGAATAAGACCCACAATTCACGTAACAAGACCCTTAACTCAAATCGGGAACAAAACCCACAATTCAGGGAACAAGACCCTCAAATCAATTCAGGGAAGAAGACCCTTATATCTACTCAAATCGGGAACAAGACCCATAATTCAGGGAAAAAGACCCTTACCTCAACTCAGATCAGGAACAAGACCAAAAATTCAGGGAACATGACCCTTATCTTAACTCAGCAATGGTTCGAAGATGGACCACTCTCACATCAGCAATGGTTCAGAAATGGACCACTCTCGTATCAGTAATGGTTTAGAAGTGGACTGTCTATCATTAGTAATGGTTCAGAAATGGACTATCTCTCATCAGCAATGGTTCAAAAATGGACCACAATCACATCAGCTCACCGAAAATGGCACTCCGAAAATGGAGCACGGTTCAGAAATGGACCATTATCTCATCAGACACAACTGCGGCACTCTAGGTATCGTGACGCAACTATGACACCCTAAGTATGGGGTTAGCACACCAGGTACGGCAGACACAACTGCGGTACTTTAGGTATGGAGACGCAACTGCGACACCCTAGGTTAGCATGCCAGGTGATGAATACTAAAAAGTACATATTTATTAGACGATAAGTTAATCATTTTACACTTATAGTTTCACTAATCCCCTTAAATTGGCACATTTGTGAAATAATATTTTTAAGTTATGCTTTGAGTGCTTTTACTGTGTTATTTTATGTTTTATTAGGAAAATACTGCTCGGAAGCTCTACAGGACAAACCAGACTTGAAAAGGGCAAAAAAATGTAAATTCTGCAAGCACGTCGGAAATTCTGCAAGCACGTCGGAAATTCTGCAAGCACGTCGTAAATTCTCAAGCACGTCGTAAATTCTCCAAGCACGTCGTAAATTCTGCAAGCACGTCGTAAATTCTACAAGCACGTCGTAAATAGTGCAAGCACGTCGTGACACGTGGCTTCACCAGTCTCTGACACGTGTCCCCAACGTGGCTTCACCAGTCTCTGACACGTGTCCCCAACGTGGCTTCACCAGTCTCTGACACGTGTCCCCAACGTGGCTTCACCATTCACTGACACGTGTCCAGAACATGCATTCGCTGGTTTGGGCGGCGAATTTGCCTATAAAAAGGAGCGGTTTATCATTAGAAATTTTCATACTTTCTTTCCTGGTTCCTCTGTAATTCTTGGAGTGAGAGTGTCTTGTTTGTTTATTTACTTCAAGCTTTTTGGTAATGTCTTTTTCTTTTAATAAAATAAGTATGTTTTATTACAAAATGAGTAGCTAATTTCTTTTCTGCGTGGAGTAAGGGTGAAGCTTTTATAATGAAAACATAAATTAAACTCGCTTTTATTATAATAAATAAATTGAAATCTAATGATTAAAACTTGATTTAATTCTAGATTAATTATTGACAATCTTTATACCGCCTTTATGGTCGGTTTTATCTTTATACCGCCTTATGGTCGGTTTCATCTTTATACCGCCTTTATGGTCGGTTTTATCTTTATACCGCCTTTATGGTCGGTTTTATCTTTATACCGCCTTTATGGTCGGTTTTATCTTTATACCGCCTTTATGGTCGGTTTTATCTGATTTTGCATAATTAAGTACCTTGGTAGGACTTGTTATAGACAAACGGTATCACCGCCTTTATGGCTGGTTATTGGCATAATTAATTCTTGTAATAAATTAAGTGGATATAAAAAGACAATTTATAAATTATGATAAAGCGAGATTTATAAATGTTTAAAAGACTAAAAGTGGATCCCCTAACTCCAGCATTTTCTTCTATTACTGTATTCCAACCTAAAATCCTCCAACTACTTCAACAAAGCAAACTTTTCATTTCCGTAACTATTAAATATTCTATTTTGCTAAATCCCTTCTCTGTGGATCGACCCCGGACTCACCGGGTTATTTTATTACTTCGACACTCTTATACTTGGGAGTAAAAGACCACTTTTTGAGCGTGTCAAGTTTTTGGCGCCGTTACCGGGGAAGTATTATTAGTAGATAGAATTTTTAATTTCTTCTTTCTCTACTTTTCGTTTTTTTTATTTCGTATTTGTTTTTATTTAAAATCTGCATCTTATTTTCATCTTCTTTTCTTTTATTTAGTTATGTTTTTTTTTTTTTAGATCCAAAGTGTCCTGATTAATCCTTGATGAACCCTGAACCCAGAAATCCCACATATAGAGAGACCTTGTTCTTAATTTTTCTTGGTTACAGGAAACAGAAAAATCAACTTAAAAGGTGTTTGATGTTCATTAAAGAATTTTTCGAACCATCCACACGTAGAGATGGTCTCATAAAACTTCACGAAACCATAATTCAAGAAATTGAGAAAAATGAACGAGAAATTCAATTGAGATCGGAATTGACAAGGGTTAGAGGACGTTTTTAGGTCTAAATCACTGCATCTGTATTTCCTTAATTTGTTCTTTTCATTTTTTAGTTTTGTATTTGCAATTTCATATTTTTACATATAGTTTTTTTTTTTTAAAAGTTGCATGAAACACTGGTCTCGAACATCTAGTGGCAGATTAAAAAGAGAGTCCTCATCACCTTCAATGTTAGTTAGAATGGCTGAAATCCAAATTGAGAATCCACCTGCCCAAGTTGAAAACCCAGTTAATCAGGAAGAAAACGAGTCTCAGCATGGAGATCCTAATCACCCTAGGACACTCAGACAATTCATGAACCCCACTAGGTCAGGATCACCATCTTGCATTGTTTTTCCCCCTGAAGCAGCACGTTTCAATTTTAAATCAAGTGTCATCAATCTTTTACCCACATTCCATGGTCTAGAATCAGAAAACCCTTATCAGCACCTAAGAGAGTTTGAAGAATTATGTAACACTTGCACAGACCAAAATTGTAGCATGAATATAATTCGGTTAAAGTTTTTTCCCTTTTCTTTAAAGGATAAAGCTAAAATTTGGCTACAAAATCTTAGGTCAGGATCTATTAGAACATGGGATGATTTACAAGAGCAGTTTCTTAAAAAGTTCTTTCCCCCTCATAGGACAAATTCCTTTAAAAGAAGAATCGCAACATTCACACAAGAGTCAGGGGAAACACTTTACCAATGTTGGGAGAGGTATAAAGAGCTGTTAAATATTTGTCCACATCATGGGTTTGAAACATGGAGGTTAGTTGCCCAATTCTACGAGGGTTTAACACCCCAAGGTAGACAAGTAGTGGAGATGATGTGTAATGGTGAGTTTAGGGATAAAGATCCCGAAGATGCATTAGATTACCTAGAGCATATAGCAGAGAATACACAACAATGGGATACAATTGGTACATATGAGTCATCTGTTAAAACACAGCCATCTGGTAGAGGTATGTTTAACCTTAGGGAAGACCATGACCTTGCTGCAAAGTATGCATTTCTGTCTAAAAAAATTGAGGCTTTAGAACTAGGGAAAAGGGATCATGTCAAGTCAGTTCAGGAAATCATATGTCAAATTTGTAGTTCAAATGAACATGTCACAGAAGTTTGCCCGTCCATACCAGCCCTGAAAGATTGTCTCCATGACCAGGTCAGTTCCATAAACACATTCAATAGACCAATTCCAAACCCATACTCACAGACCTATAATCCTGGTTGGAGAAACCATCCAAACTTCAATTGGAGGAATGATAACCAAGCACAACCTTCACACCAACCTCCCCAGTTTCATCCGAATTTCCGAAATTCCCAGAATTATGCACCATATGTCCCACCACCTAGGAAAACCATTGATGATAACTTGAGTGCATTCATGGAAAAACAAGAAACCATCAATAACCAAAATGCACAAATGATGAATGATTTGAAGGAAACTTTTGATAAAATCACATCTGCTTTGGCCATTAAAGAAAAAGGTAAGTTTCCTGCACAACCTCAGTCAAATCCCAAGAGTCATCAAAACCCTCATGAGGGTAGTTCTGGAAGTCAACACTTAGACCAAGTCAAATCTATTATTACTCTTCGTAGTGGTAAGACCATCCACAGACCTATTCTTGAACCTCATGAAACTGAGGAAAAATCAGAATCAGAGGGTAAGGAAGGGGTGATGGGCCATTACCCGTCATTGATAATAATAGTTTTTCTCATGCACCTCCATTTCCTCAGGCATTAAAAACAAAGAAATTGAACCATTCCCCAGAGATTTATGAAATATTCAAACAGGTAAAGGTCAATATCCCTTTGTTAGATGCCATTCAACAGATACCATCATATGCTAAATTTCTGAAAGATCTGTGCACCGTTAAAAGAAAACATCAGGTAAGAAAGAAAGCTTTTCTAGCTGAACAGGTAAGTTCCATTCTCTCAACCAATAATGCATTAAAATACAAAGATCCTGGTTGTCCAACTATTTCTTGTATTATTGGAAATCAAAACATTGAACATGCTTTGCTTGATCTTGGAGCTAGTGTAAATTTATTGCCATTTTCGGTTTACCAACAACTTAATATCGGTGAGATGAAACCAACCTCAACTACCCTTTTACTTACCGATAGATCAGTTAAGGTACCAAAAGGAATTGTGGAAGATGTGTTATTACAAATCGAAAAATTTGTATACCCTGTGGATTTTATTGTTTTAGAAACACAACCTGTGGCAGAGAAGTTATAAGCCAATCCCTGTAATACTTGGTCGGCCATTTTTAGCGACAGCTAACGCTTTGATAAATTGCAGGAATGGAATCATGAATCTTTCTTTTGGCAACATGACATTAGAGTTAAATGTTTTTAACATGTGCAAACAGCCATATGATGAAGATAATGAAAACGAAAGCGCAGAATCAATTGAACCTATTGTGGATGAGCATATTCAGGGGAGTTTATCTGATCCTATGAAATTTTTTACTGCTAATTATGTTGAGTCAAGTGCACAAACTGATTCGGATATTACTAATGATTTTCTACTTGACTCTATTCAGGTATTGGAAGATGATGAAGAACTGGGAACACAAGAAAACATGAAGAAGCACCTGATTTGGAGTTAAAAGCCTTGCCAGAAGGACTGAAATATGCATTTCTAGAAGATAATAAAACTTACCTGTGGTAATTTCTTCTTCTCTCACAAGCGATCAAGAAGGTAAACTTTTAAATTTTGTGAAAAGAACATAAACTGGCAATTGGATGGACTTTAAAAGACATAAAAGGTATTAATCCATTAATTTGCACACATCGAATATATCTAGAAGATAATGCTAGGACATATCGTCAACCCCAAAGAAGATTAAACCCTCACATGAAAGAGAGTAGTAAAAACTGAGGTCCTTAAACTTCTTGATGCAGGCATTAATCTACCCTATTTCTGATAGTAAGTGGGTAAGTCCTACACAGGTTGTACCTAAAAAGTCTGGAATCACTGTTGTAAAAAATGATAAAGGGGAATTAATCCCAACTCGCATTTCATCTAGTTGGCGTATGTGTATTGATTATAGAAAATTGAATGACGCAACTAGAAAAGATCATTTCCCTTTGCCATTTCTTGACCAAATTTTAGAAAGAGTAGCTGGACACCCATACTATTGTTTTCTTGATGGTTACTCGGGTTACTATCAGATTCCCATTGCTTTAGAAGATCAGGAAAAGACCACATTCACATGCCCCTTTGGAACATTTGCATTTAGGAAAATGCCTTTTGGACTTTGTAATGCACCTGCAACATTCCAACGATGCATGTTGAGCATATTTAGTGACATGGTTGAACACTGTTTAGAGGTCTTTATGGATGATATAACTGTCTTTGGAAATTCATTTGATAATTGCTTGATTAATCTGGAAAATGTTTTGAAAAGATGTGAAGAAAAAGGACTTGTGTTAAATTGGGAAAAATGCCATTTCATGACTGATTCAGGAATTGTTTTAGGACACGTTGTGTCGTCTAAAGGTATTGAGGTTGACAAAGCAAAAATAGAGGTCATTTCTAAATTACCATCACCAAAAACAGTCAGGGATATTCGCTCTTTTCTAGGACATGCAGGATTTTATAGGAGGTTCATTAAAGACTTTAGTACCATATCCAGACCCTTATGTAACCTTCTATTAAAAGATGCAACATTTGAATGGACAGAAGAATGTCAAAAATCATTCCAAAAAATTATCAGTCTTTTGACTTCTGCTCCTATTATGCAATCCCCTGATTGGTCCTTGCCCTTTGAGCTAATGTGCGATGCTAGTGATTATGCAGTTGGTGCAGTTCTAGGGCAGAGAAAGGAAGGTAAGCCGCATGTGATATATTACGCTAGTAGAACATTAAACAGTGCACAAATGAATTACACTACCACAGAAAAAGAATTACTGGCTGTAATATTTGCATTGGATAAATTTCGATCATTTTTAATCGGTTCTTCAACTGTTGTTTACTCTGATCATGCTGCTGTTAGATATTTGATGTCTAAACAGGATGCCAAGCCAAGATTAATACGGTGGATTTTATTGCTTCAAGAATTCAATCTCACAATCAAAGACAAGAAAGGGGCAGAGAACGTGGTTGCAGATCACTTATCGAGACTCACAAACGAGTCATTAATCGATACCACTCCCATCAATGATTCTTTTCCCGATGAATTTTTATTTTCAGTAAACACAATGCCTTGGTATGCTAATATTGTCAATTTTCTTGCAACAGGAAAGATACCCCCAGACTGGAGCCAACAAGATAAGACGAAATTTTTGACCGAAGTCAAAAGATTCTACTGGGATGATCCTTATCTGTTTAAATGCTGCCCTGATCAGATTTTCAGACGATGCATACCGGACAGTAGATAAGTGGTGTTATTCAGTTTTGTCATTCAGAAGCATATGGATGTCATTTTTTATCTAAGAAAACCGCTGCAAAAATCTTGCAGTGTGGATTTTATTGCCCACCATTTTTAAAGAAACACACTTTCTGCAAAACTGGCGAAAACTGTCAAAAGTTGGGATCCATTTCAAAAATAAACATGATGCCTTTAAATCCCATCCTTGTCATTGAAATCTTTGATTGTTGGGGGATAGATTTCATGGGCCCATTTCCACCATCATTTTGATTTTTATATATTTTAGTTGCAGTCGGTTATGTCTTAAAATAAGTCGAGGCAATTCCTTGTCGGAACAAGGATCACACAACTGTGATCAATTTTTTAAAAGAAAACATGTTGAGTCGATTTGGAATCCCTCGGGCCATCATAAGCGATAAAGGTAAACATTTTGTAATAGACCTTTTGAGTCCTTAATGAAAAAGTATGGAGTCACAAACAAAGTTTCCACCTTTTATCACCTACAGACAAACGGACAAGTTGAATTAGCGAATAGGGAAATTAAACAAATTCTAGAAAAAACGGTTAACCCAAATCGCAAAGATTGGTCTCTTCGACTAACTGATGCACTCTGGGCATATCGAACAGCTTTCAAAACATCCTTGGGTATGTCTCCCTATCGTCTAGTTTATGGAAAACCTTGTCATTTGCCTGTAGAACTTGAGCATAAAGCATTTTGGGCTATTAAAGCATTTAATTCAAACCTTGAAAATGCTGGTCATGAACGTAAATTACAACTAAATGAAATTGAAGAGTTAAGGAATGATTCATATGAGAATACGAAAATTCTTAAAGCTAAAACTAAAGCCTTTCATGATAGTCGAATTTCACGAAAAATATTTGAAGTTGGTCAAAAGGTTTTGCTTTATAATTCTCGTCTTCATTTATTTCCTGGAAAGTTAAAATCCAAATGGAGTGGCCCCTTTATTGTGAAACACGTTTACCCATACGGGGCTATTAACATTGAGAATCCTAGGGATGGTGATGTATTTAAAGTAAATGGACAGCGTCTGAAACCCTTTTTGGAGTACTCAAAATTTCAAGAAACTTTTTTCCTATCAGACCCAGTATACCTTGATTGATGTAGTTTCTTTCATGTTTTGTTTAATATTTCTGTAATTTCCATTGTTCTTCGTTTTGTAGTGTTCTTGTTCTTTTATTTTATCGCACACCCCGGTAAAGCAGCGGATAACGGTACTCCGTGACTTAAGTCGGTTATTTCAGTTTCCTAAAAATACTGATACCCTACAAACCAAGGCATGGAAGAAACTCTGGCAAACCTCCATAAATATTTTCCTGCACTTCCCCAAAACGCTCTGATTAAAATTTATAAAGCCCGCATAGAAAGAATGAGAGTTCTTATGATTCATGGTATTCCTACTGATATTCGTTGGGTAATCGAAGCAAGGGTTCGTTTGGCAGGTGAGTCACCTGACTCCTTCATTCCTTACATGCCTGGTTAGGGAAAAGCACCTATTCTAAAAAACGAAGAGCTAAACAAATGGGTGTTTGTTATAAGTGTGCACGCTGTACGTGCAACACTCGTTGTCGTTCTTTAGGAATGGTCTGATAATCGTGAGGATAAAATACAATTCATTAGGGATGGACTGAGTAAGGAGCCTTTTGATGATATATCATTGACTCTTGAGACGCATCCTAGTGGATATGTTCATCGTGAAATTCTCAGATTACGCACACAATTTCATAAAGAAAGACAACCATACAGTCTCGGGAATCTGACTTTAAAAGACCTGTTTGCCAATTTATAAGAAAATTGGATGGGAAGCCTATCCCCGACCCATAGAGGGCGTTCAAGCCGTTACTGGACGTAAAACCAGAGGAAGATGTGAGCCACAATCACAACTACCAGTACATATTATTGCATTGATTTTCTTTACTTTAAATTACTGTTTTCTTTACTTTTTTACCGACAGTATCTAACTTTTTTTTTTCACGATCTATTTTTCTGATAGTTGTCATTTTGCAGATATAGTGCATTTCTCACTGACCCTTTTCAGGATCTATAAATCCAGCTTGTCATATCCCTTTCCTCAACACATATATCCAAAAGAGATAACATAAATGGAGACAACTTCAAAACTGCGATGCACTAATATCTGTGTATTTTGTGGGACTAGCTCCGGAACTAAACCAGAATTTATTGAGGGAGCAAGAGAATTGGGTAGAGTTATGGCAAACAGAAATATGCATTTAGTATATGGCGGTGGCAATCTTGGATTGATGGGGTGTATTTCAAAAGCTGTACAAGAAGGTGGAAGTCAAGTTTTGGGGATCATCCCAAAACCTTTAAAGAAAGCCACATCATCGAAAAATCAAATGGAGAAGAATGTATTGTCCCAGGTATGTCTGAAAGACTCACTGAAATGATCAATCATGCTGATGCTTTCATTGCTTTACCAGGTGGGCTCGGAACGTTGGAAGAAATATTCACTATTGCATCATGGGCAAACTTGAATATTCACCAAAAACCTATTGGACTGTTAAATGTTAATGGATTTTTCGATTTTCTTTTTGTATTTCTTGAAGATGCCAAAAGAATGGGTTTATTTCAAAACAGGTAAGAGATATCTTCCTAACTGCACGAACAGCTGATGATTTAATTGACCAACTCTTAACTTATGAACCAAAAATCGACCCAATTCTTTCCAGTTGAACTGGTCTGGTAACGATCGTGGTAAAAAGCGCAAAGTAAACCTGGACCTTAATCTGTAACCAGGTGATATCTTCTAAACTTTCTTCCTTCTTTATACATTGGGGACAATGTCTCGTTTTGGTTGGGGGGAGAGGATAGTTTAGGAAATAAATAATTTTCATGTTTATGTCTGTTTTCATTGATGTTAGTTTTTACTGTGTTGTTATTTTGTGTGTAAAAATATATATCCATATATACACACACAAACTAACAACAAATTTGTTTTCTAACCCAGTGGAATTGTTGTTCAGAGGTAGCTGTGTAAGGAGTTTTTACTCTGAGACGCATCTCAATATAATTCGTAATAAGTTATTTATCGTTCCTTTCTTTTTGAATCATTTAAATTTGTGAATTCTTATAATATTGATTAAATTTGATCTTTATATGCTCGTCTGGCAGATATTATCAACAATATGGTAACATATGACCATGGGTGGTAAGTAAAAATTCTGTAATATTCAGTTCTCTAATTTTTTGGAGGTAACACCTAAAAGCAGTGAAATTTTTATTATTGAAAAAAAAAAAGAGAAAAAAAGAGAAAAAAATGTCAAAAAAAAGAGAAAAAAAAAAGTTGAATAAAGTTCGTTTCGTAGCCTTTCTAACCCGAGCAATTAAGCCCGAAGGGGTGTTTTAACACCTAGTACCCTAAGGCTAACTGGTCTGGGAATTACTGGCCAAAAGCTCGTTACAAGGGTTAAAAAGAAAGCTTAAGGAAATCGGACACTGTTTATCTGAGATCCGAGCAATTAAGCCCGTATGGGTGTCTTAACACCTAGTGCCCTAAAACCAACTGGTTTGGGAGTCACTGGCCCAAAGTTCGATATATGGATTGAAGATATGTTTTTAATATTTTTTTCTGAGATCCGAGTAAATTAAGCCCGTAGGGGTGTCTTAACACCTAGTGCCCTAAAACCAACTGGTTTGGGAGTCACTGGCCCAAAGTTCGATACATGGATTGAAGAAATGCTTATAAATAAACTTTCACTGCCAAAAAAGTGTAAACTCTAATATAATTTTAGAACAAAAATATTACTCTCTTCTCAATAAATACCTGTGATATTGTGGGCACAATATATTGATTAATACCTTGTTTTATGAGTATATGGAAGAATGGTAAAGAGTACAGGAGAAATCATTTATTTGATCATTCAGAAAGAAAGAAAAAAATTGTTGACTTAAATAAGAATTTTTCTTTTAGATTTCGCTTGAATTACTAGGGACTAGTAATAAGCTGGTTGGGGGGTGTGATGAATACTAAAAAGTGCATATTTATTAGACGATAAGTTAATCATTTTACACTTATAGTTTCACTAATCCCCTTGAATTGGCACATTTGTGAAATAATATTTTAAAGTTATGCTTTGAGTGCTTTTACTGTGTTATTTTATGTTTTATTTTTTAGGAAAATACTGCTCGGAAGCTCTACAGGACAAACCAGACTTGAAAAGGGCAAAAAAATGTAAATTCTGCAAGCACGTCGGAAATTCTGCAAGCACGTCGGAAATTCTACAAGCACGTCGTAAATTCTCCAAGCACGTCGTAAATTCTCCAAGCACGTCGTAAATTCTGCAAGCACGTCGTAAATTCTACAAGCACGTCGTAAATAGTGCAAGCACGTCGTGACACGTGGCTTCACCAGTCTCTGACACGTGTCCCCAACGTGGCTTCACCAGTCTCTGACACGTGTCCCCAACGTGGCTTCACCAGTCTCTGACACGTGTCCCCAACGTGGCTTCACCATTCACTGACACGTGTCCAGAACATGCATTCGCTGGTTTAGGCGGCGAATTTGCCTATAAAAATGAGCGGTTAGCATTAGAAATTTTCATACTTTCTTTCCTGGTTCCTCTGTAATTCTTGGAGTGAGAGTGTCTTGTTTGTTTATTTACTTCAAGCTTTTTGGTAATGTCTTTTTCTTTTAATAAAATAAGTATGTTTTATTACAAAATGAGTAGCTAATTTCTTTTCTGCTGGAGTAAGGGTGAAGCTTTTATAATGAAAACATAAATTAAACTCGCTTTTATTATAATAAATAAATTGAAATCTAATGATTAAAACTTGATTTAATTCTAGATTAATTATTGACAATCTTTATACCGCCTTTATGGTCGGTTTTATCTTTATACCGCCTTTATGGTCGGTTTCATCTTTATACCGCCTTTATGGTCGGTTTTATCTTTATACCGCCTTTATGGTCGGTTTTATCTTTATACCGCCTTTATGGTCGGTTTTATCTGATTTTGGCATAATTAAGTACCTTGGTAGGACTTGTTATAGACAAACGGTATCACCGCCTTTATGGCTGGTTATTGGCATAATTAATTCTTGTAATAAATTCAGTGGATATAAAAAGACAATTTATAAATGTTTAAAAGACTAAAAGTGGATCCCCTAACTCCAGCATTTTCTTCTATTACTGTATTCCAACCTAAAATCCTCCAACTACTTCAACAAAGCAAACTTTTCATTCCCTAACTATTAAATATTCTATTTTGCTAAATCTCTTCTCTGTGGATCGACCCCGGACTCACCGGGTTATTTTATTACTTCGACACTCTTATACTTGGGAGTAAAAGACCACTTTTTGAGCGTGTCACCAGGTACGACATTCAGACACAACTGCGGCACTCTAAGTACGGAGACGCAACCACGACACCCTAGGTACGGGGTTTAGCACGCCAGGTATGACACTCATACACAACTACGACACTCTAGGTATGGAGACGCACTCGCGACACCCAAGGTACGAGGTTTAGCACTCCAGGTACGACACTCAAATCATCTCTTCGACACTCTAGTTTGGAGAAGCAACTGCGACACCCTAGGTACGAGGTTTAGTATGCCAGGTACGACACTAAGACACAACTGCGACACTCTAGGTATGGATACGCAACCGTGACACCCTAGGTATGAGGTTGAGCACAACCAAATCAATTCAGTCCGAGAACAAAGCCCACAATCAATTCAGTCCGGGAACAAAGCCCATATTCAGAACATAGGGAACAAAGCCCACATTCAGCAAGTCCGATAACAAAGCCCATATTAAGCACAATAGGAACAAAACCCAGAGAACAAAGCCCACTCTCTACACAATTCGGGAACAAAGCCCACATTCAATATTTCAATATAGCTCGGGAATAAAGCCCACAGTCAACACAGTACAGGAACAAAGCCCAAAGAACAAAGCCCACAATCAGCACAACAGGAACAAAGCCCAGTGAACAAAGCCAACTTTCAAAATAACTCGGGAATAAAGCCCACAGTCAACATAGTAGAGGAACAAAGCCCAGGGAACAAAGTCCACAATCAGTACAATGGGAAAAAAGCCCAGGGAACAAAGCCCACTTTCAAAATAGCTTGGGAATAAAGCCCACAGTCAACACAGTTCGGAAACAAAGCCCACAATCAGCACAAAAGGAACAAAGCCCATGGAACAAAGCCCACTTGTAAAACAGCTCGAGAATAAATCCCTATCTTAACACAGTTCGGGAATAAAGCCCACAATCAACATTTCGGGAACAAAGCCCACAATCAACACAGATCAGGAACAAAGCCCAAAGAATAAAGCCCACAATCAAAAGTTCGGAAATAAAGCCCAAAGTCAACACAGTTCGGGAATAGAGCCCACATTCGATTGTTCTGGAATGAAGCCCAGGGGTCGAGGCACCTCACCACCATATCAACTCAGTTCAAAGCAGCAGGCAAGTCAGGTGGCAGGTGGTGAGTAAAAATGTATTGCACATACTTTGATAGGATTGTCATTGTCACACACTTCACAAGTCCCATCAAAGTGGGGGTGACTACATGCACTGCATTTTTGCATGTAAGTCCCGATGATGAGTCTCTTATGGAGACACTACCTCTTTGATTGTGCCGCAGGAAATGGACGTTGGAAGGGAAAAAGTCAAGAATTGACACTATGTTGGATTGAATTCGCTGGAGTAGCTTCGGGTTCGCTTGTTGGACCTCAGTTTTAAAACACTCCCTTAGCCCAAAACCCCACAAACCATACACCAAGCCCATTTCGCCCAAGCCCAATCCAAGTAATTAAAACATTCAAAATACATGTCACAAATTAAAACCAATTAAATTAAACTTAAATTAAATTAAATTAAATCACATTCTTAAACTATATAAATCTAATTAAATTAAATTAAAAGACATGTCACAAATTAAAAAACCTTCCTAAATTAAATTAAATCCATTTCCTAAAATACATAAATTACTTTCCAAAACTAAAGAAATCATTTCCTTATAATAAACTAATTAAATCTTCCCCATCAATACACAAACTCCATTTCCTACCCAAATAAGGATAACCCTAACCCACCATTATAAAAGAGACTCTAAACTAACCCTAAAGACCCCTCTCTCCATATACATTCATCTCATTCTCTCTCGAAACTCACGGCCTCTCTTCACGTTCTCCCTCTGATTCAACAAGCCCTAAACAATCTCCACGACTTTTCTCTCTCTCTCTTCTCTCTCAAGAAATTAATAATACTAAAAAACCCTAGTTCACTGCACCCTTCACCCTCTGACCGACTAAACTTATTCCTTCTCTCTTCACCATAAAGCACCACACGGCCTCACGCTCGCACATAAGCCCTCCACCCATAATCATATCAGCTCTTAACCCACGATAAAAATTTCAGTAGCCACCAAAGCCTCACGTCTATCAGCCCTTCAGCGTATAACACTCCACTACACGTTGCAGCCCATTGCCACAAACACGTTGCAGCCCTCTGACCATAAAAAACCACTCACCAAATCAACCTTAAACTGCCAATCTTACTCTTAAAATAGTCTAGAAAACAACCAAAATTGCACCTAAAAAACTGTATAAAAAGCCCTCAAAGAATCACAAAAAACCACACACCTTTTAGCCTCTAAAAAACGCCCAAAACAGTCCTTTAAACAACAAAAATAGTGGCCTAAAAACAGCAGTAAAATAGTAGTGAAACGGAGTGAAAGCAACAGTCCGAACAGTAAAACAGCGAGGAAAGATGTTGAGTTAGTAAACCGAAAGAGTTGCAGATCATCCACCCTTCTAACAGCCGTGTAACGCGCTTTCGTGAGACGACAAAAAAGGTTAGACCCGAGGGCATCTTTTTATTCATTACCTTTCGTTTATTTTTATTTATTTTAATATATTATCACATGAGAGTCGTTTGTTGAGGCATGATATGATTGTTGGATGAGCGGAATATGTGTTCCTTTTTGTGGTATATAGGATAGAAACCCGGACATAAATTCCGTAGCCGAATCCGAATGCACGGTAGTGCGGTTTGTACTCGGGATACAACGCCACGTACCACTTAAGAGACACATATTTCGTTTCATCCAAACTTGTATTTGAGCATGATGTAGTTCATAGATTATTTGTTTATTATTTAAAGCATGATTTAGCCTAGTTTATTATTTATTTTCAAAGCATGATTATGTTATTTTTATGCATGATATTTTGTTTAGTTTATGTTTATATTTAAATAGTTATTTGTTTATTTCGGTTTAATGGTTCAATATGCTCATTGTGTTATATTGTGTATTTGTCGTTTAATGACTTACTTTTTAAGCATGCCAACTTAGATTAGAAGTTATTTTGATGAATGTGTATTAGATCTAGGATATCTTTGAGCATATATATTGCATAGACTCGGTTAATTCATCGCACAAATCATATCATCATAAGTGACATAAGTAAGGGACCATTCCGAACCCAACGTTTTGATGTCTTCCCTTGCGAGGGGTGAGTGTGGCCTTAAATCTCATTTTCCCGGTTCACACCGGGTAGCGACTCCATTATTCTCTGGTTTAGTCCTCCGAGGACTACTTCGTACTCCCAACTAGGCCGCGAGCCTAGAACATCATGTGTCTCCCAAGTTCTGTGTCCTACACTGGCTCAGTTCAAAATGCCTGACATAGCCCAATTTAATGGGAATGGGGATCCAAGGGTCCATCTCAGGCAGTATGTCTCTGTTATGAGTTCAGTGGGACTGTCGAAGCGGCAGGTCCAGAAGATGTTTGGGATGTCGCTCGAAGGGGCACCCGTAGTATGGTATCACACCCAGAGAGGAAAGTCAAAGATGACTGTAGGGCATTGGTAGAGGCCTTTCTGGCTCAGTATGTAACAGATTTGGAGATCAACTTGTCGCTTCGCGACTTAGAGAACACCAAACAGAAGCCGGAGAGAGCTTTAAGGAGTGTGTGGACCGTTGGAAGCCAACTTCTGAAAATACAGACTCGGCCCTCAGAGAATGACCAGATTAAGATGATTATCAAGGGTACCAAGCCCTCCATCTATGGAAAGTTGAGGAGGATGACCTCCACGATTACGGATTTTCGACAATTGAGGGAGAATGTCATGGATATCGAGGAAGAAGAAGTGGAGAACCGGAAGTTTTATAGTCTGAATAGAAGAATCATAGGAGGATCATCAGGTATTAAGCATGTTACTGCTGAGGTAGCTGTCGTCAGAAACCAGCATTTTTCTAACCTGGGAAGGCTTTTGTCCAAGGTGCTTGAGAGGTTGGCAAGACAAGGACTCCTTAAGCCCTTAGAAGCTAAACCACTCCCTAATCCTCCACCATCACACCACAACCTAAACCTTCATTGTCACTACCACTAGCAGAAAAGCCACGACACTGAAAACTGTGCCCACCTCAGACACGAAATCTAGGACCTCATAGATTCCCACAAAAGACCCGACCCTGAAAAGGAGCAACCCAACACACACCGGAACCCCCTACCGAACTATCACTCTATACCACCACCTACCTATATGATTGGCTCTAGCTTACCTAAATACCTTGTCCTCCAAACCATTGACCACCAAGCCTTTTACCTAGGGATTTGGGATAGTAGTAGTGAGAAAGAAATGGAGCAGGGGAAGAGTTTCTGGCAGGAATTCTCCAGTGGTGACGAAGAAGAGGTGAAATGGAATGACCCACAGTGGGCGTTTCTATAGTGATACCACAGAAAAAGGGTAAGGAAGTGTTGGCAGATTGCCGAGAAATAGCAGAAAACGGGGATAATGCCGAAGGTGATGTAGTGCAGCGTCTGCTGAAAAAGACATGAGCACACCTAAGTATTTAGGAACTGCTATGTGCATCGCAGGAGCACAAGAGGGCCATGGTTGAGGCCTTGAGCAAGATTAGGGTGCCGGAGGATGCAAACCCCACGATGTTTGTGGGATCAGTACAAAATATAGCTACGCAGGTGATTATATTTTCTAAGGAAGCACTCCAAACTGAGGGGAGGAATCATAACAGACCTCTCTTAATCAGAGCTGAAGTGAGTGGAAAGAAGACGTCCTGTGTGATGGTCGATGATGGGTAATCCATCAATGTGTGCCCATTGAAGATTTTGGCAAGGTTGGGTATGAAGACAACCGAGCTGAGTCCCTCCAACATGACCATCAAGGCTTACGATGATAGTAAGCGAGGAGTTGAGGGCACTTTTACTGCAATGGTCAAAGTGGGCCCGATTGAGGATGAGGTTGAGTTCACAGTGCTGGATATCCCGACTACTTCTACTTTGTTGTTGGGAAGTCCGTGGTTCCACAAGCTTGGGGGAGTGCCCTCCACTTTGCATCAGGCCATTAAGTTTCCGTACGGGGGAGAGATTGTCACCATCCGAGCTGAGGTAGATAATGTTGTAGCCGCTTTGGAAATAAAATCTTTCACAAGGTTCCAAGTTTTGGCAACTTTTGAAGAGTGGGTGGATCCTAAGGTGGCTAGAATCATGGAGAAAATGAAATTCGAGCCAAGCACAAGCTCAAGTGTTGGAGGAGCACTGCCCGACTTCAATGGGCAAACCACCCGAAAAGGCTTGGGATATAAGTCTGATGAGGATAAGCTGAAGGCTAAGAAGAAAGGACTAAAGTTGATGGAATTCTTTGTGAAGGCTACGGGGTATCAATGAGATCCCAAACCGGTAGAAGTTAATAGGGTCATGGTATCGGGGTTTGAGATCTTCCAAGACATGTTGGGTGAGACACCGGTGACGGTAGAAGTTACGAAGGAAGAAGATGAATGGGAATTAGAGCTGATGAAGCTGGAGAGCCTGACCCTCGAAGAGAATAAGGAGGATGAGAAAAGCCCGGTTGTGGAGGATGAAGTGTCTATAAATGATGAAGGCATTTATCTTCCCGATTTATTTGATTGTATTCCCGTATTTGCTAGTAATAAAGACAATCATTTTGCTTACTTGCATGAGTCTCTTCCTTTCAACTTACATGATCTGAGTATATTTGATATCAACTCAACCAAAATGAATACATTTAACATTGGCACGCCTGAGAGCCCCAAGGAGAATCTAATCGCAAGTGAGGTTACTTCTGATGAACGGAGGAAATTAGAAAAGATATTGGTCAAATATGCTAAGGTATTTGTTTGGTCCTATGAGGACATGCTTGGAGTAGATAGAAGCATCGCCCACCATGCGATACCGACTTATCCAAATATGAGACCGGTAAAGTAGAAGCTTCGGAGAATGAGACCCGAGTGGGCCGAGAAAGTCAAGGAGGAAGTCAAGAAGAAAATGGATGTGAGATTCCTGGAAGTGGTGAAATACCCTAAGTGGTTGGCAAACATTGTGCCACTGTCGAAGAAAGACGGAAAGGTCAGAATATGTGTGGACTACAGAGACCTCAACAAAACTTGTTGATAGTGCGGTTTTATCTGCCATGTACTAGTTTGCGGATGGGTTCTCAGGATACAATCAAGTTCTTATGGCTGAATAAGATAAGCACAAGACTACCTTTGTCACAGAGTGGGGTACGTATTGCTATAAGGTGATGCCGTTTGGGCTCAAGAATGCAGGAGCCACTTATCAACGGATAGCCACTATGTTATTCCATGACTTGATGCATAAGGAGATTGAGGTATATGTCGATGATATGATGGTGAAATTAAAGACGAGAAGTGAACATGTAGAAGCACTGGAGAAATTCCTTAAACGAGTCGACAAGTACAACCTGTGGTTGAATCCCAAGAAGTGTGTGTTCGGAGTAACATTAGGAAAGTTATTATGACACACTGTCAGAATGGGCGGAATAGAATTGGATCCTGAGAAGATCAAGGTGATTACCGAGATGCCAGCACCAAAGACAGAGAAAGAAGTCAGAGCATTCCTTGGAAATATTCAGTTTATTAGTCAATTCATCCAAAAGTTGAAGTCAGTATGTGAACCCATCTTCAAACTGCTAAGAAAAGACCAGCCGGTGAAATGGAATGAGCAATGCAAGAGGCCTTTGACAAGATCAGAGAATATTTTGCGAAACCTCCTGTCTTGAAACCATCAAGGCCGGGCAAACCTTTGGTATTGTATTTGGCTATATAACCCGAAGCGCTGGGGGCAATGATGGTACAAGTAGATGAAACAGAGGTAGAGCATGTCGTCTATTATCTCAATAAGAAGATGCTTCCGTACGAAACCCGCTATCAAAAAGTAGAGAAGATCTGTTTGGCGGTAGTGTGGGTGTCCAGAAAGTTGCATCATTATTTCCAGTCATACAAGATATAAGTGGTGGCAAAGGAGAATCCTTTGAAGTATCTGTATTTGGTACCTTCACTGGTTGGGAATTTGGGCTGATGGTTTGTATTACTGAAGGAGTTTGACATTGAGTATCTCACTTCTAAAGTGATCAAAGGGCGAGTCATGGTAGAGTTCCTGGTATTACAACCGATAGAGGGAGATAAGTACAAGTTTGAGTTCCCAGATGAGGAGATCCAAGCAATAACAGTCCAAGGATGGAAGATGTACTTTGACGGAGCAGTGAACTACAAAGGAGCCGGAATCGAGATTGTGATAGTAACCCCTGAAGGATAAACCTTGTTGATGGCCAAGAGATTAACGTTCGGTGTAACCAACAACATGGCTCAATATGAGGCATGCGCCTTTGGACTGACGACATTGATATTATTGAAGGCTAAGAGCATGGAAATCTTCGGAGACTCGATATTGGTAATCCGATAAATGCAAGGAGAATAGGAATTGAAGTAAGTCTGGTTGAAAACATACTTATTCCACATCAATGGTCTGGCATAGGCCCTACCCGATTGTAAGTTCCAAAATTTGCCACGAGAAGATAATCAAATGGCCGACACATTGGCCACACTGGCCGCGACTTGGGAAAATCCAGAAAAGTTGGTGATGAGATCTCTAATACTGACGACAGCGAACAAGCCCGTCTACGAGATAGAAAGGATATTAGAAATAGAGGTTGATGACAGAAAACCTTGGTATTACGACATTCAGAGATATCTAGAATGGGGGGAATTCCTAGAAGAAGCAAGCATAAAAGAAAGAATATCCATTCATAAGGTAGCTTCTCAGTTTAGGAGTTTGAAGGGAGAACTCTACAAAAGACAAGCAAATGGAATTCAGCTGAAATGTTTGAAGAAATATGAGGCTCAGAAAACAATGGGGGAAGTACACGCCGGAGTATGTGGACCACACATGAACTGACTGAATGTTTCCCGTAAGATAGTGAGACAAGGCTTTTACTGGTCGACAATGAAAGCTTGCTGCGCGAAGCTAGTAAAGAACTGTCATGATTGTCAAGCGCACAGTAATTTAAATCATTTGCCGCACACAGAGTTGCATGGGCTGTCAAAGCCGTGGCCTTTCTCAGTATGGGGAATTGATATGATCGAGGAAATTCGAACGCACACATCAAACGGACATCGCTTCATAGTAGTGGCAGTAGACTATTTCTCGAAATGGGTGGAAGCCGAGTCATTCCGCAACGTCACAGTAAAGCAAATGGAGAAGTTCATAGCTCAGAACATCATTTATCGATACGGAATACCGCATCGTGTATTAATGAACACGGAGTACAGTTTCAAGGAGAAACGAAGGTGATGCTACAGAGGTATGGGATAGACCATCATAAGTCGTCACCGTACAGGCCGCAGGCAAATGGGGATATCGAGTCAACCAATAAGACGATAAAGAAGATGTTAGCCAAAATGACAGAGAATTATAGAGATTGGGCTGACAAGCTACCGTATGCCCTGTGGGGGTACAGAACTTCAGTGAGAACGGCAACAGGAGCCACTCATTATTCTTTAGTCTACGGAATGGAAGCTGTACTGCAAGTGGAAGTCGAGATACAGCTTATGCGGGTACTAACAGAAGCAGAATTACCTGAGCGAGAATGGGCCTTGTAGAGGTTTGAACAATTGGCATAATCGATGAGAAAAGGATAAAGTCCTTATGTCATATGCAGCTACATCAGAAGAGGTTGGCTCGAGCGTTCAACAAGAAGGTGTGTCCTACCAAGATCAGAAAATGTGATCTAGTGCTTAAGCAATCGAAGCCATCAACGACAGCCAAGGGGAAAATTCAGACCAAACTGGGAATGACCCTATATAGTCCAGAAAATAATGGGAAATGAGGCAGTGAGACTGTTAGACTTGGAAGGGAACGAGTTAACCAAGCCAATCAACGTAGAAATATTGAAGCTGCATTTTGTTTGAAGAAGAGAAAACCTAACCCAGCGAGATAGAAAATTCATTCAGGCATGCATTCATACACATAACGTATTTACATTCCTTTTTGTGTTTGCTCTGTTTGTATTCACAAGTATCAAAGAAAAAAAAAAAGAAAGCGGTAAAAGTAAGCTAACAAGAAGCATCAACAGTATAGCGACACCAGTTCTAGGAATGAATCAGTATTAGTTTCAGGGATGAATCCCAGGGTTGAGGCCCACAACGGTATCAGTTTAGGGGATAAGTCCCAGGGTTGAGGCCCATATTAGTTTCAGCTTCGGAAAGGAATCCCAGGGGGCGAAGCCCACATTATCAACGGTTGAAAAGAAGAATTCCAGTGGAGTGAGTGAGTAAAAAAAAAAAGACAAGTCTTTGATGGTTAGACATATGTTTGGTGATGACATTGTTTGCTGTAGGGAAAAACCTTAGAAACGATGAGTGCGAGATGTGCTCTCATCCAGGATTCTGAGCTGATTGATCTTGGCTAGACTCACGAGCACTTGATTACAGGATCTTAGTAGTGGAAGCCTACGTAGTCGGTAAGATGACAAGTTGAAGAGATGGCGGATCGGTGAATGACCGTTTGCCGGGATGTCCATCCTGGTTTACTTATGCTACGATATATGATATGGTTGGAAATAAATAAAATCTCTGAAAAGAAAAGAAAAAATAGACCACCTATAACCGATAAACGTGAAGCTATCCATGGGCGAGTATTAGGACCACCATGAGGAGAAATGCTACGTTAAATGGTTGGTGTGGCAAAGAAAAAAGAGAAAGAAAGAAAATAGGAAAAGAAAAAGAAAAAGAAAAAGAAAAAATGAAAGTTCAAAATGAAGAAAGAAAAGAAAAGAAAAGAAAATCATATCATGTTGAGTACGAGAAAGTAATCACAGAGTATGATCAAGACATCTCAGTTAGTTAGACCCACCGATCCAATTCTCTGAGACAAAATCATCGAGTTGTCTGACTTAAGAATTAAGCTGCGAAAGAGCATTGGCGCACACACACTAGGAGTCTAGTTTAGATCACTCTCGCAGACGATCAGATTTGAGTATATTGAGTACTTTGAAGGTTCTTTGGTTTCGACATGAACCATTCGTTGAGGACGAAAACATGTTTAACTATCAGGACTATCTCGTGAGAGACAATATAGCATGCAGCTATATAATCAGTTTTGAATATAGAGCATGGGGGTGAGGCCCACATCAGTATCAGTTTGAGGGCGAGACCCACATAAGTATCAGACTAGGGGCGAGGCCCACATTAGTATCAATTGAGGGCGAGGCCCATACATTATCAGTTTGGGGGTGAGGCCCACATCAGTATCAGTCTGTGGGTGAGGCCCACAGCAGTATCAGTCTGGGGGCGAGGCCCACATCGGTATCAGTTTGAGGGCGAGGCCCACATCAGTACCAGTTCAGGGTCGACAACCTACCACATCAGTATCAGTATGGGGCGAGGCCCACATTATTATCAGTTTGAGGGCGAGGCCCACATCAATATCAGTTTGAGGGCGAGGCCCACATCAGTATCATTTTGAGGGCGAGGCCCATATCAGTATCAGTATGGGGCGAGGCCCATATCAGTATCAGTTTGAGAGAGAGGCCCACATCAGTACCAGTTCAGGGTCGAGGACCCACCACATCACCAGTCTGAGGGCGAGGCCCACATTGTCAATGATATTGGGATCCGTCCCAAGGTCAAGGGCCCCCGTTATCGGTTGCAGTTCCGGGATGCGTCCTAGGGTTGAGGGCCCACTGCATCATTAGTTATAGTTCCAGGATGCGTCCCAGGGTTGAGGACCCACTACATCATCAGTTTAAGAGCGAGGCTGATATTGTCAGCGGTATTGGGATGCTTCCCAAGGTCGAGGGGCTAGTTGTCAGTTGCAGTTCCAGGATACGTCCCAGGGTCGAGGGCCCACTACAACATCAGTTGTAGTTCCGGGATGCATCCTAGGGTCGAGGATCCACTACATCATCACTTTTAGGATGTGTTCTAGGGTCGAGGGCCCACACATCAGTTGCAATTCCGGGATGTGTCCCAAGGTCGAGAGCCTACAGCATCATCAGCACAGTTCGAGAATAAAGCTCACATTTGGTGGTACGGGAATGAAGCCCAAGGGTCGAGGCACCTCACCACCATATCAACTCAGTTCGAAGCAGTAGGCAAGTCAGATGGCAGCTGGCGAGCCAGGTTAGTAGAAATACATTGACTTTGATAGGATTGTCAGTGTTACACACTGCATAAGTCCCATCAAAGTGGGGATGACTGTAGAAACTGCATTTTTACATATAAGTCCCGATGATGAGTCTCATACGGAGGCATTACCTTTTTAGTTGTGGAAGTCACGAGAAACGAAAATTGGAAGGAAAAAGTCAAGAATCAGTATTCTTGTTGGAATTAATTCACTTGCCTAGCTTCGGTTTGCTCGTTAGACCTTTGTTTTAAAGTTTATCCTCGGCCCAAAACCCCATAAGCCACTCACCAAGCCATACACCAAGCCCAAGAATCCAAGCCCATCAAAAACCCTAGCCCACACGCCCAAGACCTAGCCACACGCCAATAGCCTTCTAAATTAACCAAAACACACATTAAACAAATACATAAATCAAGCCAAATCCCCTTCCTAAATTAAATAAATCCCATGGATCCCTTTCCTAATCAAAACCAATCACATCCCTAAATTAAAGAGATTCTTTTCTTGTGAGACACTAATTAGAAGATAGCCCTCATCATTAAGATATCCATTCCTATTCAAACAAGGATAGCTCTCATCCCTTTCCCTATAAAAAGAAGCCTTCACCACACCTTTCAAGCCCTAGTACATTCACGCCTGACACCAGAAGAATTCCCCATGTAATTGCCGCATAAATCACCCATGTCTAACCCCTAAAAATGCCGCATATTACCCCTGAAAATCACCCTGCAAACTGCCACATATTCCGTTGAAACAGCCGCAAATAGCCCTTCCCTGCACTCGTAAATCCCTTCACTGTCCAGCCTCT
The DNA here is from genome assembly GCA_019454045.1 of Zanthoxylum bungeanum. Classification (NCBI taxonomy): domain Eukaryota; kingdom Viridiplantae; phylum Streptophyta; class Magnoliopsida; order Sapindales; family Rutaceae; genus Zanthoxylum; species Zanthoxylum bungeanum. The sequence goes on along the minus strand of SKCR01026436.1, from coordinate 157,744 downwards.
GAAACAGTCGCATATTGCACCTTCCCTACACGCACAAACTGCCTCACTGCACTGCCTGAAACCACCGCATAAACACCCAATACTCTGTACGTAGAAATCACCCAAACTGCACGCAGAAACTGTCCAAAACTTCCGCATAAAACCCCCGCGCAAATTGCCCAAACTGCTCACTGTTTCATCGAAAAAATACCCCAAAAATAGCAGCCCAAACACCAAAAACAGTGACAAAAAATAGCAGCCAAACACTCTTAAACAGTGGCCTAAATTACCAAAAACATTGACCCAAAAAACTGCACTGCAGTGACCGTAAAACAAATTAGAAAAGAGCAGCAAAACAGCGAGGAAACAGCAGTGAAACTGAGTAAAATAGCAACTCGAAACAACAAGGCAACGAAGAATTCCAACGCACCAGTGAACCGGAGGAGTTGCAGAACATTAATCCTTCCAATGGCTGTGTAACGCACTTCCGTAAAATGACATAAAATGTTAGACCTGAGGGCACCCTTTTTATTTATTTTCCTACATTATTTCGCATGAATATTATGGATTGGTGCATGATGTGATTTCCGGATGAACGAAATGTGTGTTCTCTCTCGTGGTATATTGGATGGAAACCCAGACGTAAATTCCATTGCTGAATCCGAATGGACGGTAGTGCGGTCTGCACTCGGGATACAACGCCACGTACCGCTTGAGAGACACACATATTTCGTTTCATCCAACTTTGTGTTTGAGAATGATTTAGTCATTAGTATGTTATTTATTTTTTAAGCATGATTTAGTCATTAGTATGTTATTTCTTTACTCATGATTTAGTTATTTGCTTTTGCATTAGGAATTTAGTTTGCGTTTATGTTTAAGTTGTTATTTATTTATACTATCATGTTTATTGATTTGATGCGTTTACGTAATTACGTGCTTTCCGTTATGATGACTTACTTTTAAACTATGTAAACTTAGATATAGGATTGCTGTTTACGAATGCGAACTAGATATAGGTTATTCTTGGATATGTAGGTTGCGCAGACTTGGTTAAATTATTTCACAAATATTTTCATTATAAGTGGCATAAGTAAGGAACCATTTCGAACCCAACAGTTTGAGGTCTTTCCTTGCGAGGGGTGAGTACGGCCTTAAATATTTGTCCCAGTTCACACTGGGTGGCTACTCCATTTTGTTCTCCGATTTAGTATCTCGTAGGCTATTTCGTACTCCCGACTAGGCCGCGAGCCTAGAGCAGTGTCACCGATTTCTGGAGCAAGCTGATGGAATATTTTGTGAAAGCTACCGGATATTAAGGAGAGACTGAACCCGTAGAAGTCAATGGGATCATAGTATCGATTCGAGTTCTTCAAGGATGTGATGAGCAAAGAACCACAGGTAGAGGAAGTTGCAAAAGAGGAAGGTTAATGGGAAGAAACTTTTGTAGTTGGAGAATCAGATGATCAAAAAAGCAAGAAGACGGAAAAAGACTGCATATTACAAAAATGTTTATTTTCCTGAATTATTTGATTGTAATCCTGCATTTATTAAAAAAAAGACATTGATTTTTCTTACTTGTTCGAGTCTTTTCCTGTTAGTCTGCATCATAACATGCATGACATGAGCATATTTGACATTGACTCAACAAAGACAAATATATATTAATCTTGGTGCATGTGAAAACCCTAAGGAAATTTCAATTGCAAGTGAGGTTACCTCTGATGAGCGGAAAGAATTAGAGAGAATATTAATAAAATATGCAAAAGTATTCGTCTGGTCCTATGAAGACATGCTAGGAGTGGACAGGGGTATTGTCCAGCATTTGATACCAGCTTATCCGAACATGAGGCTAGTAAAACAGAAGCTCCGAATAATAAGGCCAGAATGGGTCGAAAAAGTTAGGGAAGAAGTCAAGAAGCAGATAGATGTGGGGTTCTTAGAGGTGGTGAAGTACCCTGATTTGTTAGCCAACATTGTGCCGGTACTAAAGAATGATGTAAAGGTCAAAATGTATGTGGATTATAGAGACCTCAACAAATCTTGCCCAAATGATGATTTTCCCTATCCCATATAGACGTGTTAGTTGATAGCGTAGCTTTATCTGCTATGTACTCATTCACATATGGATTCTCTGGATACAACCAGGTCTTCATGGTTGAAGAAGACAAGCATAAGATTGCCTTTGTCACGGAATTGGGGTACATATTGTTACAAGGTGTTACTGTTTGGACTTAAAAATGCGAGAGCCACTTATCAATGAATGGCCACTATATTATTCCACGACTTGATGCATAAAGAGATTGAGGTATACGTGGATGATATGATGGTTAAATCAGAGACGAGGGCCGAACATATAGAAACTCTGGAGAAATTCCTTCAAAGGGTCAATAAGTACAACCTCCGACTCAACCCCAAGAAGTGTGTGTTTGGGGTAACATCTGGGAAGGTATTGGGCCATACGGTAGAAATATGAGGGATAGAAGTGGACCCTGAAAAGATCAAGGCAATTACCGAGATGCCCGCACCGAAGACATAAAAGGAAGTTAGAGTTTTTTCTCAGGAAAATCCAGTATATCAGTCGATTCATTGCCAAGCTAACATTAGTATGTGAGCTCATCTTCAAGCTATTAAAAAAGGACCAGCCTCTGGAGTGGAATAGGCAATGTCAAGAAGCTTTTGAAAAAAAATCAAAGAATACTTGGTTAAACCGCCCGTCCTGAAACCTTCAAGGTCTGGCAAACCCTTGGTGTTGTATTTGGCCATAGAACCCCAAGCACTATGGGCGATGATGGTACAGGAAGATCAGACAGTGGTGGAACATGCAGTCTACTACCTTAGTAAGAAGATGCTTTCGTATGAAGCCTGCTATCAAGAGTGGAAAAGATCTATTTGGCGGTGATATGGGCTTCCCGAAAGTTGCGTCATTACTTCCATACCTATAAGATATAAGTGGTAGCAAAAGAGAATCCCCAAAAGTATTTGCAGTCAGTACCTTCACTGGTGGGGAAGTTGGGCAGATAGTTGGTGTTGCTGACAAAGTTTGATATAAAACCCTCACCTCTAAGGTCATCAAAGGGAGAGCAGTAGTGGAACTCTTGGCATTACAACCTATAGAAGGAGATCAATATGAGTTCGAATTCCTGGATGAGGAGGTTAAAGCAATAACGGTTTAGGCGTGGAAAATATATTTCGACGGGGTGGCGAATTACAAATAAGCTAGAATATGAATTGTGATAGTAACCCCCGAATGAGAAACCCTACCTATGGCCAAAAGGTTGACGTTCAGAGTAACCAATAACATGGCCGAATATGAAGCATGTGACTTTAGACTGAAAGAACTAATAGCCCTAGGAGTTAGGGACGTAAAAGTTTATGGAGACTTAATGTTAGTAGTTCGACAGATGCGAGGAGAATGGGAATTGAAGGAAGACCGATTGAGACCTTACCTTATCCATCTCAGGAAGTTGGTGCAGGCTACCCCCAACTGTAAATTCCAACACTTGCCATGAGAAGAGAACCAAATGGCGGATGCACTAGCCACTCAAGCTGTAACTTGGGAAAACCCAGAAAAACTGGTAATGACACACTTGTGCTGACAACAGTTAGCAAACCTAGTTATGAGATAGAGAGAACCTTGGAAATAGAAGTCGACGATAGGAAGCCGTGGTACTATGACATTCTATAGTATCTAAAACATGGAGAATTCCAAGAAGAAACTGGCAAGAAAGACTGAATATCCATTCAGAAATTGGCTTCCCAGTATGTGAGTTTGATGGAAGAGCTGTACAAGAGACAAGCCAATGGCATCCAGCTGAAATGTTTAAGAAAAGAATAGGCTTAGAAGGTGATGGAAGAGGTGCTCGCTGGAGTATTTGGATCACAAATGAATGGATTGAATTTGTCTCGCAAGATAATGAGATAGGGATTTTACTGGTCGACCATGGAAGTTGACTTTACAAAACTAGTAAAGCACTTTCACGATTGCCAGGCACACAGAAACTTGAACCATCTACTACCTAGAGAATTGCACGGACTGTCAGAACCATGGCCTTTCTCAGTATGGGGTATTGACATGATTGGAGAAATCAAGTCACATGCATCAAATGGACATCGCTTTATAGTAGTAGCGGTAAAGTATTTTTGAAATAAGTGGAAGCTGAGTCATTCCGTAATGTTACGGTAATACAGATGGCCAAGTTTATAGCCCGTAATATAGTATGTCGACATAGAATGCCACATCACATAGTGATAGACAATGGAATCCAATTTCAGGGAGAAACAAAGGCGATGTTGCAGAAGTACGGGATAGGGCATCACAAATTATCACCTTACAGGCTATAGGCTAATGGGGCATTGGAGGTGGCCAAAAAACCATACAGAAAATACTAGCTAAGATGACGGAAAGTTATAAAGATTGGGCTGACAAACTGACATATGCCCTGTGGGGGTATAGAACTTTGGTGAGAACAGCAACGAGAGCCACACCTTATGCTTTGGTTTACGGGATGGAGGCAGTGTTACTAGTGGAAATAGAGATACATTCAATGCGGGTAGTAGCAGAGGCAGGGTTGCCTGAGCAGGAACAGCTAGCATTATTGGATGAGAAAAAGATAAAGGCCTTATACCACTTGCAGCTATATTAGAAAAGGTTGGACCGTGCGTTCAATTAGAAGGTGCGTCCCACCAAGATCAGGGAATTTGATCTAGTGCTTAAGCAATCGAAGCCACTTATAATAGACCCAATGGGAAATTTCAGGCCCAATTGGGAGGTTCATACCTAGTCAAAAGGGTGATGGGGAATAAGGTAGTGAAACTGTTAGATTTGGAAGGGAAAGAGGTCACCGAGCCCATCAACGTGGATAGACTGAAATAATATTTTGCATAAAAAAATGAGAGAAAGGCTCGTTGGGTTGAAAATCCATAAAAGACAACCTAAGAAAAATATAGAGCATGAGTGAGCAAGAAAAATTGTTAATTATAAAATCTGTGAGGAATAGTTAGCAATATGGGTATCCTTGCAATACGGTTCATTATTTCCTACATATGAACTAAGAATTAATGCAAACGCCTTTATTGAAACAAATGTTCAAGATGTTCATAGATTGCATAAATCCCACCTAATCGGGAAAGATTATAGTCAAGTAATCAAAAATCAGGTCTTTTATTTCTTAAATGCTGGGCCAAGGTTAGGAGATCAAGGAGAAAGAGTGTTGGGAGGCCCCAGTGCAGCGACGGGCCACGTTCGATGCTGAGAACATTTGGTCTGAAAATGGTCCAAGAGGCGGCGAGATAGAGGCCCACTTTGGAAAGTATGCTATCCAGAGACAAGGTGATGGAGACACCCATATTGTCGAGGAACCCTGGTGGGAAGATAGAATGAGCTGGAGTTCAGGCCGGGAAGGGGTATGCAATGCCCGAGGAAAACCATAATGACAAGACTAAGATGCCACCAATGACACATCCACATGTTGTAGTAGTAAAGCGCAGCAGCCTCTAGTTCCATTCCGTATAAGGAAGGTTTTTTCTTCATTAAGGCCCAAATAAGGTGGTAACGAGGGCCATAAGAAATAAAGATAAGAGCAGGAGGAGGAACAGTAAGTCTTAACTTCTCTTGCAACCAGATCTGAAAAAATAAAAGAAAAAAAGAGGAAAAAAAGAGGAAAAAAAGAAAGAAAGAAATTTTTTTTAGCTCATTGAGTTGAAAACCTGAAAAGTTGACTCAGGCAAAATAGTGTAATCCGCTGAGTTGAAAATCCGAAATGACTGCTTAGGCAAAAGATAGAACGAACCTGCAAAACAAAGTGACTCCTAAGAAACTTGCTTATAGGATTGTGTTTTATCTTGTCTAAACCATGAAGCGTCTCGGCCAAGATAACGGGGGAAGGATCATGGCCAAAACGAATTCCCTCGATGATTTGCAATAAACGATAGTTACCTCTCGTACTATCACAACCCGCTACGAGGCATTGGTCCAAGATACAGAATAAGACTACACTTCTCCAAGGACGCGACCCTACCTCCGTCCTGGAAGATACAAGTAGAAGAACCTGTAACTCAATGAATGAATTACAAGGTAACATCTTTTCCGCATCTTCAGGACAGCAAAGGAAAGCTTTGGAGGCTTCCTGAGGGTATTGATATTGGAATGTGACATCGCCAGAATAGTAGTAATAGAAAAATACGAGCCAATAATTGCAGCAAACTCCTCAGGGAGAGGGCGTATTTCGAAATCTTAGAATTGGAAGATATGATTTTCAGTATCCCAAAATGATGAGGCCTCTTTCAAAAATACGTAATCCACCTTGCCCCGGTGTTGGTTTCTAATTAGGTCCCAAGATCATGAAATCAAGCAAGAAATTCGCATGAATACTTCAAAGGAGTAAGGCGGAATACATACTCACATTGAAGGGTTTGATGCTAGGAAGAACAAAACCCATTTTCCTCATTGTCGAAGCTCGATTTGGCCTCCTAGAACAGCAGGGACTGCTCGGTTTTGAGCTGTGATGGTTCCTCCAAAATCGGCCATTGATGAACTCCATGGAAGCTCAAAGCTTCAAGCTCCAAAAATAAATCCAAGCTCATGTGTTCACTGCCCTATCACCCATGTATAAACCCTAGAGTGTGCTAGCACTTCTTCTTTTTCATTTTGATCGATCAAACCAGAAAAAAAATGATGAAAAAATCGGTCCAAGACCGAGTGAGAGAGAGAAGCATTTTCTTGTTCCAAAAACCCTAAAAAACGTGAATTAAGAGAGAGAAAGTGAAAGCTTTTATTTATATATGTTTTATTTATAATATTTACTAAGTAAATAAATAAATATATATTCAACTTTAATTCAAAAGTCAAAAGTAAAAAGCAAATAATGCATTTCATCATATCACATCACTATAATGTCACATCACCTTTATTCACTTTAATAAAGTGACAACATGTCATGTCACATCACTCAAAGTGACAACATGTCATGTCACATCACTCAAAGTGACAAGTGATTTAACAATTGATGCGATTAGTGATTTGACGCTTGATGTGACTTACGTGTCGCGCTCAAATTCGAAATAGGAATGCGCTCGCAATCACTCTCGGGCTCGAGTTCGCTAATTCCAAATTAACGAATTTTCCGTCGCGACGTAATTAAATGATTACGCCTATCGAATTCACTATTCACATCGCTAACGAATTAATTCTAAATTAATTCATTCCCCGAATTAAAATCCAATTTCAATTTCGCGTCGAAATCCAATTTTGTTTAATATATCGAATATATTAATTTACCCGATCAATTCCAAATTAATCATTCTCTCTCTTAAACGATATTTTATCCCAGATAAAATATCTTCGTAATTAATCCCAGATTAATTTTCTCTCTCATCAAATTAATCCCAGATTAATAAAAGTGCGAGTCATACATCATTGGTGAATCTTCGGGAAGCGACCCATGAGATCCCCGGATATGTTGGCAGTAAATATGGTCGTCGGACTATCCGAACACGTAAGTACCTCGTACCACATTTATACCGATTTATAAGACAAGGTTGGCTTCTAGTAAAGCGCCATGCCTACCCAATTCTCCGGAAATATCCTTACAGGAATATATGATCTATATCAAGCGTAGTATACAGTAGTATTGCGTATTTCTGTCCAGTATCGGATGGTCACGTGCTAAGCCTGGGGCTGGAATTGTGTCTACCCCGTACAAAGCACATATCGGATGTCTGGCAAAGAGTCTCTATAATCGGATAAACATGACCTAGTTATAATATCCCGATAGCTCGAGCATTTAAGAGATCAAGTTTCGTATCCTACGTGATCATCATCTCCATATGACTGGAGTGATACTTCCGTCTTGACATCACACCCAACACACTACGATTCTCAATATACCTAGAATTGGCATACACAGAACCGGTTAAAGCCCTGGACGACCTCAACTAAAGTATATCGATTGTCGTAAGTATTAGCGGTGCAAGTCTCATGTTAAGACCAAATACACCTACCCTGATTTCGGACTTTCATAGACACACAGTCATACTACCAATGGAATTCCGAGGGGGTCTATCCAGAGTGAAGCTGTTTCCCGTACCATCGGTGAAACACAACCTCCTATTACACTTCCATGAGCATCCTATACCCAAATATATGAGAACTATGTCGTTATGCCCTCACAACGCGCACAAGTACAATACTAGTCTTTTACGTATTTATTAATGTCCAATCTTGATAATACTCTGACTAGGGATATTTAACGATTTATACTCCGTGGACTGATACTGTCTCATATCATTCTCAGTCCAGGAACAAATCATAGGGACCTCTCATCATTTATATATCTAGGTGATATAATCACAAATGATAAGAGTGAAATCTCTTTTGTCACATAGTTAATTTGTACAACAACACCGTGATATGTACAAATAGTGACGCTATAAGTCATAATTGTCCAACAATCTCCCACTTTCGTCCCATTTACTATTCACAGATTAATCTCAGTTGAAGTTAGTATCCTGTTCAAAACAGATTCTGAACATCAATATATATTTTATGTACCACACTAAGTATTTAAAATCCAACTTTAATACTAGTTGTGAACATAATTATGACAAACATATTTGAAGTCAAAGCCTTGCTCGTCTTCAATTCCTTCTTAGGATATGTCCTTTTATCTTCCTAGAAGATTATAATGATTTTGCCTTTGCCCTTTTCAACATTCTAGTAGCCTTTGGCCAAGCCTCGGGTTTCTAGAATATCGAAGTAAGGTGCGCCTTGCGCTACTTGCCTAATTGCAAAGTTTGACTTTGTCTCCTTGAGAGTAGTCATCAATTCTCCAAGAATTATTTATTGCAATTTAGTATTTCAAAGATCTAAAATAGATCCATGAAAATCCTTCAATTTCTTTATCATATTTTAAGGATCTAATCCTTAATTCTGATTCAGAAATTAAGGAGTCTACTTTGACAAGTATAATGGATTAAGCACTAAAGTTATCATTACATGAATATTCCAAATATCATGTTCCACTTATTTGCTTAACTCCGAGCTTTAGGCATAATACGTTATTTTATCAAATAAAGTAACTTATTATTTTTCCAAGACCATCTTGAAATTTATTCCCAATTTGAAAAATCATAGTCGTTTAAATACATTTTCACCCAGGATTATGTTTTAAACACTAATATTTCAATTTATCTTGATTCTAATAGTCCAACTATTTAATCAACGATTTGTGGTACTATGTATTATATTGATTATTATAGTCCAACTATACAATTAAATATAATTTAAATTAATTAACCTCAATTATATTGATTACTATAATCCAATTATAAAATCAACTGTAAATCGAAATTAATTAATTCAAATATATTGATTATTATAATCCAATTATAAAATCAACCATAATACAGTCCAAATGCTTATTAAAAAACAACAATTTAAATATTAGTCTAACTAACATTTAATCAAACGACGAAATAATTTGTGATTGAGCGCGTATGGCGAGTAATTGAACGAATATTGCAAATTCAATTCTTGTCTCCCACTATTTTTCGGTGAGCCTCTAACCCTCTGTCGAGTACTCAGGAAACCGTGTTTCCTAGTGGGCTAGGATCCCGTTAAATATCATACAATCTTGACTTTGGCCAACAAATTGTATGATAATTAACTAGGTAGATCTCTAAGATCAATTGGATCCAATCCAATTCCTAGATCCGGTAGCAGGACGTCCAAGTCCGAAACATATATCTTATATATGCCAATACATCCAATGTATTACCTATCATTTTTCCTCTGAATCAACTAAGCCTTGGCTTTGGCACAACAAGCTTAATGATCCCAGTTAAACGGAACTCATTGACCATGGAAAGCTTCGTAATCAATGTCGATGTACAAGAAGTGGTCTTGACTTTGGCCAACAAACCAATGTCGTCTTAGATCTTGAGTAAGAATCACTCAATGGAAGAAAAGACGTTTAATATTATTTGAGGGTTTTTCGCGTGCAAATTGGCAACCAATTTATTATCTTTGTTAAGGTCTCATCATCATACACCCTTAAACATGCATTCTAAACACATAATAAAGCGTATATGAAATAAAATAATAATGATATGCAGATGGATACTTTACATTGATCCTAGATCAAATCTCTCATTTTCTCTCTCCAAAGCTAGCACATGTATTTACTTCTACCCGTTACACTACACTTTTAAAGAAACCTCATTTACATTGAGGGGAATCGGTGGGAAGAGAATACAAAGAGTATAGAGGTGATAAGGCTGGACACGTAGGTCCAATTAATAAATCAAATTTACTACAATTTCCAAAATTGTCCCACCCGTCTAATATCCATTCGATATAGATTATTCATGCATCGCAACCTTGTATTCATACAAGCATGTTATCAATCAATCTAATCCAATTAATTAATCTGATAATTAGTGATCATCCAATGTTCAAAAAACGATTTGATTTTTGCTCGAGTCAAACTCGTTTTGCGAAAAAGTACTCAAAGTACGAATTTTCGAATTAAATTAAACTACATAATTAAATCCAATTTAATACACATTTAATTCTAATTCACTATTTAATTCCAAATTAAATATTACACTTTATTTAATAAACCTTTACGATTTAAATTCCAAATTCAATCGTTATGGGTCTCAAAACCCAATTAACGTCCAACATTTATTTAATTAAAGTCCAATGGGCTTTTAATTAATTTCTTAAGGCGTGAACATTTGGTCAACTCGGGTCAAACCGATAACCAAAGTCCAATCCGGGAATTACCCCATAAGCCTTTCAATTAATTTTGGCCCATTAGGCCTAATTAAATAATTAAGGTCCATTAAATCATAATTACACTTTATGGATGCGATTTTGTGCCTAATTGAATCCAACCAATTTTGCCTAAACCCAACTTTGTACAACAAAGCCCAAAAGCCCAATTACAACCTATAAGGCCCAATTTCCAAAAACAAGCCCAATTAATTAACTTATAAAATTCCAAATTCCATAATTAATTAACCTAAGTGTAATACACAATTAATTACCCAATTAACATTTCTAAAACATCAATTAACCTAATTAATCATGCATTTTAACAACAAATAATGTCTAACACAATTTATCAAAATCAAACCCAATTTACATGCTTAAAGTCTCGGCAATTAGGGGTTTTTCAAATCCGATTCGTTTTCAATCCAATTGAATTCCACAATCGACATTAAATCATATTCCCGAATGATTTCCAACACATCCAATGTTCAAAAATCAAAAAATTTCAAGATAATATAGGCTATATGTATTCGGCCAACTTAAGCAATTTGGGGAAAATTGTTCCAAACTAATTTTCAACAAATTGATCCAATCAATCCTCAATTAAACATACTTTAAGCATTCTAAATCATCCAATTTCATTAAACATGCTCAAAATCAAGTTTACCCAAATTTGTCAACTTTGGCCAACACAAAAATTGGGGAAATTTGTTCCAAACACAATTTCTTCAAATTGATCCAATCAATCATTAATTCAACAACATTTAAGCATACTAATTCATCCAATTTCATGAAATCATGCCCAAATTCGTTTTGCCCAATTTTAACCCTAACTTTTTCATGCTTGATCAAAGCTCAAAGATACCATTATTGGTTTCTAATTAGGTCCCAAGATCATGAAATCAAGCAAGAAATTCGCATGAAAACTTCAAAGGAGTATGGCGGAATACATACTCACATTGAAGGGTTTGATGCTAGGAAGAACAAAATCCATTTTCCTCCTTGTTGAAGCTCGGTTTGGCCTCCTAGAACAGCATGGACTGCTCGGTTTTGAGCTGTGATGGTTCCTCCAAAATCGGCCATTGATGAACTTCATGGAAGCTCAAAGCTTCAAGCTCCAAAAATAAATCCAAGCTCATGTGTTCACTTCCCTATCACCCATGTATAAACCCTAGAGTGTGCTAGCACTTCTTCCTTTTCATTTTGATCGATCAAACCAGAAAAAAATGATGAAGAAATCGGTCCAAGACCGAGTGAGAGAGAGAAGCATTTTCTTGTTCCTAAAACACTAAAAAAAATGTGAATTAAGAGAGAGAAAGTGAAAGCTTTTATTTCTATATGTTTTATTTATAATATTTACCAAGTAAATAAATAAACATATATTCAACTTTAATTCAAAAGTCAAAAGCAAAAAGCAAATAATGCTTTTCATCATATCACATCACTTTAATGTCACATCACCTTTATTCACTTTAATAAAGTGACAACATGTCATGTCACATAACTCAAAGTGACAAGTGATTTAACAATTGATGCGGCTAGCGATTTGACGCTTGATGTGACTTCCGTGCCGCGCTTGAATTCGAAATTCTAATGTGCTCACAATCACTCTCGGGCTCGGGTTCGCTAATTCTAAATTAACGAATTTTCCATCGCGATGTAATTAAATGATTACGCCTAGCGAATTCACTATTCACGTCGCTAACGAATTAATTCTAAATTAATTCGTTCGCCCGAATTAAAATCCAATTTCAATTCCGTGTCGAAATCCAATTTCGTTTATTATATCAAATATATTAATTTACCCGATCAATTCCAAATTAATCATTCTCTCTCTTAAACGATATTTTATCCCAGATAAAATATCTCCGTAATTAATCCCAGATTAATTTTCTCTCTCATCAAATTAATCTCAGATTAATAAAAGTGCGAGTCATACATCATCGGTCAATCTTCGGGAAGCGACCCATGAGATCCGTGGATATGTTGGCAGTAAATACGATCATCGGACTATCCGAACACGTAAGTACCTCGTACCACGTTTATACCGATTTACAAGACAAGGTTGGCTTCTAGCAAAGCGTCATGCCTACCCAATTCTCCGGAAATATCCTTACAGAAATATATGATCTATAAGCGTAGTATACCGTAGTATTGCGTATTTCTGTCTAGTATCGAATGGTCACGTGCTAGGCCTGGGGCTGGAATTGTGTCTGCCCCGTAAGAAGCACATATCGGATGTCTGGCAACTAGTCTCTATAATCGGATAAACATGACCTAGTCATAATATCCCGATATCTCGAGCATTTAAGAGATCAAGATCCGTATCCTACGTGATCATCATCTCCATATGACTGGAGTGATACTTCCGTCTTGACATCACACCCAACACACTACGATTCTTAATATACCTAGAATTGGCGTACACAGAACCGGTTAAAGCCCTGGACGACCTCAACTAAAGTTTATCGATTGTCGTAAGTATTAGCGGTGCAAGTCTCATGTTAAGACCAAATACACCTACCCTGATTTCGGACTTCCATAGACACATAGTCATACTACCAACGGAATTCCGAGGGGGTCTATCCAGAGCAAAGCTGTTTCTCGTACCATCGGTGAAACACAACCTCCTATTACACTTGCATGAGTATCCTATACCCAAATATATGAGAACTATGTCGTTATGCCCTCACAACGCGCACAAGTGCAATACTAGTCTTTTACGTATTTATCGATGTCCAATCTCGATAATACTCTGACTAGGGATATTTAACGATTTATCCCCCGTGGACTGATACTGTCTCATATCATTCTCAGTCCAGGAACAAATCATAGGGACCTCTCATCATTTATATATCTAGGTGATCTAATCACAAATGATAAGAGTGCAATCTCCTTTGTCACATAGTTAATTTGTACAACAACACCGTGATCTATACAAATAGTGACGTTATGGGTCATAATTTTCCAATACCCGGTGCAGGTAGCGAAATGTAAAAAGCTGAGCCAGGTCTAAAGATGACCACTCTAGCACCCCGCGAGTGAGGGAAATAATGGGATCTTGAGCCATGAGCCCGATGATGAGCCTCGTATGGAGACACTGCCTGAAAAATTACGGAAGTTGCCAAAAGTGAATGTTGGAAGGAAAGAAAACCTCCTAAATTAGCCCCTCATCGAAATCAGACTCACTGAAAAGCCTGGGATTCACTCAGTCAGCTTCCGCTTCAAACCATAGCCTCAGACACGCATCTGACCCTACTTCAAACTTCCCATACAACCCATATAATCGGCCTATGAAATCCACGCGGCCCAAAGCCCCATGTACGCCCAAATTCCCTTCTTGCCAAATTTAAAAAAGATTTGAAATCCCATTTTTGTCAAATATGCAAGATCCTGGACCCAAACTTAAAAGGATTCTCATTTCCTAATATAAGTGATTTGAGTTTCCCTTATAAATCTCTTAGGCACCTTATATGGAAAGGGAGATCTTGACACAAAAGGGAGGAGAGAGGTTGCCATAGGGAAATGGGCAGCAATTTGATGAAAAAAATAGAGAAAATCCTAGGAGGAAGTAAATATAAAAGAAAGGAGCAATCATCGAAAGGAATGGGGACACAGGAAAAAAAGTAAGACAAAAAGAAAGAAAGAAAAAAGAAAACATAAGAGAAATCACCAAAAAGAAAGAAAACAGAAGAGCAATCACTGAACAACAAAAAGAAAAAGAGAATCACCGAGAGAAAAAAGAAGAAAACAACAACAAAAAAGATGTAACGGACCGAGAGAAAAACAGAAATGAAAAACAAGAGGAAAAAAGAACAACAAAAAAGGGACCGAAAAAACAAAACAAAGTATAAATCAGTGATAGCAGCGTGAAGGAGGCATAAAACGGTGGCGTGAACCAGCAGAGCAAGAGGCAATCAGAACGTGAACCAGTGTGAAGGAGAAGGCAGAGACGGAAATACAACAACCAGAACATGAAAGATGTGGGAAGTATAAGGTAGAGACAGTGAAGCAAAAGGTAGAAACAGGGAAGCAGAAGGCAGAAACACCAAATAGCAACCAGAAACAACAACCAACAACCAGAAATAGTGACATCAATGTGAAAACAGTGAAATAGCGAATCAAAAATAGTGAACCAGCAAGCAGAAATAACAAACTAGTAATTAGAAATAGCAAACCAACAATTAGAAAAAGCAAACCCCCAACCAGAAATCGAATCAAACCTTGAAACCAAGCTTCGATCCTTCTGGTGACGTCCTAACGCACTTCCGAGAAAGTAACTTAAAGGGTAAGACTTGAGAGCTCTACCACCATATTTATTTTCATAGTTTCGGGCGCTACATGCCTCGCTGGACGTATTTTACGTACAGCCGGGTATGCGAAGTCCTACATCAAAAATGGCCAAATCTCTAGCCACATTTCTTCTTTGGCATTTTGTTATTTATTTTTTTTTTATCTATTTATTCACTTTTATTATTTCGCCTTGATTTTTTTATGTTTGTTGATGATTATACGTATATACATTGTTATATTATCTCGCATCTATTTTTTTGTATCCGTTTATATTGTATTGATGATTATGTGTATTATTGTCCCTTGCGATATATCGAATGAAAACCCAGATGAAAATCCCATAGCCAAATCTGAATGGACGGTAATGCGATTTGTACTTGGGATACAACTCCACGTGCCACTCTGGATATACTTATATATGCGTCGACCTCTTTCTTTATATTTTAAGCATTTTTACTTCTTTAGTTATTCATTTTTCATTATATGTGTGTGATTAATTATTTATATTGCATTATACTTTTCCTTCTCTTTATATTTTACATCGTTCATATTAATTTATTTCATTAATCAATTGTCTTATAGTATGCATGAGTGATTTAAATATATCTTTGCGTGGAGCCATATTATTTCTATTAATATTTATTGATGTACAAATTTGTATTTATTTGAATTGTCTTGCATAAACTACATAAGACTAGACTATACCATTGTGTTAACCTGTACATTATACTGGCATAAATTAGGGACCATTTCGAACCCAATGGTTTGAGGTCTTCCCTTGCGAGGGGTGAGTGCGACCTTAAATCTTTCCCAGATCACACTGGGTGGTGACTCCATCATTCTCCGGTTTAGTCCCACGTGGGCTAATCCGTACTCTCTGCGAGCTGTAAGCCCAACAGTATCGTGGTCGCTAAACATCATAGGCATAGCGGTAAACCCCGCTGCGCTCCTACAACTTGACTGAACTCAATCTCAAACTTGACATGGTGGACCGAACACCTTAGTGACTGCCATCAATATTTACCCTCCTGAGTAACTTGTAAACAAAGAAACTGAGAGTGGGTGGTTAGATCGTTTGAATGATCTAAGTGAGTGGACAATTAAAACAAAAACTAATGTACTTTGTGAAAACTCTTGGTTTTAAAACCGAAACTGTCTCAAGACAACCATCTTTTCTGAAAAAATCTTTTCTTTTTTTGAATACATCACTTCAATGTAAAAATATTTTCTGAAATAGGATGTCTGTCTGCAAAACTCTGAGACTTTCGAAAATATTAAATTTTCTTTCTAAAACCCTTTAATAAAACTTTCATTTCTGAAAACTGTATCTCTGAAAACCTTTTTCTTTGAAAATCTGTCATTGAAATCTTTCTCTAAAAAACCTGATGCATGGAAGCGTTACGTATCGCCCTCCCCATATATGCCTAATTGGTGGTCTTGGGGCGTTACGTATCGTCGTACCCCAAGCCACTGAACTAGAGCCAATAGTGCCGATCTATTCTACTAACTGATCGTTAACTAGGACCTATGGGCATTTGTCATCCGTAATCCTGAACTAAGATCTGGAGGTGTTACGTATCGTCGTCCCCCCAGTCCTCTATATGTGCACATATTCTATCTTTCAATTCCAAATTTGTGTTAAGTTACATACTAAGATGCGTTTTTCCTCATGCCTGAAAACATGAAGTTAT
This sequence comes from Zanthoxylum bungeanum, assembly GCA_019454045.1. NCBI lineage: Eukaryota > Viridiplantae > Streptophyta > Magnoliopsida > Sapindales > Rutaceae > Zanthoxylum > Zanthoxylum bungeanum. The sequence goes on along the minus strand of SKCR01026436.1, from coordinate 141,007 downwards.
ACTTTTAAAATATCTCTTCCTAAAACATCTCTTAAAATATTAACCTTCGTGAAATATCTGTAATAAAATTCAACTTACGCCCTAGGTGCGTAAAAAAAAGTTTTTACTTAAAATGGTGTAAATAAAAATTTAACTTAGAAAGAGAGTGTCCACTCACTTATTTTAAGATGTGATTGTTGTTATTTCGCTTTGTAGGAGAATGATACGGTTCCTGCGATGATCTAGAATCAAGAAACTCAATCAAAATATAAGATATTAGATAGGTTTCAAGGTTAGACTAAATTTCTTAATTTTACTAATCTATCAGCACCACATGATGTGTTATACTTAAGACTTGTCATATTGCACGTATGTGCCTTAATATGAAACTCTTAAATGGTCCTTAACATCCTGTATTGGAAACTAAAATGTAATTAAACTTTTTTTGCTTCGCGTCACGACGCCGGGTCTGGCGCATCGTGATGCTCACTTGATCAGACATGAGGCAGAACCTCTAGTCCATAAATGTCGCGACGCTGTGCTTACCGCGTCGGGTTATTATACGTACCGCGTGGTGGTACCGCGTCACAACACCCACATATATAGATAAAATAGTGAGCATCTCTTGTTATCGCATCGCGACGTAAGTCTCTAGGTGTCGTGACGCTCACAATTTTAGAAAAGAATCCCTGAAAATTTCCTAGTGCGCGTCGCGACGCTAGTCCAACATTCATGGCCTAACATCAATTTTTTCATGTCTAGTTGCCCAAATACACTTCCACACACATAAACAACTCTTTAAACCTCTATATTCACACGTCATATACCATCATCAAAGCAGCCCTTAAATCCCTTAAATCTCAATTTATTCAAAATCTAGGATTTCAATAAACTTTGAAATTTTATTAAAACAATTAGTTTCCTAGTTTATTATCCACCAAAATGAAATCCTTAACATGTCAATAACACTAACATAGCATCACTTAATTAAAACCCCACAATTCAAGTTTTGGGTCCAGATTCCTCACCTCAACTCATTGAATTTCTTCACCAATCAAGCTTTCTAAGTTTGTTATTCCTCTTCTTGATTTATTGTGTGTTGATTTCCATATGCTTCTTCTTTAGTTTGGGTGAGAGAATGGCTTCTCTTTCTTCTTTCCCTTCTTTCTTCTATATTCTTCCTTCCCAAGTTTCTTTTTCTTTTATTTGTCCTTTTGAAGATGCAAAAATAATACCCTTTTATATACTTGGGGCTATTAACTTATTTTCTTCTTCTTGACTTGTTTAGTCTTTTCTAGAGAAGCCTAGGGGGTTTGAGGGATATTTAGGGTTATTGGGCCATAATGAAAGAAAAGTTGGGCTTGGGTATAAGGAGTAATTTCCTTATTTATGCTTTATCTTCGTCACTGTGCAAAATATCTGAGAAAATCACCAAATTCGACCAGGTACTTCAAAGAATTTGCAAAATTATTCAACACGGAAATTATAGATTCCGGCCCTAGCTTCCAGCCGATGTATAATTCATAAAAAAATGGAGTTCGTATGAGAAATTATGGCCCAAATACCAGAAGCGGTCCGAAGTAAAACTTCTTACCATTTTGTATCAGAGTCTCGAAGAATTTATCATTTGTCCCTAATGTCATTTCATGAGTGAATCTATGCACCAACATAATTTATATTATGCAACATTCATTTGGTAGTTTAACCGTAGTCGAGATTACCGATCGTTACTGTTGGGGTATAAGGAATTACAGATTTAGGGCAGCGGAACGCGGAAAACTATTTTTCCCGATTTCAAAAATTTTTCTTGGAACAGTTAAATAAACTTATTTATTTAATTAACCAATACTTAAAAATGAGATTTTAACCCAAGAAATCATATTTCTTTTAATTATAAAATTACCCCAAACGTTTGCAAATTAATTATTTTAGTTTTTAAATATATCAATTACATATTTAATTGATTCCAAATCAATCCCAAAATAATTTTTTCAATTTTGCAACAAAATCAGAAAATTTTCCAGATTTGCAGAAACAGCCCAAAATTTTTCCAGAATTTACAAAACAGCCCAGAATTTTAATTAATTACAATTTGACCTAATTTTTTCAAAACACATCCAGATTAAATCCAATTAATCCCAAATTTAACACACATCAAATTTATATCAAATTATAACATTTATATGAAAAGCTCCAAAACTAGAGTGGGTTAAGAACCCTAATTTCACAAATCACTCAAATTTGACAATTTACATTAAATTAATAAAATTCAATATTTTAATCTTCAAATTACCACACAAATTAAATCTCACCATCATGAAATTAATCAAGAACAATTATAGGCTAATTATGAATGGCTAATTAACTCTAGATGGCAACTTTAATTTTATAATTAATTTATTAAGCTTAATTACACTAATAAGTAAATAAATTAATTATACATGCATGAACTCATCTAACAAGCTTCCAATAAATTTAATTACAAACTAAAAGAGTAGAATCATGATATTAAAAAAACAATTGAAGCTAAGGAAAAATAGAAACAATTTCTATTTTGAAGGAATTTAAGAAATACTTACAAAATTTTCAAAAAAACTTATGCTTTTCCTTTTAGTTTTCCTTCAAAAGCTCTCAACTCTCTTTATAATCTTTTTTTTTTTTAAAGTTGTGTAAGTGTTATAAAATTTAAAACAAAACCAATTTTTATATTCTTCCAACATTGCTGATTTTTGCTAGTAAAAATTGAATAACAATTTATTTATTTTTGTAACAATATAATTGGCACACATATATGCTTTAATAAAGAAACAGTTTTACTTTAATAAAGTTGTGAAAATGTGTTCCAATTATATCAAGTCATTTCCCACATAATTATGACAAAAAGATGTTATTTTATAAATTAATTTAATTATTTAACAATTAATTAATCAATTAATTAATATTTATCTTAAATATATGTATTATATTTATATTAAATATCTCAAATACATATATTCATGATATAATTATAAATATTACAAATTGAAATTTAATTAATGTGTATTTAATAATAATAAATATTAAATACAAATACACATTAATTCGGAAATGACTGTTAGGTCCCGATTGCATTGTATTTTTTGTTTAACCATTAAACGAGTTATAAATAATCAGTTTTATTCATAACTCTTGCCCTAGTGCTCTACAAGTATATTTCATTAGTGAGACTCTATATATTCAGGCATATCCATCATGAAATCAAATTTCGCATCCATAATTCTACCACCCATAAATTATGACGAACACGGATAAACTCACTGAATCATAAAGGTCGAGGTCACTGTATACGTATAATCCCTCCGTCACAGGTATCCAGATTAATCCAGAGATATATATAATAACGTCAAATCTCTATAGATATAATCATGTCGGCGTTTCCATTAGCAATCCCTCAAATAACACTTATAACTAATTTCTACAGTGTACCACGGCCCATGAATTTAACAGATTGCTAATTCCATAATGAATACCTATGCTCTATACACAGAGTTGACGGATCCTATCTTGATACACACAGGATATCCTGAGCATCAGTCCACAACCAACGAATAGGCGAAGGTCTGATCTAAATAGATCGGTGACGTGACTCCATATAAGTGTGGAGGATAACTCAGATATCCACAATGGTATCTCAAGTCAAAGAATCACTATGCTCACTCAATTCGAGAAGATTCTTATTTACGTTATTGTACCATCCATTAAGAATCTTTTGTGAGTCATTCAGTATTTATCCACTATAAACACCTACATGTCTATACGAGTCTCATAGACTCATGGTTCATTGAGAAACCATCAGAATCCAAGATTTCAATATACGACATATACCGGTCGCAACAGGTTTACTTTACTGACCAAGTAGTATAAATCTTGACAAGGAACATTCTAAAAACAACAACGTCATGATACAACTCAATGTCAGTTGTGACATTTTTGTAACAGTATCATAACTAATCATTCGAAGGTCGATTACGTCTTTACCATATTAATGAAGAAGTTATATAAAAGAAAATGTTCATTTTATTCATAATAAAATGTTACATTAGTATTTACAATGAAATACATAATAAAATTGGCGCTAAGAGCACCAACCCAAACAGTTACAGGCGCTGTTGGACCACCCCGGGTGGAGCATATTATTTTCCTAGCAGCTTGCAGATGTGTTTTCTTTGTAGATATGCCTGTAATAAAAATATACGAGTGTTAGAGCATTAAAAGGAAAACAAAAGAATAGAATGAAAACCTGTAAAATAAGCATGACAGATAATGGTAAGCAAATCAATAATCGAGTCAATGTGTTATAAATTACTAGTCTATCTAAACTGGGTTAATGGAGTATTCATGGTGAGACCAGATTCAGAAACGGACGAAGGGTTGACACGGCCTTTGTACTGACGTCTATGCTGGAATACCTTTTTCACCCGGTATGGGTCTCATGGCTGACCTTAAGGGGATCGTCCCTGCAAGCTATAAAGAGTTCAAGATTGTTAGTGAAAGGCTAGAGACTGAGGGGGTATAAAATGAAGGAAGAGGAAGGATGAGTTGTAACCTCCAACTTCGAAGATATTTAAGACTGTGACGTCATCGTTTGTAATTTGCCAGTGCCTACTCTATGGCCCTCCATCCCAAAACCTTTTGTCCTTCAAATTCTTATTGGTGGCCGGGAGGTTGGAGATTATGTGCGAAGCCCCAATGTAGGTGGAGAGGTAGTACAAAGCCTTGTACTCTTTTAGATTGGTGTTTATCTTATACAATGACCAATGGCTCCCCCAATCCAGGTCGACTCTAGATCAAATAGAGCCCAACCAGTACTCTTCATCCGTTCAAGTTCAATTGGCATGGGACTAGGTTCATCACCGATAGCATCTTCGTAAAATATCCTTGCATGGGCAAGCCTAAGCCCATGTCGGAGAAGGTGGTGGAGAGCGCCGCCTGGTTATCTCGGGGCTAATTGTCTTAGAGATGTTGAACCTTGCCCTCAGTTGGTCCAACTTGGCCTCGGTTATGTTAGAGGCTCGGTCAATATCTAGATTTACAAAATCGAGAGCATGAGGGGTTGGCTCGGGTGGAGGTACCCTTCAGTTATAAGACTAATTCTCCTCCTCAAAATGGGCTGTTGTTGTATTATAGTCATTAGAATACTTTGATCCCTAGCTGTGTATGTTTTTTGGCTCAGTCTGGCATGTGGTTAGTGCATGGGGAGGAAAGACATTAAGGTAAGTTGGTGAGAAAGGCTCAGAGTCCAACACTCTTGTCAAGGAAAAACCCTAAGAGAGAGGTTATTTCAAATTCAACTTATCTTCAACTTTGCTCCTATAGTTAGTATAGTTTAACATATAAGTTTAGGGTTCACTATGTCATTTCTCCTACCAAGTGACTAACCCTAAAGAGCTCTAATCCCCATAACAGTGGGAAAATAGTAAATTTGCAAATACAACCAGGGCAAACAAGTCAAAAAAAATCCTAGAAACTCATACTTTCTACCTCTAAATACGAAACCAAAAAAGCACCCAAGTATCCATACACAAACCATAAACACATACATACAAAATGAACCACCCTAGTTTTTCATTTACTCCCAAAACCCCAGAAAATACCATACAAACACATCTTAAAGTTCATTACCATTATCATAAAAATCAATATAAACAAAGAAAATAGAAGGTTTGGGGAAGAACTTACTTGCCGTACTAGTTGATGATGAAAGAAGATGTTTGAAGTTATAGGGAGGGGTTTGAAGTTGAAAGATGTTGGAAGATTTGGGAATTTTCTCTGAGAAGATGAAGTGTTAAAGAGGAAAAATAAAGAAGAACATCCTTTAAATAGGCTGCTCAGGCTGATTTTGGCCGTAAGATTGAAGAAAAAGCGAAGGATTGGTGATACGTGTGAGAGAAATCTCTGTCGTTGAATTCAAATGAAGGGCTTAGATTGGAGCCACATGCTCGGTTGATCAAAGCTATTTGAGTTTTTGACATACATATCACAGATGTACGACACATGATGTCAAAGGGAGACAAAACATAAGGTGAACTGATGGATGTGATGGATATTTTAAGAAGACTATTATGCCTTCACATCTTTATAAGAACGATTCAGAAATCCTATGAAGGCTTTTTAGGTTGCGATAAAAAAGGCAATCCCAATGAAAAAGGAATCTTTGGCAGTTTATTTTGCAACCTGACCTCAAGAAGCACTGTTTTGTGGAGCTTCAAGGGCCCACAACCCGAGAATACTGGCTCAGTCTGTACCATTATCTTCCCGACATTAAATCACTTATTGGTACCGATAACTAGGGGTCATATATTGATAGTGATTGTTTCCCAAGAAAGTTCAAATACCCAGGAGGGGTAGGATAAGGTTTTTACTTGGCCAAAAGAAGATGTTGAAGGCCTAATGGCTATAGAGGTTGAAGTTAGATAGAGGACTTAAGATTCTTACACTTAAGAGTTCTCCTAAGGGAAAAACCTATTATTAATGAAGCAAGTAGGTATCCTGACCTGACCTGAAGAAGAAGTGTCAGTTTTAACAGTATTTTATTATTTGAGGAAGTCAACCCGATACAATCTATGATCCCGACCAGACCAAGTTAAGGAAGTTAGAGGAAGTTTGGCAAAGCATTATTCACTTCGATATGCTAACCTGAAGAGCTTGGCTGGAATCACATATCGGTCTTTGCTCAAAGATATGTGACATATGCCATATTAAATATGAGCTTGTGGAATACTTGTAATGATTACGGGAAAGGAAATGGTTATCATTGAAACTAGCATTTGTCAGCCACTATATGGCAGTGTAGTGGCACAGTAGAGCGATCATAGGCTAGTGAGGCGATAATAAAACATGAGTATTCTAATTGGCTGAATTATAGGTAGTTGAAGAGAGTTGTTACTACAATGATGGTATTGACATGAGCTGACGTCATGAGTGGTTGAATAATGAATTTGGAAAAATATATAAATGGGTTAAAGTCGCATATGCAAAGGATAAAAATTTTCAAATCAGAAAATTTTTAAAAAAACAAGTGTTTCTAACTAGTGATAGAGAGAGAAAGTTGGTTGGTACTCGATCATTTGAGAGATTTATAATGGGTTTGTCTAAGACTCGATAGATTGTAAACCTCTTTCTAAGCTCATCACACCACTTATAGCTTGGATCGATCTTAACCTTGATCAGGTAATAAAATACACCCCTTACTCATGCGGACGTAGGTTGAAGCCATTATCCGCCGAACCACATAAATCTTTATATCTGTGATTATCTGTCTGCTTGTTAAGTGGTTTTTGGTTATCTACTAACTAATAAATCACTGATGGAGAAGTTTTGTTCGAATGATTGATTTCCCAAATTACAATTGGAACAAAAAACAATCGTCAACACTTTTCATATCGATATTTTCCTTAGTTTGTGCCTTATACGGACCCATAGTTCATTCGGGATAATCGACCTCACCCACGGAGATGTAATTATTGTTATGCTAATAAATAAATTTTGTTAGTTTGTGTTGGGTTTTGTCGATAGGGATTTCTACGGCTAAAGTTTCTAAAAAATTTGGTAAGGGCAAAGGGGGAAGTTCCACCCATCCAGAGGGCATAGCAAGATTCAGTTCTTCAAGACTAGCACTAAATGAGCCGAGACCGACCACAATAGACGGTAGCCCGATTCATTTCTACTCAATCCCAGGATCGAAATTTTTGGCTCGGATATTATGGATCAGGTTGGAAGTGGCAGGGCAGCTCAGTTCGTTATCTGACCGACTTCTTGAGGACCGATGCGAGATCAAAACAGTTAGATTGCTCTTTCTAAAACCTTCACATTCGAAACTCACCAGGCTGTCATCATTAATGAAAAAGTCTGACAATACGCCTTAACTGCGTGATGTGATAAGGATTCAGAAGGTAGGTTTTTTCTTTCGACGGTGGTAGAATGGGGAAGAGTACCTCTCAAATCACCGAAAATCCGCAGACCTGCAGGGATGACGTCATAAAGATATGAGAACAGTGTCATGTAATTGGTAGTATATAAGGGAAGGTTGATCACATTTGTAAAGATTATAAAAATTTTCCATTTGAAAACTACTTGTAAGAAATAGTACAACATGCTCGGTTTCTTTAGACCTTCACAAAAAATAGGTCGGTCGAGCTCGGTTTAGTAATAAAAAGAACCCTCCACCCTACTTTGTGCCCATGGACGTAGGCTAGATAAGATCCACCGAAACACATTAAACCTTCTCTTTTTGATTTCTTATGTGTTCCTTGTCTTTTGCCGAATTTACCTTTGGTCTCCCCGTAACCAAACAAATTCATGGTTGAGGGAAGGTTGTCTCGGGTATGTTATCATGAAACTAATCCTGGGATGAAAATCATCCATCAACAGTTGGCGCCGTCTATGGGGAAAGAGCAAAAAGGAACTAGCGTGATAATAAGATGGCAGAAGATGGGAACCATAGGTCATCATAGAGTTCAACAACATAGTGAATGTGAAAAATATAGGAGAGCATGAGGAAGGATAGGGAGGAGAACCAGAAACTCATGAAAGCCATGTTGGAGAAGCTGGAAAGGCTGGAAAAGACAAATAATGAAAGGTTGGAGGTTGGTCCAAGTAGGAGGAGAAATGAAATAGCGGAAGGGAAAAATGTGATAGACTGGAGCGGTGATAATGAATCTGGGGGGAAGAAGCCATATAGGGTGAGGTCAGTGGTGATAACGAGAGCCCCGCTAACGAAAAGAATATGAGGGGAAGAAGAAGAGAGACAAAAGCTGGAGTCATCAAGTAATAGCCCATACTCCAAGAAGGGAGAAGGTAAGAGACATGAGAGAGGGGAGCGTGAGGTATCTAGTCATGACACACGTCGCTTTCGCGGCAGCATACTTGATGATGTTCGGGGGGAAGCAACATGATGATAATGATAACCATATCAAAGCTTGGTTTAGAAAAGAAATGAAAAAATTGGAGGAAAATCTAAAGGTGGATAAAGGGGATGGTCAAGACGGAGAGATGACCTCTCCTTTTATGGAAGAAATATTGTTGGCAGAATTTCCTAGGCGGTTCATGATGCCGTCTATAAATTTATACAGGGGGTCACACTGACCCTAAGTCCCACGTTGAGAGTTTTATCTAACTAATGGAAGTGCAAGGAATGGTGGGAGAAGCCATCGACTGGGTATTCTGTTTGACCCTGGACGGGCCCGTAATTTTATGTTTTAGAAGTCTAACCTCGGGGAGCATTAGCAGTTTCTCTCAACTTAGGAAGTCTTTTATTCGACAGTTCGAAGGGGCGTGTGTCCCGAAGAATACGGTGGGAGAGTTGAGATTGATGAAACTTTGGGATGATGAGCCCCTGAAAAGCTTTGTTGAAAAATACCATAACATGGTACTCGAGGTCGGGGCCTATGAGTCAACGGAGGCTCTTGAAAGTCTCAAAAGAGCCTTAAAGGTCTGGAGAATGTGGACTCATTTGAGGGTCCAGGATGTACCAGACTACGCCACTGCTCTCGAGTTGGCCAGGAAGTTTGTTTTGATGGAGGAAGAAGAGAAGACCATCTGGAAAGGAGGGGTTCAAAAAGAAAAATTAAGAGGCTAGAGATACCACGGAGGCCAAATAGAGAGTTGAGGAATCCCCCTCCTAGACAAAGTTAGTTCAGGCCAATGCCTCCCAGTAATGAGCATCAAGAGAGGAGAGCACAAGTAAATCATGTGTCCGGGGGAGCAGTGTATACACATTTGAACAAGCTGATGGCTAAGATCGTGAAGGAAATTCAAGGTATGGGCCTCTTAATGGAGCATGACCTGAGAAAGTATCCGATGGAAAAGAAGAATGAGAGATATTATTGTGTGCATCATAACATGAGGAGACACTCTGCGGAATGATGTAGGGATCTACGTGAGTAGATGGAAAATCTAGTGCAGAAAGACTATCTAAATGAGTACATAGACTAGGGGGCCAGGACGGCCCGACAACAGTAGGGGCATAAGCAAATGTATACCATCGCTGGAGGAAAAACACTGGCCAAAGACTCGAACCGATCAAGAAAGAATTACTGTATGATCCGAGGATCGGAGGTAATGTGGGTTGGGCAGGCCCAGGGCATGCAAAGTGATCAATCGGTCCCTATAATGTTAACCGACGATGAGGTGGGTTTTCCGCATGACGACACATTAGTAATTAAGACAGTGATTAGGAGAGCTGAAATAGACAGAATCTTGGTGGATCCAGAGAGTGCAGTCGACATAATCTTCAAAGAAGCCTTGGATGGATTAGGGATAAAAGACGAGACAGTGAACAAGGACGGGACACCATTATACGGGTTTGGGGGAGCAACAGTCATCCCTTTGGGCAGGATACAGTTGGCCATGACAGTCAGAACTTCCCCACACACCCGAACGATGATAGATTTCACAATGGTAGACTTCATGATCAGTCACCAGGTCATAGTGGGCCGGTCCTTTATGATGAAGACGAAGGCCACCATGTCGTGTTATTACTTGAAACTGAAGTTTCCCACCTGGGCTGGGATCGAGATTATGTGTGGAAGTTAGAAGGTAGCCCGGAGTTTCATTGCCACTGTCTCAAAAGAGACCCTTTGTATTTAGAGGGGTAGTTGGAAGAAGAGAAGAATGGAATATGAGGATGAGAAGGAAGAATCAGATGAATTTCCAGATGCACGATCTAAGAAGTTTCCCAGATTAGGGGTAGCTGAAGAGTTGGAGTCAGTGGAACTCTTTGGCCCAGGAAGAGTCATTAAGGTAGGAGCGAGTTTGGAAGAAAGCCTGAAACAGAACCTCCTAAAGCTTTTAAAGCAGTACGCAGATATTTTTGCTTGGGGCCATAGTGACATGCCTGGGATAGACCCCAAGTTCATCAATCACCATTTAGCAGTGGATCCGACTCACAAGCTGGTCAAGCAAAAATGAAGAATATTCAACCAGGAGCACTGCAAGGCGGCAGCGGCCAAGGTGGAGAAATTTCTAAAAGTATGATTCATCATAGAGGTAAAGTACCCAGAGTGGGAATGTAGTTTTGGTAAAGAAACCTAGTGGGAAGTAGAGGATGTGTGTGGACTTCTTCGACCTTAATAAGGCTTGTCCGAAAGATAATTTCCCACTCCCGAAAATGGATCAACTGGTAGATTCGACTGCATGTCATGGACTGCACAGTTTTATGGATGCTTTTTCAAGTTATAACAAGTTAAAGATACATCCCAAGGATGAGGAGAAAACTGCATTCATCACATATCAGGGGTTGTAATGTTATAGAGTGATGTTGATCGACTTGAATAATGTGGGGGCCACTTTTCAAAGGTTGCTAAACAAAGTCTTTAAACCCCTCATTGGTAAAACCATGCAAGTATATATTGATGACATAATAACAATGACCATGGAACCGAAAGGTCATTTGGCCGACCTCTCGGAAACCTTTGAGCTAGTAAGCAAGCATGGCATGAGGCTGAACCCAGAGAAGTGTGCATTCATTGTGGCATTAGGAAAGTTTCTAGGGTACATGGTGAGTGCACTAGGAATAGAGGCTAACCCGCAAAAGATCCAAGCAATTCTATATTTGAAATCTCCCTGGACAGTCAAAGAAGTGCAAAACTTAACAAGTCGAGTGGCTTCACTGAACCGGTTCATATCCCGTGCAACCGACAAGTGCCATCCATTTTTCAAGTTGGTCAAGAAGATTAAGAAAGATGTCAGATGGACGGAAGAATGCGAGGAGGCTTTCATGAAGCTCAAGCAATACTTAGCCCAACCTCCGCTTTTGTCCAAACATATCCTTGGTGAGACTTTGTTCTTGTATTTAGCTATATCTAAATATGTTGTAAGCTCGATGCTGGTGCAGGAGGCTGATAAGATCCAAATACCAATGTATTACATCAGTAAAGCCTTGTTGGACTCGGAGACGATTTTTCCGGTGCAGGCACAGTATTTTTACATATAAGTCCCGATGATGAGTCTCATACGGAGGCACTCCTCTTTAAGTTCTGGAAGTCGCGGGAAACAGACGTCGGAAGGAAAAAGTCAGAAATCAATACCTTGTTGGATTTAATTCGCTTGCCTAGCTTTGGGTTTGCTCCATGAACCTTTGTTTTAACTGTTAGCCTTAGCCCAAAACCACACACCAAGCCCACATACACCAAGCCACACACCAAGCCCACTAAAAAACACCAAACTCACGCCCAAACCACCAAACTCACGCCCAAACACATTCAAAATAACAATTAACACATTAAACACATGCTAAAATTAAAAAAAAAAATCACCTTTCCAAATTAAAGAAATCAAATCAAATCAAATTAAATCATAATCTTAATTAAAAGAAATCAAATTAAATCAAATTAAATCCTATTCCTAATTAAAAGAGATCAAACCAAATCACATCCCTAATTAAATAGATTTTTCCTTATAACACACTAATTAGAAGATATCCCCATAATTGCACAATATTCCTTCCCTTCTCATACAAGGATAACCCCCTAACCCTTGCCTATAAAAAGAACCACAATCTCACCTCTTCCCTAGGAATTCACCCCCAAGCTCTCCTAAAAATCCCCTCAATTGTCGTGGTTAAGCCCTTGAAAACACCCTTCATTGCCGTAACAAGCAACCTCCAAAAACGTCTCTCCATCGCCGAACAAACAACCCTCCAGTAAGCCCCTCCATTGTCGTGCAAACAACTCCAAAGTGCCCTCCATATTGCCACAAAACAACCTCTGAAACACCCCATATTGAACCGCACCAAATAGCCCCTGACCTGTACCCCTGAATTACACCAAATAGCCCCTGACCTGTACCACTGAACCGTACCAAATAGCCGCTGACCTATATCTCTGAACCACACCAAACATCCCCTTACATGTACGCATGAACCGCACCAAACAGCTCCTGACCTGTACCCATGAACCGTACCAAACAGCCCCTTACATGTACCCCTAAACCGCACCAAACAACCTCCTGACCTTTACCCCTGAACCGCACCAAACATCCCCCTGACCTATACCCCTGAACCGCACCAAACATCCCTCTGACATGTACCCCTGAACCGCACCAAACAGCCCCTAACCTATACCCCTAAACCGCACCAAACAGCCCATGACCTGTACCCCTAAAACACAGCTCCTACATGTCTAAATCTCCACTGAAACAGCCCTTGAAACTACCGATACTGCACCTTGGAAACTGCCAGTAATTACCATGAAACACAGTCCAGAAACCACTCCAAATAACCGCTAAAATAGTAAACCAAAATACTCTTAAACATCGCAAATAGTGACCAGAAAATACAATGAAAATAGCAGCGAAACGGAGTAAACATCAACCCAAAACAGCGAGGCAACGAAGGAAAATGACGAACCAGTGAACCGGAGAAGTTGCGGAGCATCAACCCTTCCGACGATCACGAACGCTCTTTCGAGAGACGACTTAAGAGGTTAGACCTGAGGGCACCCTTTTTATTTATTCTCTTTTATTTTTATTTATTTTCTTGTGTTACTTCGCATGAGTATTGTTGATTGGTATATGCTATGACCATGGGATGAATGGAATATGTGTTATCTCTTGCGGAATATCATATGGAAACCCGGAGGTAAATTCCGTAGCCGAATCTGAATGGATGGTAGTGCGGTCTGTACTCGGGATACAATGCCACGTACCGCTTGAGAGACACACATATTTCGTTTCATCCAACCTTGTGTTTGAGTATGATTTAGTCGTTAGTATATTATTTTTTAAGCATGATTTAATCATTAGTATGTTATTTCCTTATGCATGATTTAGTGATTTGATTTTGCACTAAGAATTTAATTTACGTTTATGTTTAAGTTGTTATTTATTTATATTTGTTTTTATGGATTTGATGCATTTATGTGCTTTTGTGCTTGTCGTTATGCCGACTTACTTTTTATGCATGAAAACTTAGATATAGGATTTACTTTTATGCTTATGAACTTAGACATAAGTTGTATGCCCCTTTAGATATAGGTCGTCTGGCGTACGTAGTTTGTGTAGATTTGGTAAAATTATAGCACAAGTTTTTTCATTATAAGTGGCATAAGTAAGGGACCGTTCCGAACCCAACGGTTTGTGGTCTTCCTTGCAAGGGGTGAGTGCAGCCTTAAATCTTTGTCCCAGTTCACACTGGGTGGTGACTATACTTTATTCTCTGGTTTAGTCTCTTATAGGCTATTTCGAACTCCCGACTAGGCCGCGAGCCTAGAACAGCATCACCGATTTCTATGTCCTACAGTCTGGCGACTCCACCGGGGATAGAGAATCGGCCCCGAAATAATGTCTTGTAATGATTGTGATTTGTGCTTTAGTTAACTGTATCTACCGCGGGTTAAAAGGGGTTTAATTAAAGTCAACATCAGAGCTCGGTAATGGTTTGGTCTCATCCTTCATTCACTACCTTTCTATAAGGAAAAGCAGTGAAGGCACCTAGATAATCACGTACCCGTAGCATACTGTGATGGACTAATTTGGAGGACTCGTTGTTTATTCCTATCACCAAGCAATAAGAGCCTAAGAGGCTTGGGTATTTAAGAGAGTTCGCTCCACCCTCCCTTTGGGGAATCTAAAACGGGAAATCCATTTGACAATCAGTCACGCATCTTAACTCGTTGGCACATACCTTAGCGTATAAAAAAGGTGCGCTCACTTGGTCGCTTGAACCCTTGAGTGGGGAGTTCTAGTTGTGGGCAATCCTTCGTCAACGAGAGCCTTTGTCGGTACCCCTATAAACTCGAACATGAACTGTAGTTGTAGGACTAATAGAAACTATCTTGTTATGCTTCCGTTTATGACCGTCGTCATTTGGATTCAGTTGGAAGTTTTATCATGTGGTATGGGCTTGTTGGGCCATTTAAACTTGGATGAGCCCGTGCTTTATGGAAATTGGTCCAGAAGCTTCTAAAATACCGATGGGCCACTTTCTGTTTAGGCCCCGTATCATTTGAAGTTATTTAGTCATGTTGTCCCAAAAGTGTAAACCTATTGCGCCTTTTTCAACAAGGACAAGTTTGCACCTTGGAATAGTATGATTAAATGCCTTAAAATGATAATGGGCCGACTTATATATTCCATGCATCGTACGCATACATACTGACTCGTATTTTTAAAAGATATCGTAGATACATGTTGGGTTAGGGAAGAAGGAAGACTCGTTAAAAGGCTATTAACGAACATGAGCGAATCAGTTAACGAGGGATCTCGTATGGACTAGCTGGAAACTAGTTTCGCCAAGGTTACCGAAAGTTGCAAGCTATGACCTCCGCCATGGCCAATATGGTTGTGCCCCATGCTGGGGGAAGCTTTGAGAATGAGAGGAGTGAGGACCCTCCAAACAGATTGAGTGATGATATCCATGTCTTCGATGATGACATGACTGAGTATGCCATAGGAAAGGTAACCGAGTCTCAGGTTGAATTATAGAAACTCCGAGATTAGGTGGAGTCAGTGACCCGCAAGATGAGTGGTAAGCATGATGATTTTTTGGACTATGAGGCAATGAATTTTGAGGAGCAGCTGCCGGGTTAGTTCAAAATGCATGATATAGCCAAGTTCAACAGTAACGGGGATCCGAGGGTCAATTTGCGATAGTACGTCTCTGTGATGAGTTCAGTGGATTTGTCACAGTGTCATGTCCAGAAGATATTTGGGATGTCGCTTGAGGGGGCACCTGTGGTATGGTATCATGGCCTGTAGAAGAAGGTCAATGATGATTAGAGGGCACTAGCGGACGCTTTTCTGAACCAGTATGTCACATATTTGGAGATCGACTTGTCGCTTCGCAACTTGGAGAATACCAAACAGAAGTCGGAGGAGAGCTTCAAGGATTATGTGGACCGCTGGAGAAGTCAGCTTCTAAAAATGCAAACTCGACCCTCAGAGAAGGATCAGATCAAGATGATCATCAAGGGCACCAAACCCTCTATTTACGGTAAGCTGAGGAGGATGACCTCTATGATTGGGGATTTTCGACAATTGAGGGAGACCGTTATGGACATTGAGGATGAGAAAGCTGAGAATAAGAGGTTCTATGGCCAGAATGGAAGACCTTTTGGTGGGGCTTCTTAGACCAAGCCTGCTACTGCTGAGGTCACTACCGTCAGAAACAGACGATTCTATAATCTTGGTAGACCTTTGTCAAAGGTATTTGAAAAGCTGAAGACACAAGAACTCCTTGAACCCTTAGAGCCTAAGCCACTTCCAGACCCTATACCACCCAACCTTGACGTAAGCCTATATTGTCACTTCCATCAGAGGAGAGGCCACGAAACCGACAACTTCACCCGCCTTAGGCATGAGATCCAAAACCTCATTGATGCCTATAAAATACCCGATCTAGAAAAAGAACAACCCAACACATACGAAATCCTCTACCTAACTACCACTCTGTTCCACCACCCACCTACATGATCAATTCCGGCCTACCCAAAACCTTTGTCCTCCAAAATCTTGGCCACCAAACTTCTCACATGGGAATGAGGGATGGCAGCAGTAAAGAATATTAAGCCAAAGTAGAAGGCAATGATGTAAATGATGAAGATGTTTTCCCTAGTTTATTTGATTGCAATTATGTATTTTTTATAATAAAGACATTGATTTTGCCTATTTGTTCGAGTTTTTCTCCTAAACAATTCAGTAGAGTCCGATGATGAAATTGTTTGCCCTAGGTTGGAACCTTAGAAACAATAAGTTCGAGATGTACTCCCATCCGATATTTTGAATGGTTGATCTCGACTAGACTCGCGAGCACTTAATTATAGGATCTTAGCAGTGAAAGCCTGAGTAGTCGACAAGATGACTAGTGGATGAGATGACGAATCAGTGAATGACTGTTTACCTAGATGTCCATCCTGGTTTACTTATGTTACGATATATGATATGGTTGATAATGAAGAAAAATATCTCTCAAAAGAAAAGGAAAAAATAGACCTCCTATAATCGATTAGCCTGAAGCTACCCATGGGCAAGTACTAGGACCACCATGAGGAGAAATGCTACCTTAAAGGGTAGGAGTGTCAAAAAAAAGAAAAAAAAAAGAAAAGAGAAAAAGAAAAAGAAAGGAAAAAAAGGTTCAAAATGAAAAGAAATGAAAGAAAGAGACGAAAGAAAAAAGAAGAAAACTATATCTTGTTGAGTACGAGAAAGTAATCACAGAGCATGATCAAGACATCTAGGTTGGTTTGACCCCTCGATCCCATTCTTTGAAACAAAATCATTGAGTTGGCTTACCCAGGGATTAAGCTACGAAAGATCCTTAGCACACACACACACTTTGAGTCTGGTTCATATCATTTATTCAAATGGTCGGATTTGAGTTACATCTAGCACTTTTTAAGGTTCTCTGGTTTTGACACTAGGCATCCTTTGAGGGCGGCTATATGTATAACCATTGGGACTATCTCGTAAGAGGCAATATAACATGTCGATATGGAATGTCAAATCACATGATGTACTTTGGCCGAGTGCAAGTGACGAATTACAAAAAAGACTAAGCCAAGACTGGGGGAGACCAGTCTACCACCCCGCGAATAAGGGACATAACGAGAACTTGAGCCATAAGACAAAAGAGAACTGAGAAATCACCAGAAAAGAACTAACAGAAAGAAACTACAATTAAGCCCAGGGGGTGACCAAAGACAGTTATAGGTAAATGACACCGAGGAGCTCAAGGAAGACCTAACCCAGCGGAATAGGAAACATATCCATGCATACATGTCACATACACATAATTTTGCTTTGTTTTTGTTCACAGGTTTTGAAGAAAGGCGGCAAAGATAAAACATAATAAGGAACAAGACCCGCAATTCAATTTGGGAACAAAACCCACTCGGTGGTTAGGGAACAAGACCCAGGGGGTCACAGCACCTCGCAGTCAATCTCATCTCAAATCAGGAATAAAACCCTCAACTCAGTTCAGGAACAAGACCCTCATCTCAACACAGTAACGGTTCCAAAATAGACCACTATCACATCAGATGTCAAAAATGGCACGGTTTGAAAATGGAGCACGGTTCAAAAATAGACCACTATCACATCAAATGCTGAAAATGGCACTCCGAAAAATGGAGCACGGTTCGAAAATGGTCCACTATCACATTAGACGACGAAAATGGCACTCTAAAAATGGAGCACAGTTCGAAAATGGACAACTATCACAATCATGACGCTTCAGAAATGAGGTTTAGCATGCCGAAAATGGAGCACGGTTTGGAAATGGACCATAATCTCAACTCAGTAACGGTTCGAAAATAGACCACCTCTCATCAGTTCAGTTCGGTAATGATTCCTAGAGATCGCAGTATCTTGCCGTGATGAACCTCGAGGTCGTAACACCTCAACACCAGATCAACTTAGTTCGAAGCAACAGGTAAGTCAAGTGGTAATTGGCGAGCCAGATAAGTAAAAATACATTGCATAACTTTGATAGGATTGTCACTGTTACACACTGCATAAGTCCCATCAAAGTGGGGGCGACTGTAGGCATTGCATTTTTGCATATAAGTCCAGATGATGAGTCTCGTATGGAGGCACTCCTCTTTAAGTTCTGGAAGCCGCGGGAAACGGACGTCAGAAGGAAAAAATCAGAAATCAATACCTTGTTGGATTTAATTTGCTTGCCTAGCTTTGGATTTGCTCGCTGAACCTCTGTTTTAACTGTTAGCCTTAGCCCAAAACCACACACCAAGCCCACATACACCAAGCCACACACCAAGCCCACTAAAAAACACCAAACTCATGCCCAAACCACCAAACTCAAGCCCAAACAAATTCAAAATAACAATTAACACATTAAACACATGCCAAAATCAAAACAAATCACCTTCCCAAGTTAAAGAAATCAAATCAAATCAAATTACATCATATTCCTAATTAAAAGAAATCAAATCAAATCAAATCAAATTAAATCCTTTTCCTAATTAAAAGAGATCAAATCAAATCAAACCAAATCACATCCCTAATTAAATAGATTTTCCCTTATAGCACACTAATTAGAAGATATCCCCATAATTGCACAATATTCCTTCCATTCTCATACAAGGATAACCCTCAACCCTTGCCTATAAAAAGAAGCACAATCCCACCTCTTCAACCCCTAGGAATTCAGCCCAAGCTCTCCTAAAAATCCCCTCCATTATCATGGTTAAGCCCTTGAAAACACCCTTCATTGTCGGAACAAGCAACCTCCAAAAAGCCCCTCCATCGCTGAAAAAACAACCCTCAAGCAAGCCCCTCCATTGCCGAGCAAACAACTCCCAAAATACCCTCAATATTACCGTAAAAAAACCTCTGAAACACCCCCTATTGAACCGCACCAAACAGCCCCTGACATGTACCACTGAACCACTAAACAATCTCTGACCTATACCCCTGAACCGCACCAAACAACCCATAACCTATACCCTTGAACCGTACCAAACAGCCCCTGACCTGTACCCCTGAACCGCACCAAACAGCCCCCTAAACCGCTCCAAACAGCCCCTGACCTGTACCCCTGAACCGCACCAAACATCCCTCTGACCTGTACCCCTAAACCGCACCAAACAGCCCCTGAGCTTTACCCATGAACCGCACAAAATAGCCTCTGACCTGTACCCCTGAAACAAAGTTCATACACGCCTAAATCTCCATTGAAACAGCCCTTGAAACCACCAAAATTGCACATTGGAAAATGCCAGCAATTACCATGAAGCACAGTCCACAAACCACTCCAAACAACCGCCAAAACACCCTTAAACAACTGCAAACAGTGACAAGAAAATACAATGAAAACAGCAGCGAAATAAAAAACAACCCAAAACAGCGAGGCAATGAAGGAAAATGACGAACCAGTGAATCAGAGGAGTTCCGGAGCATCAACCCTTTTGACGACCGCGGACGCACTTTCGAGAGACGACTTAAGAGGTTAGACCTGAGGGTACCCTTTTTATTTTATTCTCCTTTATTTTTATTTATTTTCTTATGTTACTTGGCATGAGTATTGTTGATTGGTATATGCTATGACCATAGAATGAATGAAATATGTGTTATCTCTTATGGTATATTGGATGAAAACCCGGACGTAAATTATGTAGCCGAATCCGAATGGACGGTAGTGCGGGTTGTACTCGGGATACAATACCACATACCGCTTGAGAGACATACATATTTCATTTCATCCAACCTTGTGTTTGAGTATGATTTAGTCGTTAGTATGTTATTTTTTAAGCATGATTTAATCGTTAGTATGTTATTTCTTTATGCATGATTTAGTTATTTGATTTCGCACTAGGAATTTAATTTACTTTTATGCTTAAGTTGTTATTTATTATATTGTCGTGTTTATGGATTTGATGCGTTTATGTGCTTGCGTGCTTACCGTTATGCCGACTTACTTTTTATGCATGAAAACTTAGATATAGGATTTACTTTTATGCTTATGAACTTAGACATAAGTTGTATGCACCTTTAGATATAGGTCGTTCTGGCGTACGTAGGTTGTGTAGATTTGGTTAAATTATAGCACAAGTCTTTTCATTACAAGTGGCATAAGTAAGGGACCGTTTCGAACCCAACGGTTTGAGGTCTTCCCTTGCGAGGGGTGAGTGCGGCCTTAAATCTTTTTCCCAGTTCACACTAGGTGGTGACTCCATTTTATTCTCCGGTTTAGTATCTTGTAGGCTATTTTGTACTCCCGGCTAGGCCGCGAGCCTAGAGCAGCGTCGCTGATTTCTGTGTCTTATATCCGGCTCATGAACTGGTGGCGTTGTCCATAGTTACGGCTGCCAGGAACCTGAGGCCTTACTTTCAAGCTCATCCTATCGAAGTATATACCGACTGTTGGACAGTTATGACCTACAGCGTCACTATTTGTAAAAGACATTGTGTTTTTGTACAAAATTAACTATGTTATAATAAAATTGTATTTTACCATTCTGTGATTCATTTACATTGATGTATAAAAATGGTAAAAGTCCTTATGATTAGTTCCGGATTGAGATGATATGAGACAGTATCAATCCATAAAGGTTTAATCATAAAATATCCCTAGTCGTAGTATTATAGAGATTGGACATCGATAATACGGAATAGACTAGTATTGCACTTGTGCGCGTTGTGGAGTATAACGGCATAGTTCCCATATGTTTAATTATAGGATACTTATGCAAGTGCGATAGGAGGTTGTGTTTTATGAATGGTACGGAAAACAGCTTCGCTCTCGATAGTCCCCACGGAATCCCATTGGTAGTATGTATATGTGTCTATGGAAGTCCGCTTCAGGGTTGGTGTATTTGGTCTTAACCTGAGACTTGCATCGCTAGTACTTACGATAATCGGTAAACTTTGGTTTTAGTCGTCCAGGGCTTTAACAGGTTCTGTGTACGCCTTTGCTGGGTTTATTGGGAATCGTAGTGTATTGGATGTGATGTCAAGACGGAAGTATCACTTCAGACATATGAAGATGATGATCACGCAGGGATTCAGAACTGGTTCTCTATAGTGTTGCAACCATCGGGATAATATGACAAGGTCATGATTATCTGATTCAAAGAGACTAGTTTCTAGATATCCGATATGTGCTTCGTATCGTGCAGACACTATTCCATCCTAAGGCCTTGCACGTGACATCAGATACTGGATTGCAATACGCAATACTACGGTATACTACACCTGATAAAGATCGTATATTCGAGTAAGAATATTTCTAGAGAATTGGGTAGACATGGCGCTTTGCTAGAAGCCAACCTTGTCCCGTAAATCGGTAAAAATGCAGTACGAGGTACGTACGTGTTCGGATAGTCCGACGACCGTATTTACTACCAATATATCCAGGGATCTCTTGGGTCGCTTCCTGAAGATTCATCGATGACGTATGATTCGAACTTAATTAATATAGGATTAATTACGGAGAGACTTTATCTTGGATAAAGTACTATTTGAAGATAGAGAAGGATTAATTTGGAATTAATCATTAAAATAATATATTCGATATATTATTCGGAATTAGATTTCGACGCGGAATTAAAATTAGATTTTAATTCGGGCAAACGAGTGAATTTGGAATTAATTCGTTAGCGACGTGAATAGTAATTTTGATAGGCATAATTATTTAATTAAATTCGATTTAAATAACGTCGCGACGGAAATTCGTTAATTCGAATTAGCGAACCCGAGCCCGGGAGTTTTTGCGGGCCCACTCGCATTTGGAATCGAGGGGGCCCATATGTCATATCAACCATCACTTTACATGTCAACTTTAGTGTCTTTAGCTTGATGTGTTTAGGTGAGTTGGTTAAAGAGTCTTGAACACTCCATATCAAGAGAGATGAATGACATATACCAACTTGACTTTTGGTATATTATTATTATTGATTTTAGAAATCAAATAGATATTTTTCTTTTCTCTCCTTGCTTGGCCGAATGAAGTGGACTGCATTGTCTCTCCATTTTCTTCAATTTTCTTAACCAAAAGTGTGACGAAAAAGTGTGATATTTTGTTGCAAATAATCACTAAAGACTAGCACCTTCAATGAATAATCAAGAGGTGATATGGAAACCAACTCAAGGAGCTTGGAATCAAAGAACAAAGCTTAGAGCTTCCATTCTCTTCTTGGCCGAATTCTTGAGCATCTTGGAGGAGTTTGTTTTGTTATTTGACGCATCCAAATCTGATCGTAGTAAGTATGTTTCTGCCATATTTCTTCGTTATTCATTCATGTTTCATTGTTCATTATGATCTTGGGACTAATCATAGAAACCAACAATGGTATCATTGAGCCTTGAGCATGAAATTTATTAGGGTAAAATTTGGGGAAAATTCATGTGAGCATGATTTGATTAAATTGAATGGTTGAGTATGCTTGTATGTTGATGAAATGAGATTTGATTGGATCAATTTCAACAAATGTGATTGGATCAAAATTTTCCCCACATTATGGCTTGTCCGAATGTTCCTAGTACCCTAGGCTCTTGGAAAATTTTATTTTGATGATCATTGGATGAGTTGAAACGAACGGAAAAGTCAATTTCTAATTCGATTGGATTGAAAAATGAAATCAGACTTAATACTTCACCTTGGCCGAGAGCTATTAAGCATGTATTGACTTGATTTTTGATTCAAAAATTGTTGGACAATAATTGGATAAAATGATACATAATTAATTGGTAAATTATATTTGGGAAATATTGATTTAGTTAATTGATTGATGTATTACACTTTAATTAACTAAGTTATAAAATTTGAAATTTTTTAAAATTTGGTAAACGGGCTTAATTTTGAATTGGGCTTGAAATTATTATATTTGGGCCTAAATCACTCCATTAAGTCTAAATGTAATAAATGGGCTTTAAAGTTTAATTGGGCCTTATGGGCTTGATATTGATTTTATGGGAAATGAGGGTGATTCCTTACTTGGGCTTGGTGATTGGGTTTGACCCACATTGACAAAAGCTCATGCCTTATGAAATCAATTGAAAGCCCATCGGACTTTAATTAAATGAACATTGGATGTTAGTTGGGCTTTGAGACCCGATAAGATTAGATTTGGAATCTAAGTCGTTAAAGCGCATTAAAAAGTGTAAATATTTAATTTAGAATTAAATAATAGAATTACTATTGAATACGACTTAAATTAGATTTAACGAGTAGTTCGATATAATTCAAGAATTTATACTTTGAGTGCTTATTCACAAACGAGTTGCACTCGCGCAAAATCAAATCGTTGTTTGAACATTAGATGGTCACATAATTAAAGACTAATTAATTGGATTAGATTGGTTGTAATTGCATGCTATGAATGAAAATATGGATGTGTTGAATGAA
The DNA here is from genome assembly GCA_019454045.1 of Zanthoxylum bungeanum. Classification (NCBI taxonomy): domain Eukaryota; kingdom Viridiplantae; phylum Streptophyta; class Magnoliopsida; order Sapindales; family Rutaceae; genus Zanthoxylum; species Zanthoxylum bungeanum. The sequence continues at coordinate 117,192 of SKCR01026436.1, read as the reverse complement.
TAGCGTATATCGGATGGATATTAGAAGGGAAAGGGTAATTTTGGAAATTATTGTAAATTTGGAATTTATTAATTGGACCTACGTGTCCAGCCTTGTCTCTTATTATCTCTTTGTATTCTCTTCTCACCTGATTCCCCTCATTCCAATGAGGTTTCTATTATTGTATTATATAATTGGGTACAAGTATAATAGTGCTAGCGAGGGAGACGAAAATGAGCGATTTGTTCTAGGAACAATCTGTTTAAATATCCATCTGCATATCGTTATTAATTTACTTTCCGCGCCTTATTATGTTTTAGAAGCATGCTTAAGGGTGTATGATGAGACCTTAACAAAGATAATAAATTGGTTGCCAATTTACGTGAAAAACCCTCAAAATAATATTAAGCGATTTTTCCTTCCGTTGAGTGATTCTTACTCAAGATCCAAAATTGGCATTGGTTTGTTGGCCAAAGTCAAGGCGTTTGTCAATTACGGATGTGTTTGAATCATGAGAGTTTTGTTCCATATCGGATTTGTTGGCCAAAGTCAAGATCACTTCTTGTCCATCGATATTGATTACGAAACTTTCCATGTCAATGGGTTCCGCTTAACTTGAATCATTAAGCTTGTTGTGCCAAAGCCAAGGCTTAGTTGATTCAGAGGAAAAAGGTTAGCAAAATATATTGGATACATTGGCATATGTATTGTATATATGTTTCGGACTTGGATGTCCACCTACCGGACCTAGGAATTGGATGAGATCCAATTGATCTTCGAGATCTACCTAGTTAAATATCATACAGCTTGTTGGCCAAAGTCAAGGTTGTGTGTTATTTAACGGGATCCTAGCTCACTAGAAAATTGGGTTTCCCGAGTACTCAACATAGGGTTAGAGGCTCGCCGAAAAATAGTGGGAGGCTAGTATTGAATTTGCAATTTCATTCAGATACTTAGCTTTACGCGCTTTCAAATCATTTTGTCAAAATTATTTTATTAGTTGGACTAATACAATGTTATTTTTCTTGCAACAGTTAGACTGTACCAAAATATCGTTGACTAGATAGTTGGACTATCGTAGTCAAGATGACTGGAAAGGGAAATGTCCGAGACATTATCATGGGCGAGAATGTCTTTAAGGGCATTAACTTTGCTGATTGGGAAATGAATCTAAGGATAGTCCTTGGAGCCGAGAGGCTGTTGTACACCATACAGACACCTCTTGGGCCTAAACCCACACCTGATCAGACACTTGAGCTGGAGCTTTGGAAGACTCACAGCGATGATTGTGATACTGCTCAGTCTATTATGTTTGCTTCCATGACTCAGCATTTCCGTCGACAAAACAGGGACTTGGATCCTTATAACATGTTGGCGAGGTTGCAAGATCTTAACCGATCTAACAAGAGGTCGTAAAGATATGAGTTAGTTAAGAAGCTCTTCCATTCACGCATGTCAGAAGGCATGTCTGTTGAGTCCCATGTGGCACAGATGATTACTGACATATATGAGCAAGCTGCTATGGGGATAGTCTTTGAGGCTGAGATTACCATAGACATGGTCTTGCAATCTCTCCCTGACTCCTGGAGACAGTTCATCATAAACTATAATTTGATGAACACTGATGATACTCTTGGAGAGTTATTATCTACTCTCAAGGAAGCTGAGAAGGAGCTTCTCAAGGGCAACAAGCGCGAGGAGCATTTTGCTTCGACATCTCAGACACTGAGGGCTGGGCTCAAGGCAACTGGAGGTGTGAAGAAGAAGAAGCATAAAAGAAAGGGCAAGGCCAAATCGTCAAAGGCTTCCGGGAAGCCTAAGGATAAATCTCAGGATGTTTGCCTCCAGTGCGGCAAGCGGGGTCACAAGAAGCGTGACTACCGCAAGTACAAGGCACTCTAGAATGAGATAAAGGCGGGCAAGGCACCGGCCTCATGTATGTTTGTTATTGAAATAAACATGGCTACTTCTAGTTTTAAAAATTGGATTTTTGATTCTAGTTGTGGTACTTATATATGTACTGATGTGCAGGATCTGCAGATTAGCCAGAAACTGGCTTGAGAGGAGATTGATCTGCGTGTTGGAAACGGGACACCTGTTGCTGTTTTGGCCGTGGGCACTTTTATTTTAGAACTGCCCTCGGGGCATGTACTTGAACTTAATGACTGTTATTATGTACCTAGTTTGACTAGGAATATTATATCTGTATCTATGTTAACCCAATGTGGGTATACTTTTGTATTTAGGAACACTGGGTGTTACTTATATAAAAATGATGTAGAAATTTACACTGCTGTTGCAAATAATGGTCTTTATATTTTGAATATAAATCTATCTCCAACATATAATATAACAAACAAAAGGCTCAAAATGAGTAACAAAGATGAAATTTATATGTGGCATTGTCATCTAGAACACATAAACAAGACTCGCATATCCACACTTTCGAAGAGTGGGTACTTGGACGGATTTGATCCAAATTCATATGACATCTGCGAATCTTACTTATTAGGCAAAATGCCTAAATCACCTTTTAGCAGTAAAGGTGAGCGCGCCACCGAATTATTAGCCCTTGTTCATAGTGACGTTTGTGAGCCCATGTCTAGCCAGGCTAGAGGTGGATATGAATACTTCGTAACCTTTACCGATGATACATCGCGTTATGGTTATGTGTATCTCATGAGACACAAGTCGGAAACTTTTGAGAAATTCAAAGAGTTTCGACACGAAGTTGAAAAATAGACCAGCAAGAGTATTAAGATATTACGATCGGACCGTGGTAGGGAATACTTGAGCAATGAGTTTCTAGATTACCTGAAAGAATATGGTATTCTTTCACAGTGGACTCCTCCTTGAACACCGCAATTAAACGGTGTGTTCGAACGGAGAAACCGTACTTTGTTGGACATTGTAAGGTCTATGATGAGTCGCACTGAGCTACCTATTTCCATATAGGGATATGCATTAAACAGTGTAATTCTTATTTTGAATAAGTTTCCGTCAAATTCTATTCAACAGACTCCGTATGAGATATGGACAGGAAAGAAACCGGGTCTCTCATTCCTGAAGATTTGGGGATGCTGGGCATACGTCAAGCGTTTGGAAGGTACCAAACTTGAACCCAAATCGGATAAATGTCTTTTCATAGAATATCCTAGGGAAACCAAAGGATATTACTTTTATCACCCACGAGAGAACAAAGTATTTGTTGCTCTACATGCGGTTTTCCTTGAGAAGGAATTCCTACATGCAGTGGTTAGTGGGAGGAAAGTAGAACTTGATTAAAATCGTAGTGATATTGTTCCTGGCATAGAATCCTCAACGGAACAAGAACAGTCCATCCGGGATGAGATTGTACCACATTTTTCTTTTACACAAGGACCGCGTAGGTATGAGAGAGTCAAGAAAACACCTTAGAGGTATGGGTTCCTGATCTCACCTCATGTAGATAGTAATCTCATAGAGGATAATGAACCGGCTACGTATGAGGAAGCGATAAAAGATATCGATTCCGCTTTATGGCAAGAGGCCATGAAGTTCGAAATGGATTCCATGTACACCAACCAAGTTCGGACACTGGTTGATGCACCAGAAGGCGTAAAGCCTATTGGATGCATATGGGTCTTCAAGAAGAAGACTAACATGGATGGCAACGTACAAATGTACAAAGCTAGGCTTGTTATGAAGGGGTATCATCAATGACATTGTCGATTACAATGAAACTTTCTCACCCGTTGCCATGATTAAATCCATTCGGATAATGCTTGTAATTGTTGCATATTTCGATTACGAGATATGGCAGATGGACGTTAAAATCGCTTTCCTAAACGAAAACCTTTTGGAGGATGTTTATATGCAGCAGCCTGACGGTTTTATCGTTCTTAGACTTGCAAATAAGGTTTGTAAGTTAAATCGGTCCATCTATGGACTGAAGCAAGCATCGCGGTCATGGAACCAACATTTTGATGAGATCATAAAAGAATATGATTTCATTCAAAATGAAGATGATCCTTGTGTATACAAGAAGGTTAGTGGGAGAGCACTGAATTTTATTGTCCTTTATATTGACGATGTATTACTTATAGGCAATGACATTCCCATGCTAACGTCGGTGAAAGCTTGGCTTTCATTGAAATTCTGCATGAAAGATCTGGGAGAAGTAGCCTTTATTCTGGGAATAAAGATCTAGCGGGATAGATCTAGAAAGCTGTTTGGACCTCCCAGAGCACGTACATTGACAAAGTGTTGAAGAGATTCAACATGGATCAGTCCAAGAGGGGACTGTTGCCAGTGTCACATGGTGTCTATCTATCTAAGGACATGTGTCCTAAAACTCAAGATGAGAGAGACAACATGAGTCGAATACCGTTCGCCTCGGCAGTCGGATTGATCATGTATGCCATGATATGTACGCGACATGATGTCTCCTATGCTTTGAGCAAGTGTAGTCGCTATCAGGCCGATCCAGGTGAAGGTCACTGGATGGTGGTTAAGAATATCCTAAAGTATCTTAGACGAACTAAGGATGCTTTCTTAATCTATGGAGATGGAGAACATGAGGTAACTGGGTATACCGATGCTAGTTTCCAAACCGACAAAGACGACTTTAAGTCGCAATCCGGGTACATATTTTGTTTGAATAACGGAGCAGTGAGCTAGAAATCTTCCAAGCAAGAGACTATTGCCGATTCAACAACAGAAGGGGAGTACATTGCTGCAGCTGAAGCAGCAAAGGAAGCAGTTTGGATCCGAAAATTCCTAATTGGATTAGGAGTAGTTCCATTAGCAGCTGAGCCCGTTCCATTATATTGTGACAATAACGGGGCTATAGCGTAGGCTAAGGAACCGCGGTCTCATCAACGATCCAAGCATGTTCTTCGACATTTCCATCTGATACGTGAGATCATACATCGTGGCGATGTGAAGGTCGAGAAGGTCGCATCAGATGACAACATGGCAGATCCGCTGACGAAAGCGATTCCTCAGAAAAGTTTGAGCGACATGTACATAGTTCAGGTATTATATGCTTGAGTGACTGGCTATAGGCCAAGTGGTAGATTGTTGGATAGTTATGACCCATAGCATCACTGTTTGTAAAATACATTGTTTTTTGTACAAAATTAACTATGTTATAATAAAATTGCATTTTACCGTTCTGTGATTCATTTACTTTGATATATACAAATGGTCAAAGTCCTTATGATTAGTTCCGGATTGAGATGATATGAGACAGTATCAATCCATAAAGGTTTATCATAAAATATCCCTAGTCGTAGTATTATCGAGATTGGACATGGATAATGCGGAATCGACTAGTATTGCACTTGTGCCCGTTGTGAGGGCATAACGGCATAATTCTCATATGTTTAAGTATAGGATACTTATGCAAGTGCGATAGGAGGTTGTGTTTTACCGATGGTACGGAAAATAGCTTCGCTCTGGATAGACCCCATGGAATCCCATTGGTAGTATGTATATGTGTCTATGGAAGTCCGCTTCAGGGTAGGTGTATTTGGTCTTAACCTGAGACTTGCATCGCTAGTACTTACGACAATCGGTAAACTTTGGTTTTGGTAATCCAGGGCTTTAACAGGTTCTGTGTGCGCCTCTGCTGGGTTTATTGGAATCATAGTGTATTGGATGTGATGTCAAGACGGAAGAATCACTTCAGACATATGGAGATGATGATCACGCAGGAATTCAGAACTGGTTCTCTATAGTGTTGCAACCATCGGGATAATATGACAAAGTCATGATTATCCGATTCAAATAGACTAGTTGCTAGATATCCGATATGTGCTTCGTACGGGGCATACACTATTCCAGCCCCAGGCCTTGCACGTGACATCAGATATTGGATCGTAATACGTAATACCACGGTATACTACGCATGATAAAAATCGTATATTCCAGTAAGAATATTCTGGAGAATTGGGTAGACATGGCACTTTTCTAAAAGCCAACCTTGTCTCGTAAATCGGTAAAAATGTAGTACGAGGTACGTACGTGTTCGGATAGTCCGAGACCGTATTTACTATCAACATATCCAGGGATCTCTTGGGTCGCTTCCCGAAGATTCACCGATGACGTATGATTCGAACTTAATTAATCTGGGATTAATTGCGGAGAGACTTTATCTTGGATAAAGTACTATTTGAAGAGAGAGAAAGATTAATTTGGAATTAATCATTAAAATAATATATTCGATATATTATTCGAAATTAGATTTCGACGCGGAATTAAAATTAGATTTTAATTCGGGCAAACGAGTGAATTTGAAATTAATTCGTTAGCGACGTGAATAGTAATTTTACTAGGCATAATTATTTAATTAAATTCGATTTAAATAACATCGCGACGAAGTTCGTTAATTCGAAATTAGCAAACCCGAGCCCGGGAGTGTTTGAGGCCCACTCGCATTTGGAATCGATTGGGGCCCACATGTACATCAACCATCACTTCACATGTCTACTTTAGTTACTTTAGCTTGATGTTTTAGGTGAGTTGGTTAAAGAGTGTTGAACACTCCATATCAAGAGAGATGAATGACATATACCAACTTAAATTTTGGTATAATTATTAGTGATTTTAGAAATCAAATAGATATTTTTCTTTTCTCTCCTTGCTTGGCCGAATGAAGTGAACTGCATTGTCTCTCAATTTTCTTCAATTTTCTAAACCAAAAGTGTGAAGAAAAAGTGTGATATTTTATTGCAAATAATCACTAAAGGCTAGCACCTTCAAGGAATCATCAAGTGGTGATAGGGAAACCAACTCAAGGAGCTTGGAATCAAAGAACAAAGCTTGGAGCTTCCATCCTTTTCTTGGCCGAATTCTTTAGCATCTTGGAGGAGTTTGTTTTGTTGTTTGACGCATTCAAATCCCATCATTGTAAGTATGTTTCCGTCATATTTCTTCGTTATTCATTCATGTTTCATTGTTCATTATGATCTTGGGACTAATCATAGAAACCAACACCGACCACCCCTTAAGGCAGATCCTGCATAAATAAGAGGTTTTGGCCAGTTAGTAAATGTTCGGTGGAATTGAGTGATCACGATATATCTTATTTGCCAAGGGCGGTAGTTAAAGGGTAGGTTTTGGTGGATTTTATGGCCGAGTTCACTAGGCCCCAGATTTTAGAAATTTCAAAGACCAAGTGGGAGTTGTCTGTGGACGGTTCTGTTAGTTCACAAGGTTGTGGGGCAGAGGTCGTTTTATGGAGCAGTGAGGGGGAAGAGGTGGTCTATGCCTTGAGATTTTCTTTTGAGGCCACCAATAATGAAGCAAAGTATGAGGCCATTTTGGCCGGATTGAGGTTGTGTACAGTAGGCATCCAAGATGTGGTCGTAAAGAGCTACTCCCAGCTGGCCATCCAACAGCTGAGAGGTGAGTTCCAGGCTAGAGATCCTAACATGATGGCATATATGGCCAAGGTAAAGAAGTTGGGCAGAGAAATGGGCAATGTGCAATTCGAGCAGATCGGTCAAGAAAATAATCATCAGACAGACTCGTTAGCTCGGCTGGCATCTTCTATTAAATCGGAGAAGCCCAGGACCATCCCTTTGATTTGTATACAGGAAAGAAATATTGGTAAACCATAGGTAATAGAAGTGGAAATAAGGGAGGAAGCCTCTTGGATGGACCCGATCAAGAAGTATTTGGAGACTGGGAAGACGTCTAAAGATAGTAAAGAGGTGAGAAAGCTGAGGTATCGAAGCTCAAAATTTTTTCTAATTAAATAAGTGCTATATCGGAAGGGGTATACAGTGCCACTTTGAGATGCCTCGCGGCAGAGGAGGCTGACTATGTTCTCAGAGAGATTCATAGGGATATTTATGGAAATCACACCGAGGGGCAATCTATTACGCATAAGGCATTGAGGTAAGTATTCTACTGGCCGACTATGCACCAGGATGAAATGGAGGTGGCAAGAAAGTGTGAGGGGTGCTAGAAGAACGCAAACATTCATCATCAACTGGTAGAGCAGTTGATCTCACTGGTTAGCCCCTGGCCATTCGCTCAATGGGGGCTGGATATCATCGAGCCAATTACAGCAGGGCGAGGACAAGCCAAGTATGCCATTGTCGCCATTGATTATTTTACCAAGTGGGTAGAGGCCGAACCTCTGTCTGCAATCACAGAGAAGAGGGCAACAAATTTTGTGAAGAAGAATGTCATATGCCGGTTCAGAATTCCCCACGCCATCATTACCAACAATAGGAAACAGATTAACAGTAGGGGTTTCACGAAACTCTATGAAGATCTTCAAATCACCTTGAGATTCACTTCGCCGGCTCATCCCAAGTCCAACGGGTAGTTCGAGGCTACTAATTAAACGATCAAGAAAAATTTGAAGGCCCGACTCGGATCTTGTAAGGGACTATGGGTCAAAAAATTACCAGAAGTATTGTGGGCACACCAGACGACCTACAAGGATTCCACGGAAGAGACCCCATTTTCTTTGGCTTACGGGTGTGAGGTAGATATCCTAGCATAAATAAAGATGATCACTTATCGGGTCCGGCATTTTAATACCGAACGGAATTAAGAATTTATCAGGATTCATCTTGATCTGACCGAAGAAAAATATGAAAAGTCAGCTATGAAAGCGGTCGTATGTCAATAGAGAATGAACCATTTCTACAATTAGAAGGTTCAGATTCTATCCTTCCTCTCCGGAGATTTGGTTTTGATGAGGGTCACATTGAATACCCGGAGACCTGAGGAAGGTTCACTGGGCGCCAAGTGGGAAGGATCATATAAAGTGTTGGAGATTGTGCGATCGGGTGCCTATCTTTTGGAGTAACTGGATGGTACTCGGCTCAAAAAGCCTTGGAATGCCGAAATACTGAGAAGAAACTTTCAGTAGCCTTCTTTCTTTAAACCATAAGAAATTGGATAGGCGGGCTAGAACCAGAGAACTTTTGTAAAGCCTCTCTTGAAATGACCAACCAAGAGTAGTATGAAGGGAAGTAGGTCCCATGAATATGAACATGTTTTTCTTTTGCTGAATTAAAAAGCTTGTCCACTTTATTTGTTGTTTAATTAAATGCAAAAATCAGGTTCAATATTCTTGGGACATGCTCGATACGAATGGGTGATCGGTAACTAGGAAGGGCACCAAGCCCGTGGCACGCCACTCCCATGTGTCATTATAAAATCCCCGGGTGAAGATGCTCAGACCTGGTTCCTTTCACTTTTGAGGATCCAGAAAGCATCAAGAGATAGGGCGCATATGGGAAACGTACGAACACATCATGGCACACTACTCCCGGGTGTCATTATCAACCCCCGAGGCCTAGCATTACTACCACATGGCTCGCATTTTAAGGACTGGCTCCTGTAAACTGGACCCGAGGATATTTTTCCCCCTGCAAGTTAGTTGGTGAATCCCGTTGAAGACTATCGGAGAGTAAGGCATGAGGATGGCTTAATTTCCTCCATCACCATTATGCTCCCGGGTAAACCGGACCCAGTGAGATTTCTTCCCCTGTGAGTCGGCTGGTGAGTGCCTTTAAGAACTATCAGACCACCTGGCTTGGGTTTGGCCGAATGGTCCCCTTGATTGTAGGAGTCTCGGGGAAATCAAACCCAGAGATGTTTCTCCCCCTACGAGTCGGCTGGTGAGTCCCATTGAGAACCATCAGACCACCTGGTTTGGGTATGTCTGAATGGCGCACTTGATTGCAAGAGTCTCGGGTAAGCCGGACCCAGGGACGTTTCTCCCCCTACGAGTCGGCTGGTGAGTCCCATTGATAATCACCCAGGAAGGGCACACATAGGGTGTCTTCCTCCCCATTGGGATTTTCCTGAGCCCCCCGGATCGGCGTATCCGTAGCCTCGTAAGCTGGGAAACTGAATTGTAAGGTTCAGAATTGTATTTTGGAGGCCTTGGGCAGGACGCTGCCTCGAAACATCTGAGTTGTTATTTTTACTACTGGAATTTACTTGCGGTATGTGCTAAGTCACCTTCATTTTGTTATTTTTACTTTGTTCAAAATTTTATTTTTCGCTGATGTCTGGTAAGGGGACGCCCGCTTCAAGATTCTCAAAGCTTCAGAGGTTGAAATTCTTCCCTCGTATAAGTCTCAAATGCTTCTCCAGCTTAGGGTTGGATTCGTTCCGCCGAGTCTGTATTTTTCCACCAGCTCAGGGCTGGATTCGTTCCGCCGAGTCTGTTTTGTTCCACTAGCTCGGTGCTGGATTCATTACGGTTAGTTTTTATTTCTTTATCAGCTTGGGGTTGGACTCGTTCCGCCTATACTTTGTTCTATCAGCTCAGGGCTGGATTTGTTCCACCAAGTCTGTATTGTTCCTCCAGCTCAGGGGTTGGATTCGTTTCACCGAGTCTGAATTGTTCCACCAGCTCGGGGCTGGATTCATTCCGCCGAGTCTGTTATGTTCTACCAGCTCGGGGCTGGATTCATTCCGCCGAGTCTGTATTGTTCCACCAGATCAGGGCTGTACTCGTTCCACTGATACTTTGTTCCATCAGCTTGGGGTTGGACTTGTTCCGCCATGACTGTTGGTCTCTTCAACCTCGGGGTCGAGTTACGTCCCACCAAGTGCCTGACTTTGTCCTGAGGATAGACCGTACGAAGACACTAAAGATGATCTGAGTTGGCATCGGGGGGGATCTTCTATACAATTCCGAGGGTCAACCATCTGATAATCGATCAATGCACTTTTGATTTTTGTAGTTCCCAGCACCAACTCATAAGCTTATTGGAACCGAGAAGTATGGGAAAGACATTGATGGGGATTTCCAAGGCTAAAGTTTCTGAACAGTTCGGTAAGGGCAAAATGGGAAGTTCCACCCATCCAGAGGGCATAGCATGATTCAGTTCTTCGAGACCAGCAACGAATGAGCCGAGACCGACCACAATAGCCCGATCCATTTTACTCACTCCCAGGATCGGGATTTTTGGCTCGGATATTGTGGACCAGGTCGGAAGTGGCGGGGGTAGCTCGGTTCGTTATCTGATCGACCTCTTGAGGAGCGACAGAGATCGAAATAGTTAGATTTCTCCCTCCAAAACCCTCACATTCGAAACTCACCAGGTTGTCATCATTAATGAAAAAGTCTGACAATGCGCCTTAACTGCGTGATGTGATAGGAATGCAGAAGGTAGGTTTTTTCTTTTGGCGTTGGTAGAATAGGGAAGAGAACCTGTCAAATCACCGGAAATCCGCAGACCTGCATGGCTGACGTCATAAAGATATGGGAACAATGTCGTGTATTGGGTAGTAAATAAGGGAAGGTTGATCACATTTGTAAAGGTTACACAAATTTTCCATTTGAAAACTACTTGTAAGAAATAGTACAACCTGCTCGGTTTCTTTAGGCCTTCATAAAAAACAGGTCGGTCGAGCTCGGTTTAGTAATAAAAAGAACCCCCCACCCCACTTTGTGCCCGTGGTCGTGGGCTGTACAAGATCCACCGAACCACGTTAAACCTTCTCTTTTTGATTTCTTGTGTGTTCTTTGTCTTTTGCCAAATTTGCCTTTGGTCTCCCTGTAACCAAACAAATTAAAGGTTGAGAGAAGGTTGTCTTGGGTGTGTTATCTTGAAACTACCCCTGAGACGAAAATCGTCCGTGAATAGTTTTGCTCTGCTCACATTCCTTGGACTGGAACTTTCACGGGATGAGATGATAAATCACCTTACTTTCATGGGATAAGTTGATAATTCAGTGTTCTAATAGGATAAAGATAGAAGTGAAGGTAGTTTCGGCTAAAAGATCTTGTGGGAAAGGGAAACTGTCTCTTTGCTAGTATAAATGGGAGGGGAGAGCATACTTGATATATGAGAATTTTTTATTAGACCTGTAAATAAGAAACGGCATATTTAAGTAATAGAATATCACTCGTTTTATGCCCGTGGATGTAGGTTGGATCTGATTCGCCGAACCACGTTAAATCGCTTTGTTGATTGGCTTGTTTATCTATCTTCTGTCAAATTTGCTTTTGATTTCCCATAACAATAACAAATTCACAATTGCATGAGGATTGTCGAGGGAGCGAAGAGCCCTTATTACCTCTAAGACTAAAATCAGTCGTCAACAGTTGGCACCGTCTGTGGGGAATCCAACAAAAAGTAGTTCGAGTGGTAAGACGATGGTAGTAGGTGAAAATCATCGGTCGTCATGGAGTTCAACATCGGAATGGATGGAGAAGATGGAGGAAAATATGAGGAAAGATAGGGAGGAAAATCAAATACTTTTGAAATCCATGATGGACAGACTGGAGAGAATAGAAGAGACGAATAATGAGAGATTTGAAGCCGGAACCAGTCGGAGGATAAGCAAAATAGCGGAAGGAAAAAGGGTTGCAGATGTGAGTGAAGACGATGAACCTATGAGGAAAGGTCCCTACGGGATGAGGTCCGTAGAGGTAAAAAATGATTTACAAATGGAGGATATGTGGGAAGAAAAAAAGGGGAGACAGTCGCCAGATTCTTCCTATGATAGCTCCCGCGACACCAGAAGGGGAGATATGAAGCATGGTGAAACTGGACGGGAAATCTCAAGTCATGAGGATCACCGCACCTGGGGTGACAGACGCGAAGAAGGCCGCGGGAGGCGGCATGGTAACAGAGATAGCAATATAAGATCTTGGTTAAGAAAATAAATGGCCAAGTGGGGAGTGAACCTCAAAAATGATAGGGAGATGCTCAAGATGGCGAGGTTGAATCTCCTTTCACAGAAGAAATAAGGTCGGTAAAGTTCCTAAGACGATTCAACATGCCGTCCATGACGCCCTACGAAGGCCATACTGATCCAAAATCTCATATTGAGGGTTTTGTCCTATTAATGGAGGTCCAAGGAGTGGTAGGGGATACCATTTGCAAAGTATTCCCCTAACCTTGGGTGGGTCAGCCATTCTGTGGTTCAGAAGTCTAGCCCTAGGGAGCATTGGTAGCTTCGCGCAATTCAGGAAGTCATTTGTTCGGCACTTCAAAGGGGCCTGTGTCCCAAAGAAGACAATTGGGGAATTGAGGCTCATGAAGCAGGGGGACGATGAGCCCCTGAAGGCTTTCATTGAACGGTACCATAACATGGTGTTTGAGGTCAGGGGATATGAGTCGCTCGAGGCCTTGGAAAGTTTGAAGGGGGCCTTAAAGGTTGGGAAGCTGTGGACCCACCTGAGGATCCAAGATACACCGGATTATGCCACCGCTCTTGAAATAGCCCGGAAGTTTGTTTCGTTGGAAAATGAGGAGAGAATCTCCCGGAGGGGGACAGCTATCAGAGAAAGGACGATGAGGACAGAAGATCCTCGCAAGCTAGATAGGGAGTTCAAAAAACCACCCCGAAGCGAAGGGAATTCAAGCCGATACATAGAAATGACCAGGAAAAGAGAATCTCGGCCCAGGTGAACCATGTGGCCGGGGAAGAGGCATACATTCCTTTGAATAAACCACTGGGGAATATAGTCATGGAAATCCAGGGAAATGGCCTCTTAATAGAGCCTGACTTCAGAAGATTCCCGCCAGACATGAGGAATAGAAAATCCTATTGCATGCATCATAATTTGAAGGGACATACAACGGACGGATGCAAAGACTTACGGGAGAAAATGGAAGACCTGGCGCGGAATGGGTATTTGAATAATTATATTGACCATGAAGTTATCATTTCCGACATGTGAATATCATTGCAGGGGGAAGACACTGGCCGGGGACTCTATCCGGTCAAGAAAAAACTATAGTCAGACTCGGGGGTCGAAGGTGTTAGAAATAGGATGAGCCACGGGAATACAAGGTGGTCGGTTAGTGCCAGGAATGTTCACGGACGAGGATGCACAAGGGGTGAGTTTCCCTAATGATGATGCATCAATAATCAAGGCAATAATCGGCGGTTCTGAGGTAGACAGAATCCTAGTGGATCTCGGGAATACAGTGGATATAATCTCCAATGAGGCTTTAGACGGCCTTGGAGTGGAGTATGCGACTCTAACCGACGATGGGACACCTCTATATGGCTTCGGGGGCTCGACGGTCGTTCCATTAGGAAGGATATAATTGGCTATGACAATCGAAACCCATCCCCGAACTCGGACGATTATGATGAATTTCATGGTGGTGGATTGTATGAGTAGTTACCAGGTCATTGTTGGTCGGCCTTTCATAATGAAGACAAAGGCTGCAATGTCTTGCTATTACCTGAAGTTAAAGTTCCCCACCCGGGATGGGATTGAAATCGTGTGCGGGAGTCAGAAGGTGGCTCGGAGCTGTTTTGCCACCCTCTCACGGTAAAACCCTCTCCATTGAAGTGGGTACCCGGAAAAGGCAAGGGAATGAAGACAGGGAAGAGGCAAGTAAGGATCCAGGTCCTCGGCCAAAGAAAGTTGCCCGGCTAGGGGCAGTCGAAGAATTAGAGATGATAGAACTTTTTAGACCTGGGAAGAATGTAAAAATAGGGGAAGACTTAGACGAGGCCCTGAAACAGGACCTGTTGAAGTGTCTAAAGGAGTACCCATACATCTTTCCATGGGGGCACGACGATATGCCCGGGATAAATCCGAAGTTAATCAGTCACCGTTTGGCAGTAAACCCATCCCACAAACCGGTCAAGCAAAAAAGAATAACCTTTAACCAGGAGTGGTGCAGGGCAATGGTTGCCCAGGCAGAAAAACTGTTGAAAGCTAGTTTTATCAAAGAAGTGAAATACCCGGAGTGGGTATCGAACGTGATATTAGTGAAGAAACCCAATGGAAAGTGGAGGATGTGCGTGGATTTCACCGACCTCAACAAAGCATGCCCGAAAGACAGCTTCCCACTACCAAAGGTAGATCAGTTGGTGGATTCGACGGCTTGCCAGGGACTACTAAGCTTTATGGATGCATTTTCGGGATATAACCAGGTCAAGATGCATCCTAAAGACAAGGAGAAGATGACTTTTGTTACCGATCAGGGGTTTTATTGTTATAAAGTAATGCCCTTCGGATTGAAAAATATCGGGGCAACCTTTCAGAGGCTGGTGAACAAGATTTTTAGGCCACTCATCCGCACATCAATGCTGGTATATGTTGATGGTATGATAACAATTTCTAATTAGCCAAGTTTTCACGTGGCTGAACTGAAGAAAACCTTTGAATTGCTAAGGAAGCATAACTTAAAGCTCAACCCGGATAAGTGTGCTTTCAGAGTGGGCTCGGGAAAGTTTTTGGGCTATATGGTAAGCTCTCGATGCATAGAAGTAAATCCATAGAAAATCCAAGCCGTTCTAGACTTAAAGTCTCCCAGAACGATAAAAGAAGTGCAAAACCTGACTGGCAGGGTGGCCGCATTAAATCGATTTATTTCCCGAGCAACCGACAAGTGCCACCATTTCTTCAAAGTCATCAAGAGGACAAAAAGGGAAGTCAACTGGACGCCAGAATGCGAGGAGGCCTTCCTGTAGTTAAAATAATACCTGACGTAGCCCCCACTTCTAGCAAAGCCATCCCCAAGTGAGACCTTATACTTATATTTAGTTGTTTCGGAGCATGTAGTAAGTTCAGTATTAGTACAAGAGGCCGATAAAGTTCAAATGCCAGTGTATTATATTAGTAAAGCTGTATTAGATACTGAGACCAGATATCCAGCACATGAACTGGTCGCATTGTCATTAATCACTACTGCTCGGAAGTTACGACCTTACTTTCAGGCCCATCCTATTGGGGTTTATACCGATTATCCTTTTAGGCAGATTCTGCAGAAACCAGAGGTCTCGGGCAGGTTAATGAAATGGTCGGTAGATTTGAGTAAACACGACATCTCCAACCTCCCAATGGCAGCGGTAAAAGGGCAGGCTCTGGCAGATTTTGTTACTGAATTCACAAAATCCCAAATTTTGATCGTTGAGGAAGACAAATAGGAGATGTCAGTAGACGGATCTGTCAGCTCACAAGGTAATGGGGCCGGAATCATATTGAAAAATGATAAAGGTGAAGAAGTATTTTTCGCCTTCGAGGCCACAAACAATGAGGCGGAGTATGAGGCAATTTTAGCCTGTTTAAGGTTATGCAAGTGATAGGCGTCCATGACGTAGTTGTAAGAAGCGACTCCCAGCTGGCTGTTCAGCAGCTGAAGGGAGAGTTCCAACCCATGAAGCCGAGTATGATAGCCTATTTGGCTGAGGTAAAAAGGCTGGTGGGAAAAATGGGGAATGTGCATTTTGAGCAAGTCGGCCGGGAAAACAACTGTGAGGCAGACTCTTTAGCACGGCTCGTATCTTCGATAAGGTCAGAAAATCCTATAATAGTCCCTCTAATCTGCTTCCGAGAAAAAAACGTGGGAGAGCTCGAGGTAGCGGTATTGGATATGGAAAGAGAATCTTCATGGATGCAACCAATTAGGAGATATTTGGAGACTGGGGAGCCGCCCGAAGACAAGAAGGAAGCTAGGAAGCTAAAATTTAAAAGCAACAAGTTTTCCTTGATCGAATGAGTGTTATACTGAATGGGCTATACGGTACCCCTTCTGAGATGTTTAGTTGTAGATGAGGCTGACTATGTGCTCCGGGAAATTCATACGGGAATCTGTGGGAGTCATGCCGGAGGACAATCAATTACCTTTAAATCTTTAAGGCAAGGGTGCAACTGGACAACCATGCATCAGGACGGTATAAGGGTGGCCCGGAAATGTGAAGGATGCCAGAAGAATGCCAATATTTACCACCAGCCAGCAGAGCAGTTGACTACCTTGTCCTGTCCTTGTCCGTTCGCCTAGTGGGGGCTGGATATCATCGGGCCGATGCCGATGGGGCGAGGGCAGGCGAAGTACGCCTCTGTGAAGACCTCCAAATCGCCTTAAGATTCACCTCACCTGCCCATCCCAAGTCTAATGGGCAGGTTGAGGCGACAAACAAAACCATTAAGGCAAATCTTAAAGCTCAGCTTGGGGCCTGCAAGAGCTTATGGGTCGAGGAGTTACCGAAAGTATTGTGAGCACACCGGACGACCTATAAGGATTCCATTGGGGAAACTCCATTTTCCTTATCATACGGATGCGAAGCGGTTATTCCAGTAGAGATCGGAATGACTACCCACAGGGTCCGGTATTTTAAGGACGGACAGAATGAAGAACTCATCAGAAATCATCTCGACCTGATCGAAGAAAAGAGAGAGAAGTCGGCTACGAAGGTAAAAATCTATCAGCAAAGAATGGCCCGCTTCTACAACAAAAAAGTTCAGACCCGTGTCTTTCTTCCAAGTGACTTGGTATCGAGAAGGGTCACCTTGAACACTCGAAGGCCGGAGGAAGGTTCATTAGGTGCCAAGTGGGAAGGGCCCTATAAAATTGTGGAGGTGGTAAGGCCGAGTGTCTATATTTTGGAACAGCTGGACGATACACGGTTAAGGAAGCCTTGGAATGCCGAGATGTTGAGAAAGTACTTCCAGTAGATTTTTCTTTATTTCTTTTTTTAACAACCCGACAAGGGTTAGGAGCTCAATATAAAGCCTCTCTCGAAATGTCCCGCAGAGAGTTGTAGGAATGGCAGTAGGTCCCCGAATACGAATAAAACTTCCTCTTTCCAATTAAGAAAATTTTCACTCGCTTTTTTAATTAGATTTGAAAGCCGTATTCAATATTTTGGGGATATACTCGATGCGAAGGGATGATCTGGAATCAGGAAAGGCACCGAACCCGTGACACACCAATCACAGGTGCTATCATAAAAATCACGAGCAGAAGTGCTCCGACCTGACTCATTTCATTTTTGAGGATCAAGACTGCGTTAATGGATGAAATGCACGAGGGAGCACGTGAACCCTTCGTGGTAGTGTCGAACTCCCGAAGCTGGAGCGTGACTACCCTATGCCTTGTATTTATGAACGATATCTTTGGATGGTAATCGCGGGGAGGGAGTGCCCTCGTGAGATGGCCGGCCTGGCCGGTTTGGGAAATACGACTGCGGGGAATGTGTTCCCTTATGTTTTGTCTGACCAATAGATCCGTGAGAAGCATAGCACGGGGAGGGATTATGCCCTCGTGGGGTTTGCTTACTCAAGTGTTACCAAACATAAAGAGGAGCGTTCCCTTAATGTTTCAGACACTCTTCGATCCCTACCTATTTGGTCATTCAGGTCTGTCAGAAGCATAACACGGGGAGGGATTGTACCCTCATGGCGTATGTCTGCTCAAGCGTTGTAAGGAGGATCCCTCGAACAATATACAGCCTCATAGTGACCTGACGTATAGAGGAATATGCCCTTACCATTCCAAACACTCTTTGATCCGAATCCTGGTTTGCCAGGACTCTGAATTGAAAGATTCAGAATTGTGTTTTGGAGACCTCGGACAGGACGCTGTTTTGAGGCATCCGCGCTGTTGTTTACACTTGCGAAATGTTTTACTTTAGGATAAGTGCTAAGTCAACCCGCTTTTTGGTTTTATTTTCCAAAGTTTTGTTTTTGTTTTTGCTGGTCTAGCAAGGGGACGCCCGTGCCAGATTCGATAGGGCTTCAAAGGTTGATTCACTTCCCTTCTGAATAAGTCCTAAGGATTAATCGGCTCGAGGCCGGACTCGTTCCGCCAAGGCCACTGCTTGTGTTATTGGCTCGGGGCTGGATTCGTTCCGCCGAGGTCTCGGTTTGTGTTATCAGCTCGGGGCTGCATTCATTTCACCGATGCCTCTTCTGATTATTCGGCTCGGTGCTAGATTCATTCCGTCGAGACCACGTGGTTATTCGGCTCGGGGCTTGATTCGTTCCGCCAAGACCACGTGGTTATTCGGCTCGGGGCTGGATTCGTTCCGTCGATGCCACTATATTTTCTCTCAGCTCGGGGTCGGGTTACGTCCCACTGAGTCTGTATTTTCGGACTAGGGACGTAATATTCCCCCAAAGCCAAGTGTTTCTCCCATCTCGGAGTCGGGTTTCGTCCCACCGCATGATCTATTTTCGGCTCGGGTTGTCCCTTCACGGCCGGGCATCGAGTGATCGTTTGCAGGAAAGCATTCAGAGCAAATTATGAAAGGCAAAAAGTGGAATAGAAACATGTAAAAAATATATATATAATAAATATATATAGTTGTACAAAGTTATTACAGCGAAAGTGAAGTTTGTCCAGGTTTACACGGAGCCCCATTCGGGTCACCCCTTATAGATCGGCCCGCGTAGGAGCAATTGGTTCTTCCTCAATAAGCTCGGGTGGTACATGGCTGGGCTCGGCCTGGGAGGAGGGACAGTGGCTGCCACATTGATGGCCTGAGAGGCCCCGACAATTATAGCTTCGGGGTAGGAACAAGAGCCTCATGTCGATCTTCTTCAGGAGCTAGGGGCACCGGGACGATCGAAATGAGGTCAGGATCCATCACTTCTTCAGGAGAAGGGGATAGCCATTTTTGAAACTCCTCTTATGAGAGTTCCCCTTTGCAGAAGCAAATGGCTGCATGGATAGGCCTCATATACAAGTTGGGCAATATCACCGGGATAATCTCGGCGCAGTTCCTGACCCCCCAAGTCTGATTGCGTCCCTCTCGGCCTCCAACTCAGCTTCCTTTATCTCAAGCACGTCACGGACCAGTGCCAGTTCTTCATCTTTCGCCCTCATTTTGGATTCAACGCTGCATACTTCCACCTTTAGGATCCTGTTGTCGGCCTGGGGGCCTCCAAGTCCTTTTTGACAGCCTCAGCATTTTTCCTCTCTAGAGAGGTGGTCGCCCTGAGAGATTTATTTCAGGTTTTTTATCATTTCGTCTTTATTAGCCAGCTCGACCTCCATTTCAGTAAGGCGGTTCTGAAGCCTCTGGGCTTGGCCACCCTCAGATAGAAGGCTTAGGAGGAGATCCTTGTTCTTGGCCGTCAGATAGGTCGCCTACTGAGGAGAAATAGAAAATCAGAAATCTGATTAAGTCATGGACTTATAATGGGAATAGAGGAAGTGTGGCTACCTTGGCCAAAAGGGAGCAAAACCCCGTAACCACATACTCGGGAGAGAGATCTTCGTATCTCGAAATCTTCACAGGAGGGACCGCTTCGGCCAGTTCGTTGATTACCGGCACCTGGTGAGAAGTGGCCTCCTTGATGTCCTGACCGATGTCTTTTATGCTAAGAATCATGGTGCCTTCCCACTTTCTGGAAGTGCCCTCCGGTGTTTTCTTCTCTTTCTAAACTGGCTGCTTTTTGCTCAGGGCCTGTTCCTCCTCTATCTCCTGAGTCAGCTCGGTTTCCTCTGCCCCCATCAGACGTCTCTTTTTTCTAGTAGGTTTTGGGGGTCTGGCAGGTTGGGTAGTGACTGTTGGCGATGCCTTGGATGGGGGAGATAAGCTTTGGGTAGCCGGCGGGGCTGCCTCTTCAGTCACCCTTTTGGCCTCGGCAGTTACTGGTCGTTTCCGAGAGGGCCCGGCTCCAATATGGCCGATTTTTTTTTGTTGCACCAGTCAATTGATCAAGGTATTTTGGCTTCTTCGACATTCCTGCAAAAGGCCAAGGCAAAAAAGTGGTCAGTCCAGAATCTGAATAATTTCAAGTATCATCATGCTATGCAAACAAGGAGATTGGTTAGAGGGTTAGTAAGAATCTACCTATCCACCCCGGGACCTTCGGAGGAGCAGTCCAAATGAGGCCCGACTCAACAAAGGCCCCAGCATTAACAAATTACCTCCAATAGTTGGCATATCGCCGAGCCCATCGTATCCGCATCCGGACCCGATGAGAGACCTTGGGAGCGTCCCTCCAACAAGCTGGGAAGAGTCAAAGAAGTTAGAATCCTATCATAAATTAAAGAGCAGAAACACTAAGGGTTAGATTCCTACCTCCCGTTCTAAAGATATCAGGGACTGAAGTCTCCTCTCATATGTTTTCAGAGCCCGACCCCAATCTCCCGTGGCCCAGAACCACAGATCTTTGAAGTTTTTGTTGGAGTCGGGGAGTTTGCCGACGATGTTTGACGACTCGACGTAGGCAGAAAGGTAGTACCATCCATAGTGCGTTCTTGGGTTAGCCTTCAACAGATACAACCTCTTCACTTCTTCAATAGTAGGTTCACCGGGGCCCGCCAAATCACATATAGCCCGGCCAAGATCCTCCAACTATTTAGGCTTCGTTGGCAAAATGCGATCTCCATCTCGGCCAACAACAAGGCGAAATAAGGTTGAATTGGTAGTCGGAGTCCACACTCGAAAAAAGCCGGAAGAAGAGCCACCAAACCTTCATCAGGTTGACTGGCACGATCAAGTGGACGAGATACTTCGAGAGCAATATCTATCAGAATATCATAGTATTGCCGGAGCAGTACCAGATCATCTTCGGTATCTTGGAGGGCCGATTCATGTCCAAAGACGAGCAGTCAAATTCACCACGCTCTGGGTCCTTCCGTGGAATTCAGTGATGGTAGGTATCTTCTTCAATTTTAGAAGGGGTGGGGTAGTCGAAGGTTTAGCAGGGATTGCTGAGAAAGATCCATTATCAGACATCCCTGACATCCGAAATGGGAAAGAATAGGTCAGTATATAGCTAATTTTTAAACTACAGGGGACTTCGTAATTACCCTGAGATTTCGGAAAACTAAGCCTACGGGTTCTAAGTGCCCTAATAACATCCATCAAACCATAATCTCTCTCCCTAGCAACATCGAGCAAGACACAGAACCCATAATACCCGAAATCTCCTTAATTTATTACCCATCATCCCAAAAATCCATACATGCTTGACCACACACACATAAAAAAAAAAGAACGAACAGCAAGCATAATCCAAGGAGTTCATTAAGAGACTTACTTGATTCTTTTTGAAGGCTGGAAGAATGCGTTGAAACCTTTGGTAACACTATTCGGACGGGTCGCAGTTGGAGAGATGAGAGTTGTTGCAGTTGATAAAGTTTTTGCCAAACAGACACAAGGAGATCGCTTTATCTTCTTATAGTTGCGTCGGAGCATCTGTGTAACATCCCGCCTAGGCCAGGATGCTACCGGCATGAGACAGGCTAACCCTACCTCCATAAGCCTCTTATTCTTACAAAATTTTGGCATGATGTATTCATAACATCATGCAACCTGGCTTATAGCAAGCACCATGAGACAACCTGTTTATGCAACTCAACTCATATACAAACACAATCAAGGCCTCAGGCCTGAACTCAATGATCATAAACATAATGATTGGCCTCCGGCCAGAACTCCAGTAAAATACATTAATACATAACTATTAATTAAAAAATTACAAATGAAATAACAATGCAAATGGCCGTGGGGACCCAATTTGACCAGAACTCAATGACTTTCTCGACTGTAATTGGGGCGATCCACTGTCTTCAAAGTCTTCACCAAATTTCTGCTACTGACCTGCAAACCTACAACTGAAATGGTGTGAGTCATATTGACTCAGTAAGTAATCATGCTCCTAACTATAGCATAAACACACAATAACTTATATTTTCGTTTCATTAAATTTCTTAAGTTATCTTTCACTGTAATCATGCAATTACATTTCCCTCATTCATTCTCAAACTGTCTATTTCTTAATCTTTTCAGAAACTGGTCACTTAGCTGATCATCGGGTGCTACTCTTATTTACTACATACTTTACCAAACATCTGAAAACTATAGGCAATTATATATATAAAGTTTCTATATCACCAATGTATAAGACTTATCCATGCTTTTGCTGCACTACACTGATTCTTACTTACTTTTATACTTTTTACTAATATGGTTTAGATATTTATTATAACTTTCTATTTTTCAAAATATCATCAAAATCGGACTATAAAATTTAATTCTGTTAATACCTAATCCACTGCACTATCAGGATTACAGCATATGCTACCATTTATTATGAACTAGCATCCTACAGTAATCTTTCTTCGTAAGCAAGCAACTTATTACATGTTGGGATTTATGTCCTAGAGCTTCATGTATTGTAAACGGAATTGATTATTGTAATAATAATAAATGCATTATTCATTTTATCAAAGTTGTTTGATTTATATCGCATATTGTCCAATTGTCTTGTTTACCTTGATTACTCTTGTACCTTTAGACTTAGTGTATGTTTGATGCACAAGAGGATTTAAGTCTAAGTTAGTAATCTAAATAGTCCATAGAGAGCGAACAAAGAGGGTACTTTGTTTGTGGTTTATCTATAGCTGCGGTCCATTCTATACTTGTATGACGATCTTGATCCGGGATCGTTCATGTAGTGACATGGGAATGGAGGCACCTTGTATGATAAGATCATATAGGACTGGACTCAGATAAATACAATTTCTTTTAATATTCGTTAACCGAAGAAATTCATTTTATCTAATAGATGGTCATATATGGATTCGATCTTAATCCTGAGTGTACTACGAACTCCTGCATGACAGGTTATGTCCTTTGATTTACTATGGTGAGGTTGGTGTTGCATTCCGGCCAATAACTACGTATTTTGGGGATATGGTTTGGTATGTAGCTGGGAACGTTTTACATAGATATGGAATTCACTCCTTCTTACGAGAAGCAGATGAATATCTCTTTTAAGAGTTGATTCGGGACTTGAACAATTTGAGCGCTCAACTTTTCTATTACGAATAGAAAGTATTTTATATTCATAATTGTTATGAATTAATTGTTCATTATAGAATCAATGGTGCTTAAGAGACAAAATATTTAGAGGGGTTTAACGGACTTATGACCCGGCTCTATTTATGAGATATTCGTGAAGGGCTAATCCATATGTAATGACTATATCGATGGACACCGAAAATGTTCGGTTTATTTAATCCATCTACGGTAACGAGAGTTCAACTTCGAGTTTTTAGTGGAATAACGCGGAGTTAATAATTCGTAATATTTGATTAAAGAGTTTAATTAATATTTCAGAATTATTGGAGCTCGGAACCGTAGGTCCATTTGGTCCCCGTGCTAGCTCGATTAACTGTAGCAAACCTAATATAATTAGATTGTCTAATTATATGCTCACATATATTTATTTATATTATTAATAAGATTAATAATATTTATTGTCACAAATGAAAACTATGTTAAATTAGTTTAACTTAATGTTTTCTAGAATTCTTTGATTATGAGATAATCAAGTTAGTAATAATTATGAGATAATTACTACAACATAATTGAAGGTAAATAAATCATTATTAATATATTGATTTTTATTTACCATTGGAGACAAAGCCATATGGCTTACCATGTCATCCAAGCAATTATGTCTATTAGGTGGCTTGGATACACCTAATAGATTTGTCATTAGCTAATGCATTTTATGCTTTGGTATGGCCTCCACATTTATGTGTTTGCCATTGAAAGAAAGCATTGAATGCTTAATGACAAAGCCATTGTCTTTAGCTTAACATTTCTTATGCTTTGGTATGGCATTCACATTTTTGTTGGCCATTGCAAGAAAGCATTAGATGCTTAATGACAAGGTTAGTTGGCTTGTGTAAGAGAATATAATCTCTACCATTTCTCTCACTTCCTAAGGTTAACACTTTGCATTCATTCACACAATTGTTGTGAGAAAAATTGAGAGAAAAGAGAGAAGAGTTCAAATATTCACAAGTGTTGTGAGAGTATTTGAAATCCAAAAAGCCAAACACCATTGTGACATCCTAAATCTCTAAATAGTTTAGAGGTTTAATCTTTGTGAGTGAAGCCCACACTTCGGTTTGTTGGTTTCGAGTCATAGTTCGGAAGATCGAGTGGTTGATCTAAGTGTTGGACACCAAAGGTTGATTGGTGGAGTTCTACTACAACAAAGGAGAAGGCAAAGAAAGAGAAAATTTTTAAAGATCGGTGCCACCACAACCGCAACTTCCGCCGCGCAAAGGAAATCGTTTCCTACAATTGGCATCGAGAGCTTAAGGTTGAAAAGTTTTCTTAACCCTTCTCTTTTAAGTTTAAGTTTTAATAATTTATATTAGATATAGATTATTAAATGCATGTTGTGATGAGTAGGCACAATTAGATTCATGAGATGAATGGTTTTAATGTTCATGTGATGAATGTTTACTTTGATTCATGTGATGAATGTATTGCGTTGATCGTTAATTTTTCCGGCTCTTATTTTTAGTATTGGAATGTAAGACCATAAGGTCATATTCTTTCAAGTGTTGTAAGTTCTTTTCCTTTGTAATAAGTTCAATTTGTAACTTGGAGGAGCCGATGCCGTGAAGAACTCAACATACCATGGAGCAAGATTTGAAGACCAAGGGATGCCTTGGATTTATTGTACTAATTAGATTAGTATTTTTTTAAAAAAAATAAGAGCCCGGTTAACGCAATTTATGTATGTATGTGAAACTTCATTCCGTTACGAGTCCGTAGAAAAAAACGGGGACCAAAACGGACTCCGGAAGCTCCGACGGAGTAAATGAAGTTTTAGTGTTTTGACACCAGACCGATTTCGTTCGAACGCCAGTCAAACGCAACTCAAACGTTTTGCTACTGCCTGGGACGTTCGAACTTCGAACGCCAGAAGAACGCACACAAACGTTTTCAGCCCAGACCTGGGCATATATATGTGTTTTAAATTGTTTATTAACATGTCATATAGCCTAGGGTGCCTACTCTTGCATTTTCACATGCCATAACATGTAGACATGCATGATATTCAAGTCATAAAATATGATTTTATGTAAATTTAAAAGTTAAATTAGAATATAAGATGCATGTAAAGAATTAATAAGATTAATTGGTTTAAAGGTTTAAAAATTACGAATTCAAGTTTTAGAACAAATGGACATTATGAGTACATTATTTTCCTTGGTATATCGGATGGAAACCCGGATATAAATTCCATAGCCGCTTCCGAATGGACGGTAATTTGGTTTGCACTCGGGATACAATTCCACGTACCTTTGGAGTAAATAACGTACTTTTATCTATTAAATGGTTTAATGACATATAGTCCATTAGTTGAATTCTAAAATTTTAAAACCTATAAGTGAACTAATATTTTAATTGTTAAAATTGATTAGATCACTTAAGCAAACTTGATTAAATTAGTTTAATTAAGTTAATGATTAGTAGAGACTAATAAGTATTAGTGAATAAAATTTTAAGTGTTAAAATTGGTTAGATCACTAATAATCCACTAGTATTAATAAAGATATGTTTTAGCCGAGCATAATCTAATACATTAGAAACTAGTGAGATAGAAACCTTAAACTTCAAATAGTGAGTGGGAGAGGGGTATACCACAATATATCCCGCGATCTCCATTGTTATCAAAGAAACGTGAGATTCAATAGGCGCCTCGAGACGGCTTTGTTTTGTCCCCCTACGGATGGTGTCCTTATTGGGTCAATATCAAGTTTGGATTCCGAAAGGATAGGGACTCTAGATGTATTGGTGATTTGACCTACCCTACGGCGGCACTTCACTAGTTAAGTCCAAGGGTTCCGAAATAATGGGTCACACTCACAAAGGAATGGTTAAGTTGTTAATCAAAGCTTCCTTGATCAAAATAACGGTAGTTGATTAATATAGGAATAAGAGTTATTTCAGATATATTAATCAATTGAGAATGTCTCAATCTATCATGCGAATACTTGACCTACCCTACGGCGGCACTTATTTGTGGGATGATAGATAACCGTGGCATAGTAATTCTTTTAGGTTTCTAATTCATTATACATTGATCATGCATCATGTTTAATTTTATGCCTAAATGTTTGACAATTTTAATATGCGATGAATGAATGATATTGAATGCGCGTTTATTATTTTTCAGCCATGGCATCTGCAATAATCTCCATTATCAAACAACAAGAAAAATTAACCGGGGATAATTATGTTAAATGGAAAAGTGACATGAATGCTATCTTGGTCTGCGAAGACCTTAAATTTGTCCTAATGGAGGAATGTCCTCCTGAGCCAGCACCTAATGCTGGCAGAGCTGCACGTAATGCCTATAATAATTGGATTAAAGCTGATGAGAAAGCCCATAGCTATTTGATAGCATCCATGTCTGAGGTTCTTGCTGCACAGCATGAGCCTATGGCGACAGCATCAATGATTATGCAGTCATTACAGAACATGTTTGGGCAACCTTCAGACCGGCAACAACATGAGGCAATTGCCTCTGTATTGACCGCTAGAATGAAGGAAGGCACATCAGTCCGAGACCATGTGTTAAGGATGATGGCTCATCTTAATATGGCTGAAACCCATGGTGCACGTATCAATGTGCAAAGCCAGGTGACAATGATCATGGAAACCCTTCCGAAGAGTTTCCTGCAGTTTAAAAGCAATTATTCTATGAACAAATTGACTTTTACATTGACTGAACTGCTAAATGAGCTCACCAATTACGAGTCCGTTATGAACGGTCCTCGTAGGCCCAATGCCGAGGCAAATGTTGCCGAATCTTCTAAATCTGCAAAGAAGAAGAAGAAAGGAATTGGAAGGCAAAGGCAAAACCAATGAAAAAGAAGAACAAAAAAGCTCCAAAGGAACCAATGCCAAAGGAAAATGTTTCCATTGTGAACAACAAGGGCATTGGAAAAGGAATTGTCCAAAATACCTTGCCGAGCTTAAAGAGAAGAAAAACACAGGTAAATATGATTTACTTGTCATTGAGTCTCTTTTGGTGGAGGATGATAAATCCATATGGATTGTTGATTCTGGTGCCACTAACCATGTTTGTTGTTCTTTGCAGCTACTTGACTCATGGAGGGACCTTACTGAAGGTAGTAGCTTTACCATGAGAGTTGGGACAGGGGATGCTGTTTCAGCAAAAGCAGTGGGAGATTCAAATTTGAATTTTAATAATAGTTATTTATGTTTAAATGGTGTGCTATATATTCCTGGTTTTCGCAGGAATTTGATTTCTGTAACAAAACTTATGGAATGTGGTTTTTCTGTTTCGTTAATAATAAGTCAGTTATTATTAGTAGAAATGGATTAAATATATGCACGGGAAACTCCGAAAATAATCTATATGTATTAAGGCCGTTAATGCATGAATCACTGCTTAATACTGAAATGTTTAAGATTGAAAGATCTAAAACTAAACGGCAAAAGATTTCTCATGATGATACCTATTTATGGCACCTTAGACTTGGTCACATTAACCTTGACCGGATAGATAGACTAATTAAGAACGGAGTTTTAAATCAGTTAAAACTCGGTACTTTACCTGTCTGCGAATCCTGTCTAGAAGGCAAAATGACCAAGAGACCTTTTACTGGAAAAGGGATAAGAGCCAAAGAAACTCTTGAGCTAATACATTCGGATGTTTGCGGACCGATGAATGTAAAAGCCCGAGGTGGTTTTGAATACTTCGTCACTTTCATTGACGATTATTCCAGATATGGGTATGTTTACCTAATGCAGCACAAGTCAGATACATTTGAAAAGTTCAAAGAGTATCGTGCTGAGGTTGAGAACCAATTAGGTAAAAGCATCAAAATTCTACGATCAGATCGTGGAGGAGAATACCTTGATAGAGATTTCGAGGAATTCTTAGTTGAGCATGGAATTGTTTCACAGCTCACAGCACCTGGAACACCACAACAAAATGGTGTTGCAGAAAGGAGAAATCGAACCCTACTAGACATGATGAGATCAATGTTTAGTTATAGCACTCTACCTAGTTCATTCTGGGGGTATGCATTGCAAACTGCAATGTATATCCTGAATGTAGTTCCTTCTAAGTCTGTTTCTAAGACTCCCTTAGAGTTGTGGAATGGTCGTAAAGCTAGTTTGCGACATTTCCGCATATGGGGGTGTCCAGCACATGTGCTAAAGAACAAGACTACTAAGTTGGAACCACGTTCACAGGTGTGCCTATTTGTAGGCTATCCTAAGGAAACTAGGGGTGGATTCTTTTATAGTCCAGAAGATAATAAAGTATTTGTGTCGACAAATGCTACATTTCTTGAGGAGGATTATATGAGAGAAGTTCAAACCTCGAAGTAAAGTGTTACTTGAGGAGTTACTTGCTGGTACGACCAGTAACCATTGTCAAATGTTGACAAAGACATAACACCTTCACATCTGAAAGTCAGATGCAAGTTTATCAGGATACCATACCACCTAGACGCAGTGGGAGGGTTGTAAGACAACCTGAACGCTATCTAGGAAATGGTGAGGTGCAAGTTGTTGCATCTTGTGATGGTATAGATGATCCATTGACCTATCATAGTGCAATGAATGATACTGATAAAGAAGAATGGCTCAAAGCCATGAACCTTGAGATGGAGTCCATGTACTCTAACTCAGTCTGGGAACTTGTAGACCAACCTAATGGAGTAAAACCCATAGGTTGCAAGTGGATCTACAAGAGAAAAAGAGGAATAGATGGGAAAGTACAGACTTTCAAGGCTAGGCTAGTGGCAAAGGGTTATACCCAAAAAGAGGGAGTTGACTATGAAGAAACTTTCTCGCCAGTAGCCATGCTTAAATCCATCAGGATTCTTCTTTCCATTGCCGCATATTATGACTATGAGATTTGGCAAATGGACGTCAAAACTGCATTCTTGAATGGCAATCTTGATCAAAAAGTTTGCAAGTTGCAAAGGTCCATTTATGGACTTAAGCAAGCATCTAGATCTTGGAACATAAGGTTTGATACTACGATCAAGTCTTATAACTTTGAGCAAAACATCGATGAACCTTGTGTCTACAAGCGCATCATTGATGGGAAGGTGGTTTTCCTTGTGTTATACGTCGATGATATTTTACTCATTGGGAATGATGTAAAGATATTATCGGACGTGAAAATCTGGCTAGCTAACCAATTCCAAATGAAAGATTTGGGAGAGGCAAGTTATGTACTTGGGATCCAGATCATTCGGGATCGCAAGAAACGACTGTTAGCAATGTCTCAAGCAACCTATATCGACAAGATTCTTGTGCGATTTGGTATGCAGAATTCCAAGAAAGGTAATTTACCTTTCAGGCATGGAATTCATTTGTCTAAGGAACAGTCTCCTAAGACACCTCAAGCAATTGAGGAGATGAGACATATACCATATGCTTCAGCAGTTGGAAGTCTTATGTATGCTATGTTATGCACGAGACCGGACATCTGTTTTGCAGTGGGAGTAGTCAGTAGGTTTCAATCCAACCCAGGATTAGATCATTGGGTAGCGGTGAAACATATTCTCAAGTATCTTCGGAGAGAACGAGAATTATATGCTAGTATATACAAGTCAGGATATGATTCTGAGAGGATATACAGACTCTGATTTTCAGACGGATGTCGATTCTAGGAAATCAACATCTGGATCAGTGTTCACCCTAGGTGGTGGGGCTATAGTATGGAGGAGCATTAAGCAATCTTGTATTGCTGACTCCACCATGGAGGCTGAATATGTAGCAGCTTGTGAAGCAGCTAAGGAAGCAGTCTGGCTCCGTAAGTTCTTGGCAGATCTGGAAGTTGTTCCAGATATGGATAAACCACTCACACTTTATTGCGATAATAGTGGTGCAGTGGCGAACTCCAAAGAACCAAGAAGCCACAAGAGGGGTAAGCATATTGAGAGGAAATATCACCTCATCAGGGAGATAGTGCAGAGAGGAGATGTCGCTGTCACGCAGATTCCATCCGCAGACAACCTGGCTGATCCGTTTACAAAGACCTTATCGGCTAAAGTATTTGAAGGTCACCTAAATGGCTTAGGATTACATGACATGTCCCTTTGCTCTAGTTCAAGTGGGAGATTGTTGGGATTTATGTCCTAGAGCTTCATGTATTGTAAACGGAATTGATTATTGTAATAATAATAAATGCATTATTCTTTTATCAAAGTTGTTTGATTTATATCGCATATTGTCCAATTGTCTTGTTTACCTTGATTACTCTTGTACCTTAGACTTAGTGTATGTTTGATGCACAAGAGGATTTAAGTCTAAGTTAGTAATCTAAATAGTCCATAGAGAGCAACAAAGAGGGTACTTTGTTTGTGGTTTATCTATAGCTGCGGTCCATTCTATACTTGTATGACGACCTTGATCCGGGATCGTTCATGTAGTGACATGGGAATGGAGGCACCTTGTATGATGAGATCATATAGGACTGGACTCAGATAAATACGAATTTCTTTTAATATCCGTTAACCGAAGAAATTCATTTTATCTAATAGATGGTCATATATGGATTCGATCTTAATCCTGAGTGTACTACGAACTCCTGCATGACAGGTTATGTCCTTTGATTTACTATGGTGAGGTTGGTGTTGCATTTCCGGCCAATAACTACGTATTTTGGGGATATGATTTGGTATGTAGCTGGGAACGTTTTACATAGATATGGAATTCACTCCTTCTTACGAGAAGCAGATGAATATCTCTTTTAAGAATTGATTTGGGACTTGAACAATTTGAGCGCTCAACTTTTCTATTACGAATAGAAAGTATTTTTATCATAATTGTTATGAATTAATTGTTCATTATAGAATCAATGGTGCTTAAGAGACAAAATATTTAGAGGGGTTTTAACGGACTTATGACCCGGCTCTATTTATGAGATATTCGTGAAGGGCTATATCCATATGTAATGACTATATCGATGGACACCGAAAATGTTCGATTTATTTAATCCATCTACGGTAACGAGAGTTCAACTTCGAGTTTTTAGTGGAATAACGCGGAGTTAATAATTCGTAATATTTGATTAAAGAGTTTAATTAATATTTCAGAATTATTGGAGCTCGGAACCGTAGGTCCATTTGGTCCCCGTGCTAGCTCGATTAACTGTAGCAAACCTAATATAATTAGATTGTCTAATTATATGCTCACATTATATTTATTTATATATTATTAATAAGATTAATAATATTTATTGTCACAAATGAAAACTATGTTAAATTAGTTTAACTTAATGTTTTCTAGAATTCTTTGATTATGAGATAATCAAGTTAGTAATAATTATGAGATAATTACTACAACATAATTGAAGGTAAATAAATCATTATTAATATATTGATTTTTATTTACCATTGGAGACAAAGCCATATGGCTTACCATGTCATCCAAGCAATTATGTCTATTAGGTGGCTTGGATACACCTAATAGATTTGTCATTAGCTAATGCATTTTATGCTTTGGTATGGCCTCCACATTTATGTGTTTGCCATTGAAAGAAAGCATTGAATGCTTAATGACAAAGCCATTGTCTTTAGCTTAACATTTCTTATGCTTTGGTATGGTATTCACATTTTTGTGTTGGCCATTGCAAGAAAGCATTAGATGCTTAATGACAAGGTTAGTTGGCTTGTGTAAGAGAATATAATCTCTACCATTTCTCTCACTTCCTAAGGTTAACACTTTGCATTCATTCACACAATTGTTGTGAGAAAGATTTGAGAGAAAAGAGAGAAGACCTTCAAATATTCACAAGTGTTGTGAGAGTATTGAAATTCCAAAAGCCAAACACCATTGTGACATCCTAAATCTCTAAATAGTTTAGAGGTTTAATCTTTGTGAGTGAAGCCCACACTTCGGTTTGTTGGTTTCGAGTCATAGTTCGGAAGATCGAGTGGTTGATCTAAGTGTTGGACACCAAAGGATTGATCTTGGTACTACAACAACAAGGAGAAGGCAAAGAAAATTTTGAAGATCCGGTGCCACCACAAGCAACTTCCGCCGCGCCGCGCAAGGAACGGTTTCAACACTACATTCTTCATTGATGCACATTATACTAAAATAATATCTAGCTAATATGCACTCGTATTTTACAATTGCCAACTTATATTATAAATATAAATATGCGCAAGGTACCATAAGTCATGAATATAAAATCGTATAATCATTCGCTTGAATCTTACCAATTTTTTCTTCATGTGAACATAAAATACACACGACATCAATCACAAAATGAAATATATAGTCATGCTATCATGCTTTTATGTCAACTATATGCATCTCAGAAGAATTACTATCATATATATAATTTGTATGCATATCGTGTATGCTATATAAAACTTCAACATTTTATGCTTTTAGAAGGTACTCTTTAAAACTCTTTCTGAAAAACTGTATTTGAAGACTGAAGCTATACTTGAAAACTGGGATCTGTATCTAAAAACTGAAAACTGTATCTGAAGACTTTCTCTGAAAACTATTTTCTAAAATCTGACTTTTGAAAACTATATACTGATGATTTGAAAACTGTGTACTGAATATCTGAAAACCGAAAACTGCTCTACGTCCAGGACCATAACTCAACTGGACGTCTCTCTACACCCAGGACCATAACTCAACTGGGTGTACTTGATGCCCAGGACCATAACTCAACTGGGCATCTCTGAAAATCATGATTTCGGGACCCTGTAGTCCCTAGTCCTGCTTGAGGATCTGAGAGGGTCCCCTCGGTCCTCCACATGTGCACATGCGTCTATATCCGTCAATTCCAAAGTATCTGTCAATTCCAATCTGTATCTCAAGTTACATACTTGGGTGAGTTTTTACCTCATGCCCCGAAAACCATAAAAACCGTGGATAAACTTTTAAAACATGAATCAAATCTCAAAACTGTAAGAAACTTTTCTAAAACTTCTCTTTTAAAAATCTCTGTTACTTTTCTGTAAAACCTTTTAATTTCAAAACTCTTCTCATTTTATCATGTATGTATATTGATATGATCATGCACTCTTTTAATCTAATGACTGATGCATGCTCATTTCTATTACTTACTCTTACTCTAGTCATGCTCGATTATATGTTTATTTCATACTACTACATATGTTCATGCATATGCTCATGCATATATACAAAGAAATAAACTATTTATTCTATTCCTTATATGCTTACCTTTATAACTTACCTTACCGATGGCTCACGAAACAATACAATGCATGATTTGTATTCATACAGATACAATCAAAGCTCTCCTACTATATCAGACATCAAATGTATACGAGTCTCAATGTCTGAATTCTTAAACTGGTTTGCCATTTTCTAAATATCTACTTGTGCTCGTGAATCTCATATCATAATCTTTTATACATCCTCATACTATGCATATACTGCTCATTTGTGCTCTCATCACTTATACACTCGTATCTTTACTCATGTTGCCATTATTCTTTATATTGCATGAATTACAAACTTTCCTTCATAACACTGGTTCATATATGTTTATCTCATTTATAACTTTGATCCCATTCCCTAGGGTGTAGTTTCTACATCCCCCATACCCAAGTCTCAAAATATATATATATATATATATATATATATATATATATATATATATATATATATATATATATATATATGTTCATAAATATAACATCATCATTCATATGCTCTAACTACCTATATATATACATATACTAGTGTATCTCTAGGCATGTGCCTCTTTATTTCTATATACTCATGCTCATCTTTACTTTTACATACATATAAATATACTTGTAGCCACTTGTCCACATCTACATGATTATACCGATTCACTTATTTCCTTCTTCTACGTTCCTCATTACATGCATACAGGTTTCAACTTATAATTTTATACAACTTCGTTATATTACTGATTTCATGTAACATTAAATTTCTTAGACAATCAAAGCATGAGTTACTTACCTAGCTAAGCGAATGCCCGCAATCCGAGTCTGATCTGTCAAAATAAATCACAATATATGTCAGAACCGCTATTTACGGAACTTTCAACTCATCTACAATAAACTACGGATTTTTCTCGGAATACTCGAATCCTCACCTACTCTACGGTTTAAGTTTCATTACTCTAATACATGCTTACAGGCTATTCTAAATTAGCTAGATGGGTCATATTCTCATTTTACGCGTTTGCGGCAAAACTTATGGAAAAATTTCCGCAAACGCTACGGAATGGTCTCGAACCCTCCGAACAAATCCAAAATTACCTAATTACCCTCGCAATACCATATTTACATCATAACTATGTTTACGATCATCTACGCTCAATCGCTCGAGAAACTCCGTTTTACCGGAAACTCGCTAATTCTACCGAATCGATCATATCTCATCCGATTCTTCCCGAATTCTACCACATTTATCCTTTTAACACATTATATCATATTCAATTCATTTCATGCTAATTCGCTAAACTACGAAACTACTAGAAATATCCGAATATAAATCTATACACTTTAAAATATCAAATTGTAAACGGAGAGTCGTACCGAAATTCCGAGGCCATATTCGGACTCCTATCGGCCATATGAACGCGCTGGTACGATCAAAATTCCAATCAGAGTTACTGTTCATCTTAGTATACTATTCATCTGAATCTTCTTTTCTCGTTTCACGTGCAACCAGCCGCTGTTCGGTGAAGCCAACTCCTCATACTCGTAGTTCTCGTCGAGGGCTTTGATTTGGTAGGTGGCTCGGGCTGTGAAACGAAGCGACGAGCCGGGATCGGACAACCTATTTACACCTCTTTTCTCCTCTCTTCCCGCCGTTATTCGGCGATTTGACGTCGCCGCCGTCCACCCTCAGATGCACGGTGGCCGGACGCTTCCTCGTCCACCATCACGCCGGCCGGCGGTGGCCGAGAAGTGGCTTGCGCGAGCCACGCAAGGGGATGGGCGAATTTGGGGTGAGGGGCCGAAATAAAGAGGTTTGGAAACTTTGCTTCTGTTGCAATTTTTCAAAACTATGGGGTTATATATACTCAGCTGGGAAAATATCAAAATGGTCGCCGCGCATTTGCTAATAAGCCTCTGGTTTGGGGTCTACACTGTAATTCACAATTTTGAGGTCCTTCTGGTGAAAATTTGGAAAAGTGTTCAACACAAAAGTTGTTCATCTCGGAAAAACGAGTCCGATGGTTCAAGAACCAACTTGATCGGAGTTTGTCTGCTAATTCTGTGACCAAAACTGTAAACTTTATGCGTTTTACGAAAATCGCGTAACTGACTTTTAATCCCGAGCATTTTCCAACGCGACCAAAATTCATAATATAAAATTCCAACTCATATAACATCACTTAAACTCTTATTCTTCCTCATCGTCAAGCTTTGAGACTAAAACATCCGTCCGGGAATCTTCTAGAACAATCCCGAAAATCTAGGATGTTACAATCTGTGACCGTTAGATTAAGAAAGAGCCCCAGATGTGCACCATGTGTCGATTTCGGAAGTGATTTGTCAGAGTTGAATGAACGACCGAGTTCGGACGTATTTTGGTGTCGGCTGTGAACGGTTGATTTTGTTTGCTTTTAGCGGGAAGCCGGCTGATGTTTGACAAGTGTCAGGCTCGGGTTAAACCCTAGAGATGATTTGATGGGTATTTAAATGGATGTGACGGTTGCGTGTCTCGAGAAAGTCTCCAGAAGGGCAGCGAAAAGATTTTTATTTTAGCGAGAAAAGAAATCAGACCGAGCATCTTAGTCGTACCGAGGACATGGTGGTGACAGACCAATAAACTTCTCCTTAAAAGGGTCAGCCATAAGTCCGTCAGGAGTACTACTCTTTTTATGAAGTTCCCGACACCAACTTGTATACTCGTTGGAACCGAGAAATAAGGGACAGATGTTGATGGTGTTTTCAAGCGCTATGATATTTAAGCAGCACGGCATGGGTAAAAGGGTAACTCCCTTCTTGATCAAGACCATTAATGCCGACCCGGCCATTAGATGTTGCATGAGCCAATGGTAAGGGGCCGAGCACTTGATGACCGGTGACCGACCACTTAAGCTCGAATGACCGGGCATTATCAGATCGATAGCAGCATTCTCAATTCAGATGACCATTGTGACCAACCTCGTAAAGACCGAGCAGATGGCGAGATATGTTCCAGAAGATAAGTCATCCTACTTTCACGGGATGAGATGATAAATCACCCTACTTTCATGGGATAAGTTGATAAGTCAGTGTTCTAATATGATAAAGATAGAAGTGAAGGTAGTTTCGGCTAAGAGGTCTTGTGGGAAATAGAATCTGTCTCTTTGCTAGTATAAATGGGAGGGGAGAGCATACTTGATAGATGAGAATTTTTTATTAGACTTGTAAACAAGAAAAAGCGTATTTCAGTAATAGAATATCACCTGTTTTATGCCCGTGGATGTAGGTTGGATCTGATCCGCCGAACCACGTTAAATCTCTTTGTTGATTGGTGTGTTTATCTATATTCTGTCAAATTTGCTTTTTATTTCCCATAACAAAAATAAATTCACAGTTGTAGGAGGATTGTCGCGAGAGCGAAGAGCGCTTATTACCTCTGATACTAAAATCAGCCATCAACAGATTTGAAAGGGAAATTTATGCCGTCTTCTTTCTTAAGCGAGGGGGTTTGTACCTGTAAGGGCACTCCAATGCTTAGATAAGTCTAAGTTGATCTAAGGTCAAAAGAAGGGAGGCAAAAAAAGAAAGCTGCAGAGAACTTTATAAGAGAGAAATGTAGAGTTTCTCTACTATTTTCTGTGAGTCGTGGAGTAAATGGCCAAAGATGCCTAATTATTGTGTGAGTGCTTTCATACATTGATTAGCTCCTTGATTTTTGGACAGGGCCCTATATCATTTTTTTACTAATATTTTACCGCACAAATATAATGTGTTTTTTCAGGAGAGTTGATCTTTTGACATTTATACCTTTACTTGACTTTATTAATTTCCGGATGAAGTCCCACGATGTTGATATTCAGAAATATTTATAGGGATGCATTTCTCTTTGATGGAATTCTTATCTCTCTGGATATCATGTAATATCCAACTTGCACATTGTCAAGTATATGATCTCATTATTGTCAACATTTTCAAAGATTAGTGTCATCATTGCCAAAAGGGAGATCACCATCTTTTGACAATGATTTTAGGTGTTTTGATTGAGTTTTGTTGAAATAGTGTAGGTGTCTGTTGAAATAGTGAGCTTGAGTTTCATTATAAATAAAAAGTTAATTGAGAGCTCAATTCATTACAAATATAAAAACTTCAAGTGTAAAAAGCTTTAAGAGTGTTAGAAAGTGAATATTTTTTGTAAAGTTTAAACAATTTGTATTCTATTCTTATAAGTAATAGAATTTTAATTTTTCCTTCAAATACATTTTAGAGTGATCAGAGAATCACAACATATCATTGATATTTCATTTTCTCATGTGTTATTAGAGAAGTGATACTCTTACAAATAAAAGTCCCGAAATAAATATACTTTTCTCACTATAGGTACAAAAATTATTGTAGAATCACTACAACTACAGTGAGAGAAGCATATTTATTTTCTGAATTTTATTTGTAAAAGTTTCATTTTTGGTGTTATTATGTATCAGAACTACTTTTTTATCCACCAGGCACATTTTCTGGAGTGGCGGAATATAGGATATCCACAATATAGATACTTGGTATTATTTTTTTGTGCTTCCTTCACTCTTCTTGCGTTTGGAGTCACCAAGGTATTTTGTCACACGGATTCGTTAAGTAAATTAATTTGCTAAATTACAGATTGTGTTAGTTTTTGAAATCTATTTATGTATGTGAAAATTACTCGTAATTTAATTATGTTTCTTCTTAAAATGCTAAAAGAGATAATTTTGTACCATATACTTTTTCAAGCTAATTAAATTTCATGAACAATTAATAAACCGCATAATAATAGAGAAAAATATATAATGAGATATATTTACTTCTTTAGATGGGGTCTGCTAAGGTCATCAAAAGATTTTGTTGTAGTGTTGGTGATAGACATAATGCCATTAATTAAATAAAACATTAATGACCGTGGTCGCATCACATAATAATAAGATGTCAGATTTGGACTGGCAATGATGGTATTTATTTTTAAATATCTTGGAGAAAATTAACACGGAAGAGTCTTTTTCATAGCAAACACAGCATAAACCTTTTTTTTTTTTTTTTTTTTTGACAAAGATTTAAATGGAAATAAGAAACTTTTTTCTGAATGGTATGAAATTCTGTCGTTAAATCATCCCTTTTAGGTTTAAGCGTAATAAGTAAAATTATCGGTTGTTCCAAACTCTTATGAGAAACGTATTACCAGAATTCGAACCCAATACTTGAAAGTTAAATCTTAAATCTCATATCATCAAATCATGTCGGAAATAAGAAATTCATTTATTAAACACCCATCTCTGTCTTTTATTTTTATCTCATTCGCGATGTCTAAACTTTCATTATATGTACTTCTTTACTAATAGATTATAGATCATAACATATTCCCGAAATGATTTTTCTCTCCACGAGTTTAAGAATTTTCCAATTTTATCGATAAAATCTTAGTGTTAATCTCTTTTAAGTGTCATATACTTTGATATTACATATTCGTAGCTTAAAGGCGTATGATAATATTAGATATAATATTGCATGATTTGTTTCTCTGTATTTCTTATATCCTAAGATTAATAATTCTGCATATAACCCACATCCTAATATTTATTTACAAATATAGAGTTACACGACTTCAATAATTCAAATAATTAAGACTTGTATGTTCTTGCCCAACTAAAATTTTTTTAATTATATTCTGTAGTTAGTCAATGGCGGTAAATTTGGAAATTTTTTATTTTTTAATAAAAAGATATTGTTGATTTGTTAGTGACTAGTGAGAGACGTAAATGACATCTGATGGAATAAAATCATAATAAAAAAATATAAGAGAAGAAAAAATTGAACTAGCAAGCAATTGATGATTTTAATTTTCATGTCTTGGAGAAAATTAATACAGAAGAGAATACTAAAACAATAGGAAAATCAAACACAACATAAACTACTACTATTTTTGTTTTATTTTTCCCAAAATAAAGGTTTGAATGCATCGGATTTAAAAAGCTCAATCATTACATCTTTTATTACAAGTCGAAATCAAGTGATAGTGTGAAAGCAAAGTGTATTCACGGACCACCAAACTACGCCAAAGGGCAACCTTTATTCTTAATTATTTGAAGGATACTAGTAGTAGGCCATATACATCAAGAATGATTGATGGCATGCTTGAGTCTATGGATAGACTTCAATAAGGGATCTCAAACCAAAAATGGGCGTAATCTTGTAGTGACTGAAACCAGCCTTTAAGAAAAGGCTTTCCCATTCTTTCTCACTTCTTTCTTTTCCAGTAACATGAACCATCATCAACAAGTCATAAAAGAGCTTTGTTTCTGTCAATTCATGTTCATCTTTCTTCTCATCGATCACAATATCTATGATTATCAGTTTTCCTCCATTAGCTCCTTTGCTTGTGATGGCTTCACGGCACCGTTTCAGTACCTTCAGGCTTTCCTCATCCCCATATCCATGAAAAACCAGCTGTGCCAACATTCATTTTCATCATCAATTAGTAGACTAAACTAAATAATATATATATATATATATATATGTAAATATTGCATTGAAGTTTATATTATAATAGACCCCACTCAAAACACACCTAAAACATAAATTTATCTTGGAAAAATAAATTTTGAATTAAAATAAATAAT
Organism: Zanthoxylum bungeanum; assembly: GCA_019454045.1. NCBI lineage: Eukaryota > Viridiplantae > Streptophyta > Magnoliopsida > Sapindales > Rutaceae > Zanthoxylum > Zanthoxylum bungeanum. Next base: position 76,928 of record SKCR01026436.1, on the reverse strand, counting down.
AATCAAATTGTAGGCTACAAACTATACCTTGATATGTATTGTGGGTGTGTCCATGTCTATCATTGTTCTTTTTTCTTTTCTTTTTTTTGTGACTTATTTCTGTCCACACGTATTATTTCTCAATAATGACAAGTGGACACAATAATAATTGAAAATTAAATAAAAATTTATGCCTAAATATGCTTTTGGTACGTGGGTATGTCATTTGGTGTACATATGATTTAACGATACAGGTGGAACTCGCCTAACACCACCAAGCAATGCAAATATATATACCTTTAATAAAATGGCATCGGCTGGAGGAATGGGTTGGGCTAACATATCACCTCCAATGAATTTCAAATTGTCAGTTTCTTGACAATTAGCAACAACATGTGGGAGGTCAAAGACGGTGCATTTGATGCCTGGGAATGATTGAGTGATGATCCTGCAAAACATTCCTGTACCACCTCCAACATCAACCAATGAATCGATTCCTTCAAATATTGGCTTACATTCGTCTTTGACAACTAAGTTAGCCATTTGACTATCACCCTCCATTGCTTCATTGAAAATGGTAGCGAACTCTGGGTTCTGCTGCTCCATATACTCCCATAAACTCATTCCATAAGTAGTTTCACATGCTGTCAGTTCATTCCCTTTGAACCACTTACTCAGAGAGTGGAACGAAGTTATTGAGAGGAGTGATAGCAAAACATATGGTGCCAAAGACATGGAGGTGCCTTTGACTAGCAGTGTAGAAGAAGGAGTGAGAGCATATGCTTCTTCTTCTTGATCAGTTGCTCTTGAAAACAAGCCTGAATGAACTAACAAGCGCATTAGGCGGCGTAGGCCATTGGTTTTGTTAGGCTGAATCTCAAGTGCTGAGGCTAACTCAGGGAGAGTGATGGCTCCTTTGTGCCTGTGAATTATGTCGGCTATGTCTAGCTCCATTGCACATTTCACTGCCATTGAATTCACATAGTTAAATGTGAGATTATACAAATGAGATTGCCCATCAAACAACTCTCTTGCTCTCTTGGGATCCATTATTTTGCTAATTAAGCTTGCTTGCTTAGAATTAGATGCTTGTATCCTCGGTTGAAAGATTGTCTGTACTTATAAAGAATCTGTGAGACAACACGTGTAATTCAATTATGATAAGATAATATTAATTTGTTACACAAGTAATACATTCTTCCGTTCCATTCTACGATAAGTCAATTTTGAGGGCTATTATTTTTAATCTACAGTCAATTTGCTAATAGCTCAAGGAAATAACACGACTGAAATAACTTGTTTGTTTCTATGATAGTTAGAATATTTTTGTTGAACTTAATAATATCACACGTGTTAAATTATTTTAAAAAAATTATTAAAATAATAACACAAAAAATCTCTGTGTGTGTGTGAGAGAGAGAGAATAAACGAAAGAAAGTTGCAGAAAAACTTACTTTGATTGGATGAGTTTCAAGACTTTTATGCATTTTGGTAGAAGTTCCAAGCCTTCTTGAGTGTTTCCAACACTTGGGTGAGTTTCCCTATCACCTTAATTCACTCCTTTATGTGATAGCTTGATCAAAAATGAAAGAAAATTTTTTTCGATGGTACGGAAACAGCTTCGCTCTGTATAGACTCCTCGCAATTCCATTGGTAGTATGACTACGTGTCTATGGAAGTCCGAATTCAGGGTAGGTGTATTTGGTTTTAACCTGAGACTTGCACCGCTAATACTTGCGACAATCAATATGCATTGGTTTTGGTCGTCCAGGGCTTTAACAGGTTCTATGTACGCCTCTGCTGGGTATATTGAGAATCGTAGTGTATTGGGTGTGATATCAAGACGGAAGAATCACTCCAGTTATAGTGGAGATGATGTCACGTAGGATACGAAACTAGTACTCTTAAGTACTGCAGTCATCGGGATGATATGACTAGGTCATGTTCATCCGATTATAGAAACTAGTTACCAGACATTCGACATGTGCTTCGTACGAGGCAGACACAATTCCAGCCCCAGGCCTAACACGTGACACCCGATACTGGATCGCAATACGCAATAGTACGTATATTACGCCTAATATAGATTATATATTCCAGTAAGAATATTTCTGGAGAATTGGGTAGGCACGGTGCTTTGCTAGAAGCCAACCATGTCTTGTAAATCGCTAAGCACGTGGTACGGGTACGCACGTATTCGGATAATCCGATAACCGTATTTACTGCCAACATATCCAGTGATCTCTTGGGTCGCTTCCCAAAGATTCACCGATGACAGTTGATTTAATTAAGAGAGAAAATTAATCTTGGATTAATTAAGAGAGAGAAAATTAATCTGGGACCTGGGATTAAATGTGTTCGGAAGAGAGAGAACGCGATTAATTTGGAATTAATCGGTAGAATAAATTTAATAGTTAAATTTAATTTTTCTAATTAATTTATTCGTTTGGGCTAAAATTAATATATTGGATATATTAAAATGAATTGGATTTCATTACGAAATTAAAGTCGGACTTTAATACGAACGAACGAATTAATTTAGAATTAATTCGTAAATGACGTTCGTAATATATTTGTGAGAGATCGTTATTTAATTAAATTAGATTTAATTATTTAGCGACGAAAGTTCGTTTAATCGGATTAAACGGAACCGAACCGAGGCAAATGTTCGTACAGACATTTGAATTTTGAATTCAAATTTGGGGCCCACTTTAATGTGGTAGTTTGGAGGGTATTTGGCATTTATGCCAAGCCACCCACCACCCAACTACCTTGTTTAGGTAAAAAGGGTAAATTGGTTTTACCTAAAACTCTTCTCTCTCCCTCAATTTGTGTATGCATCACACTTTGAACAAAATGAGAAACCCTAAATCCTCTCCATGGGCGTGAATGGCCTTCTTTCTTTCTTTTGATTTTGTTGCAATTTCAAAGGAGCTAGCACTTCACAAATCAACAAAGGTGATAGGGAAACCACTTCAAGAGTTGGAATCATCAACAAAGCTTGGATTTTGGAGATCTTCCTCCCAAAATTTTAAAGCTCAAATCCGTTCATTGTAAGTATTCCGTAACTTATATTTGAATTTATGAACATGTTTTCATGCTTATTAGATCCTTGGCATGTTCTATGAACACTAACAATGGTATCAGAGTCAATTTTAAGCATGAAAATTTTAGGGTTCATGAGACTAAAATTTGGGGCTTTTGTGTTTTGAGCATGATTTCTTCAAATTGATGCTTTGAGCATGCTTAGATTATGTTAACTCAGAGTGATACATTATTAGATTTGAAACAAATCAAACGAATCAAAAAATTAATTTTTTTTAGGTTGGCCGAAATTTCATACTGTCTTGGACTGTAGTTTTTTATTTTTGTAACATGAAATGATGTGTTTAAATGTTGATTGTTGGTTTGATTGGATTGGAATCAAAGTCAATAATGTTTATGTTAAAATCAAAGAGCATGTTGAGCATGAAATGATGAATTTTGAATTTAATTTATGTTGAGCATGAAATGATGTGTTTTGGCTTCAATTTGTGTTGTGCATGAATTGATGGATAAAGCATGATTAATTAAGTTAATTGGTATTTTGGAAATATTGAGTTTAATTAATTAATTATGGCTAATACACTTTAATTAAAATAATTGTGATATTTGGAATATTTTAATTATGTTAATAAGCCTTTAATTATTAATTGGGCTAAAAGTGTGTATTTGGCCTTAATGGGCTTGGTTTGACCAAGTTTGGTTTTGGACTTTTGGATTGGATCCAATTGGGCCCAAAACCAATTCCATAAAGTCTAAATACATCACTTGGCCCTTTAAAGAATTTAATTGGGCCTAATGGGCCTCAATTTGTTGGCAATAGGGTGATTCCTATTGGGCCTTGGCATTTTGGGTTTGATCCATTATGGCCAAAGCTCATGCCTTAAGAATTAATTAAAAGCCCATTGGACTTTAATTAAAATGACATTGGATGTTATTGGGCCTTTGAAACCCATTAAGATTGGATTTGGAATCCAAGTCTTTAAGGCTTATAAGTTAGTGTATATATTTAATTTAGAATTATTGGAATTAGTATTGAATACAAATTAATTGGATTTAAAGTTGTAGTTCAATATAATTCAAGAATACTTACTTTGAGTATTTATTCTTAAACGAGTTTGACTCGCGCAAATCAAATCGTTGTTTGAACATTGGAAGGTCATTAATTCAAAGATTAATTAATTGGATTAGATTGATTTAATAATATGATTTGTATGAATACATGAATGTGTTGTATGAATAATGTATATCAGATGGATATTAGAAGGGCAAGGGCAATTTTGAAAATTGTAATAAATTAGAATTTATTAAATTGGACATGCGTGTCCAGCCTTTTATCTCTTTACTCTTGTAATTCTCTTCTCACAAATTCCCCTCAATGTAAATGAGGTTTCTTTATTGTATTATGTTATTGGGTAGAAGTTAGAATAGTTTTAGTCGAGGAGAGGAAAGGGAGTGATTTGTTCTACGAACAATTTGTGAGATATCAATCCGCATATCATTATTAATTTATTTATTTATCGCGCCTTATTATGCTTTTAGAATGCATGCTTAAGGGTGTATGATGAGACCTAATCAAAGATAATAAATTGGTTGCCAATTTGCACGCGAAAAACCCTCAAAGACATATTAAGTGTTTTTCCTTACATTGAGTGATTCTTACTCAAGATCCAAAGTTGGCATTGGTTTGTTGGCCAAAGTCAACACCTTTGTCAATTGCGGATGTGTTTGAATCATGAGAGTTTTGTTCCATATCGGTGTCTTGTCCAAGTCGTGATTTGTTGGCCAAAGTCAAGATAACTTCTTGTCCATCGACATTGATTACGAAGCTTTCCATGTCAATGGGTCCCGCTTAACTGGAATCATTAAGCTTGTTGTGCCAAAACCAAGGCTTAGTTGATTCAAATGAAAAAGGTTAGAAAAATATATTGGATATATTGACATATATAAGATATATGTTTCGGACTTGGATATCCACCTACTGGATCTAGGAATTGGATTAGATCCAATTGATCTTAGAGATCTACCTAGTTAAGTATCATACAATTTGTTGGCTAAAGTAAAGATTGTGTGTTATTTAACGAGATCCTAGCCCACTAGGAAACTAGGTTTCCCGAGTACTCGACAGAGGGTTAGAGGCTCGCCGAAAAATAATGGGAGGCAAGAATTGAATTTGGAATATTCGTTTAATAACTTGCCATACGCGCTCATATCAAATATCTCGTCAAATAAATTAGAGTATTAGTTGGACTAATATTTAATTGTTGTTTTAATTAAACAGTTGGACTCTATTCAAACTACTTCATTTATAGTTGATTATATAATTGGATTATAGTAATCAATATATTTGAATTTTACCCTGAATTTATAGTTGATTATATAATTGGATTATAGTAATCAATATATTTGAATATTACCGATCATTTATAGTTGATTATATAATTGGATTATAGTAATCAATATATTTGAATATTACCCTTCATTTATAGTTGATTATATAATTGGATTATAGTAATCAATATATTTGAATATTACCGATAATTTATAGTTGATTATATAATTGGATTATAGTAATCAATATATATTTGATTTTAACCAATAAAATTGTAATTATTTATATAGTTAGACTATAGTAATCATTACATTAAATTGTACCTGAAATCATTGATTAAATAGTTGGACTATTAGAATCAAAATTAAATTTGGAAGATTAGTGTTTAAAACATAATCCTAAGGAAAATGTGTTTAAACGACTTTAATTTTCAAATTGGGAATAAAATTTCAGGATGGTCCTGAAAACTAATAAGTTACTTTATTTGATAAAATAACATATTAGGCCTAAGCCCATAGTTAAACAAGAGTAGAGCATTATTTTTGGAATATTCATGTGATGATAACTTTAGTGCTTAATCCATTATACTTGTCAATATGACTCCTTAATTTCCTAATCAAAACTAAGGATTATATCCTTAAAGTATGATGAAGAAATTGAAGGATCTTCATAAGATCTATTCTTAGATCTTCATAAGATCTATTCTTAGATCTTAGAAGTATTAAATTGTAATTAATAACTCTTAGAGAGTTAGTGGCCATTCTCAAGGCGACAAAGCCAAAGTTTGCAATAAGGCAAGTAGCGCAAGGTGCTCCCTACTTCGATATTCTAGAAGGCCAAGGCTTGGCCAAAGGCTTCTGAGTTGTAGAAAAGGGCAAAGGCAAGATCATTATAATCTTCTAGGAAGATAAAAGACATATCCCAAGATGTCTGCCTAAACTGTGGCAAACAGGGTCAATGAAGCGTGACTGCCGTTTGGACAAGGCAAACATGAAAGAATTGAAGAAGGGCAAAGCTCTGACTTCAAATATATTTGTCATGAACATGTTCACTAATAGTATTAAAATTAGATTTTATACACTAAAAGGTGGTACATAAATATATGTACTGATGTGCAGAATCTGCTTTGAGCAGGATACTGACTTCAAATTGAGATTACTCTGCGAATAGGAAACGGGACGACAGTCGCTGTTTCAACCGTAGATACCTAAGTTTAAGAACTACTCTTTGGGTATGTACTTAAATTAGTAAACTGTTATAATGTAACTAGTTTGACTAGAAACATTATCTCTATATCGAGTATAACTCGTTGCGAGTATACCTTTATATTCTAGAATACTAAAGTATTTTATTATATAAAGATGATATTGAGATAAACACATTAGATGTGAATAACAGAATTTATATTTTGAATATAAATAAGTCTCAAACATATGACATGACAAACTAATAGCTTAAACTGATTTGATCAGAAGAAACTCAATTGTGGCATTGTAGTCTGGGACACAATTAAACAAGACTCGTATATCCACACTTTCGAAGAGTGAGTACTAGGATAAATTTGATTCCATTCAAATGATGTCTACGAATCTAGTTTATTAGGTAAAGTACCTAAAACACGTTTTACTTGGTAAAAGTGTAAGTGTCATCGATCTGTTAGCCCTTGTTCATAGTGACGTAAGTGGGCCCATATCTAGCAAGGCTAGAGGTGGATATGAATGTTTCGTGACCTTTACGGATGTGGCATCGCGTTATGGTTATGTGTTTCTTTTGAAACACAAATCAGAAACTTTTAGAGTTTCAACACGAAATAGACAAACAGATCGGCTAAAGTATTTATTCCATCACGGTTAGACCATGCTGAAAATATTTAAGCAATATGTTTCTCAAATTACTTGAAAGGGTATAGTATTCTTTCAATGAGGACTCCTCATGGAACACGTCAATTTGACAGTGTGTCCGAACGGAGAAACCGAATTTTGTTAGACATGATAAGGTTAATCATGAGTCACTCTGAGCTACCATTTTCCTTCAAAGGGATAAGCATTAACAGTGCAATACTTATTTTGAATAAGGTTCCATGAAAGTCTGTTTGACAGATTTCATATTAGATATGAATAGGAAAGAAACAAGGTTTTCTCATTCCTGATGATTTGGGAATGCTGGGCATACGTTTGGATGATACCAAACTAGAACCCAAACTGGATAAGTGCCAATTGTAGGTTATCTTAGGGAAACCAAAGTATAGTACTTATACAACTCACTTGAGAATAATGTAATTGTTGCTCACCATGCGGTTTTCCTAAGAGGAATACCGATATACAGTGGTAAGTGGGAGGATAGTAAAACTTGATGAAAATCGGAGTTATATTGTTCAAGGCACCAAGTCCTTAATGGAACACAAACAGTTCATCAAGGATGAAACTGTACAAGTAATCTTCTAATACACAAGAACCGCGTAGATCGGAGAAGGTCAGAAAACAACCTGGGTATGGGTTTCTGATCTCACCTCATAAAGATGTCAATCTTATTGAGGAATATGAACTGACTATGTATGAGGAAGTGATACAAGGTATCGACTCCCTATTATGGCAAAGCGCCATGAGTCCGAAATGGATTTCATGTATATCAACTATGTTTGGACACTAGTTGTTGTACCGCTAGGCATTGTGCCTATTGGTACTATATAAGTCTTCAAGGAAGACATACGTGGATGGCAACATACCAACGTACAAAGCTAGGCTTGTAGCGGAAAGGTATCGTTATCAACATTGTGTTGATTACGATTCAACCTTTTAACTGTTGCCATGATAAATCCATTTGGATAATGCTTGCTAAAGCTGCATGTTTCATTTATGAAATATGACATCATAACGTCAAGATCTCTTTACTTAAGCAGAAACCTTTTGGAGGATGTTTATAACATCCTGACGGTTTTATCGTACCAAAACTAGCAAACAAGGTTTGCAGGTTATTCGATCCATGTTAGGATTGAAGCAAGCATTAGGTTCTTGGAACTATCATTTTGATGTAATCATAATGGTGTATGATTTGATTCAAAACACATATGATTCTTGTGTATATAAGGAGGTTAGTGGGAGCGCACTGACAATGATGTCCTAAATAATGATGATATGTCATTTCTTGGAAATGATATTCCCATAATATAATCGGTGAAAGCTTGGCTTTCATGAAAGATTCTCCGTAGAAATCTTGGGAGAAACAACCTTTATTCTAGGAATAAAGATCTACTGGGTTAGATCTAAAAGTTGTTAACACTCTCTAAGTACTTGTACATTGAAAAATGTATCTGACCTGGTGTCTCATACGCTTTGAGCATATGGAGTCACAAACAGGTCAATCCAAGTGATAGTCACTGGATTGATGTTAAGAACATCCGTTAGTATCTTAGAGAACTAAGGATGTTGTCTTAAACTATGGAGAAGGAGAACTTGAAGTGATTGGGATCACTGCTGCAAGTTTCCTAACCGATAAAAACAACGGTACTATACAGTTTGAATAACGGAACAGTGAGCTGGAAATCTTGCAAGCAAGATATTGTTACCGAATAAACAACAAATGCGGGTTATTGTTGCGGCTGAGGCAGCAATAGAAGCCATTTGGATCGATAATATATCTAATTATATTAGATATAGTTCTGTTAGCAGCTGAGCTAGGCGTCAGCACAAGCTAAAGAATTAATGGTCTCATCAACGATCCAGATATATACTTCGACTATTCATCTGATTCGTTCGGATCATACATCGTGGAGATGTGATGATTGAATAAATCGCATCAGACGATAATCACGCAAATCCGCTGACGAAAACTTTTCCTCAGTAGTTTGAGCGAACTGTACATAGTTCGGGTGTGTGACACTTAAGTGACTGGCTATAGGCCAAGTGGGAGATTGTTGGACAATTATGACCCATAGCGTCACTGTTTGTACAGATCATGGTGTTGTTGTACAAATTAACTATGTGACAAGGAGATTGCACTCTTATCATTTGTGATTAGATCACCTAGATATATAAATGATAGGAGGTCCTTATGATTAGTTCCTGGATTGAGATGATATGAGACAGTATCAGTCCTCGAAGGATTAATTATTAAATATCCCTAGTCGTAGTATTATCGAGAGTGGACATCGATAATGAGGAATAGACTAGTATTACACTTGTGCGATTTGTGAGGGCACAATAGCATAGTTCTCATATATATGGGTATTAGATACTCATGCAAGTGTAATAAGAGGTTGTGTTTACCGATGGTACGGAATCAGCTTCGCTCTGGATAGACCCCTCGGAATTCCATTGGTAGTATGACTACGTGTCTATGGAAGTCCGAAATCAGGGTAGGTGTATTTGGTCTTAACCTGAGACTTGCACCGCTAATACTTGCGACAATCAATATGCTTTGGTTTTGGTCATCCAGGGATTTAACAGGTTCTGTGTACGCCTCTGCTGGGTATATTGAGAATCGTAGTGTATTGGTTTTGATGTCAAGACGGAAGTATCACTCCAGTCATAGTAGAGATGATGTCACGTAGGATACAGAACTAGTACTCTTAAGTACTGCAGTCATCGGGATGATATGACTAGGTCATGTTCATCCGATTATAGAGACTAGTTACCAGACATCCGACATGTGCTTCGTACGGGGCAGACACAATTCCAGCCTCAGGCCTAGCACGTGACACCCGATACTGGATCGCAATACGCAATACTACGTATACTACGCCTGACATAGATTATATATTCCATTAAGAATATTTCTAGAGAATTGGGTAGGCACGGTGCTTTGCTAGAAGCCAACCATGTCTTGTAAATCGGTAAGCACGTGGTACGAGGTACGCACGTATTCGGATAATCCGATAACCGTATTTACCAACATATCCAGGGATCTCTTGGGTCGCTTCCCAAAGATTCACCGATGACAGTTGATTTAATTAAGAGAGAAAATTAATCTGGGATTAATTAAGAGAGAGAAAATTAATCTGGGATTAATTAAGGAATTATTTAATCTGGGATTAAATGTGTTCGGAAGAGAGAGAACGCAATTATTTTGGAATTAACCGGTAGAATAAATTAATAGTTAAATTTGATTTTTCTATTTAATTTTTTCGTATTGGCTAAAATTAATATATCGGATATATTAAAATGAATTGGATTTCATTACGAAATTAAAGTCAGACTTTAATACGAACGAACGAATTAATTTAGAATTAATTCGTAAATGACGTTCGTAATATATTTACGAGACATCGTTATTTAATTAAATTAGATTTAATTATTTAGCGACGAAAGTTCGTTTAATCGGATTAAACGAAACCGAGCCGCGGCAAATATTCGTACAGACATTTGAATTTTGAATTCAAATGTGGGGCCCACTTTAATGTGGTAGTTGGGAGGGTAGTTGGCATTTATGCCAAGCCACCCACCACCCAACTACCTTGAAATGGTTTTGGTAAAACCATTTACCCAACTACCTTGTTTAGGTAAAAATGGTAAATTGGTTTTACCTAAAACTCTTCTCTCTCCCTCAATTTGTGTATGCATCACACTTTGAACAAAATGAGAAACCCTAAATCCTCTCCATGGGCGTGAATGGCCTTCTTTCTTCCTTTTGATTTTGTTGCAATTTCAAAGGAGCTAGCACTTCACAAATCAACAAAGGTGATAGAGAAACCACTTCAAGAGTTGGAATCATCAACAAAGCTTGGATTTTGGAGATCTTCCTCCCAAAATTTTAAAGCTCAAATCCGTTCATTGTAAGTATTCCGCAACTTATATTTGAATTTATGAACATGTTTTCATGCTTATTAGATCCTTGGCATGTTCTAGGAACACTAACAACTACGACTAGGGATATTTAATGATTAACCTTACGTGGATTAATACTGTCTCATATCTTATTAATCTGGTACTAATCATATGGACTTTTATCACTTATATGTCCCGGTAATCCAATTACAAATGATAAAAGTGCAATTTCTTTTGTCATATAGTTAATTTGTACAACAACACCATGTTCTCTACAAATAGTGATGCTATGGGTCATAATTTTCCAACAATCTCCCACTTTGCCTATACCCAATCACTCAAGTGTCTTACACCTGAACTATGTACGGGTCGCTCAAACTTCTACTGAGAAATAGCTTTCGTTAGCAGATTTGTAAGGTTATCATCTGATGCGATTTATTCGATCATCACATCACCACGATATATGATCTTACGAATCAGATGAAATAGTTGAAGTATATACTTGGATCATTGATGAGACCGTGGTTCCTCAGCCTGTGCTGTAGCCTAGCTTAACTGCTAACGGAACTACTCCTAATCTAATTAGGAATATTATAGATCCAAAATGCTTCTTTCGGTGCCTCAGCTGCAGTAATATTCCGCTTTTTTTTATTCGGCAATAATAACTTGCTTGGAAGATTTCTAGCTCACTGTTCCGTTATTCAAACTATATACGCACCCTTATTTCGACTTACAGTCGTTTAATCGGTTTGGAAACTTACAGCGGTGAATCCAGTCACTTCAAGTTCTCTTTCTCCATAGATTAAGAAAGCATTCTTAGTTCGTCCAAGATACTCAAGGATGTCCTTAACATCAATCCAGTGACCATCATCTGGATTGGCCTAATTGTGACTCCATATGCTCAAAGCATATGAGACACCAGGTCACATATATATATTTCAATGTACGAGTTCTCGAAGAGTGCCAGCAACTTTTAGATCTATCCCAGTAGATCCTTATTCCTAGAATAAAGGTTGCCTCTCTGAAGTATTCCATGGATAATTTAATGAAATCCAAGCTTTCACCGATTATATTTTTGGAATGTTATTGCTAAGAAGCAATACATCATCAACTTATAGGACAATCATTGTCAGTGCGCTCTCACTAACCTTCTTATATACACAAGAATCATCTTCGTTTTGAATTAAATCATATACCATTATGATTACATCAAAATGATGGTTCTAAGAATTCAATGCTTGCTTCAATCCATAAATGAATCGATTTAACTTGCAAACCTTGTTGCATGTTTTTGGTACAATAAAACCGTCAGGTTGAATATGAACATCCTCCAAAAGGTTTCCTTTTAAGGAAAGCGGTTTTTGATGTTCAGCTGCCATATTTCATAAATGAAACATGCAGCTTTTGTAAGTTTATCCGAATGAATTTAATCATGGCAACGGATAAAAGGTTTCGTCGTAATCAACAGCATGTTATGACAATACCCTTTGATACGAAACAGGAACGAAAAGACAAACCCGATCCAAGATCCCGTAGACCCCCAAAGACATGTCCTTGAAAACCCTTGGAGATAGCCTTAGATGAATTTTGCCAGCAAATAGGACGCCACAAAGGATGCCAACCCTTTGATAAGTCTTTGTGTTCAATCACTGAACGATGATAAAATTTTCTTAATCTCAAAGATATTCACTATTCACGCACAAAAAATAGGGTCCTTCATTAGAGAATTTTGAGTTTAAATAGTAACATACTCAAACCCTAAGAGAGCTAAAAAGAATATAGCCCTAAACTACCCATTATCAACTAAAAGCCCATAATTCCTAATTTCTAGCCCATTTTGAACCCATAACTAAATAAAATAAACTAACCTAAATAATAAATAAAAATGGTAATCCCCATTGGGTCATACATGCAAATAAATAATAAATATGCCTAATTAACTGAAAACGATTCATGCCGCTCCCCGATGACTTGGGTCAAATGTATAACTCTTGAATCCTCGTCCTTGAAGTCCAATAGGTCTCGACATGCTTGTTCAATTCAGCTACATGGCATTGGGCCAGGCCTGCCATAGCGTCCTTGATCTTCCGAGCCCTGTGTCTTGTAATTGGGCCAACTGGTACATGGATTGGATCGACTGTGGGCTGGACCGAAACAGTGCAGCTGGGAATCACATCATCCCCTCCCTCTTGAAAAGGATTCCACCTCGAATCGACATCTGTATTAAAAGGGGACAAATCAGAAACATTAATGAAGCAGAAACATTATACCACTCACCCGGCAGATCAAGCTTATATGCATTATCATTGATCCTTTCGATGACTTGAAAAGGACCATCTCCTCGAGGTTGAAGCTTGGATCGTCGTTGAGCGGAAACCGTTCCTTACGCATGTGTACCAACCCAATCACCAGGCTCAAACACCACGCATTTACGGCCTTTATTAGCATGAGACGCGTACTGCTCATTTTTCCGTAATATGTGTTCACTGCTTTCTCATGTATTTTTTCATCACCAATTATGCTTTCTTTTTCCCATCTAAACCTACTCTTTCCTCACAGGCAAAGGCAATAAATCCAATGGTGTTAGTGGGTTAAATCCATATACAATTTCAAAATGTGAATATGAAGTAGAAGAATGAATGCACCTATTGTATGCAAACTCTATAAATGGCAAACACTCTTCCCATGATTTTAATTCTTAGTGTCTATGGTCCGAAGTAATTGAGTCAAAGTCCTATTGACCACCTCTGTCTGTCCATCTGTTTGAGGATGACACGTAGTAGAATAAAGTAATTTAGTCCCTAACTTACCCCACAAAACCTTCCAGAAAGGACTCAATAACTTGACATCTCTATCAGAAACTATACTCCTAGGAATCCCATGTAGTCGTACTACCTCTCTAAAGAATAAGTCTGATATGTTAGTGGCATCATCAGTTTTATGGCATGCAATGAAATATGCTATCTTGCTAAATCTATCAACCACTACAAAAATAGAATCCTTACCTCGCTTAGTCCTAGGTAAACCCAACACAAAATCCATCGAAATATCTACCCATGGTTTACTAGGTATAGGTAATGGAGTATATAATCCATGAGGCTTCACCCTAGATTTGGCCTTTCTACAAGTGAGACACCGATCACAATTCCTCTACATCGCGTTTCATCTTAGGCCAGTAAAAATACTCCTGTAAGGTTTCTAGGGTCTTACTAATTCCAAAATGTCCCATTAGTCCACCTCCATGAGCCTCTCTCACTATAGCTCACGCATACTACAAGAAGGAATGCACAACTTATTTTCTCTAAACAGAATCCCTCATGCTGGTAGAATTTACTAAATGCAGATTTAATACATGCAGTATATATATCACAAAAATCCACTCACATGCATAAAGCTCTTTAATAAATTCAAAACCTAACATTTTAGCACTTAAAGAAGTAAGTAAGACATACCTGCGTGACAAGGCATCTGCAACTACATTTTCCTTACCTTGTTTGTAACGAATGACGTACGGGAATGTCTCTACAAACTCCATCCATTTAGCATGCCTTTTGTTCAGTTTTCCTTCCCTTTAAGGTGTTTCAAACTCTCATGATCTGTGTGTATCACGAACTCTTTAGGCCATAGGTAATGCTGCCAATTTTCCAGTGCTCGAACAAGTGCATACAACTCCTTATCGTACGTGGGATACCTCAAAGCTGCCCCGTTCAACTTTTCACTGAAGTACGCAATTGGTCTTTTCTCTTGCATTAATACCGCCCCAATACATATGCCACTTGCGTCACACTCTATCTCAAATGTGCTCTCAAAATTAGGTAGTGCGAGGACTGGTGCTGTATAACCTTTCCTTGAGAGTCCGAAAGGCATTCTTCTCTTGAGCTTCACCCCACTGAAATCCAACAGTCTTCTTAACTACCATCAGTCAATGTGGCGGCTATGCTACTGAAGTCCTTCACGAAACACCTGTAGAAACTCGCCAAACCATGAAAGCTTCTAACCTCAAACACGTGTATAGTGTTGGCCAATCCCTAATCGCTTTAACTTTCTCTTCGTCCATCTCTATGCCATCTGTAGCCTACAAAACCAAGAAAAACGACTCTATCCATGCAAAATGTGCATTTTTTTCTAATTAGCAAATAATTTTTTTTTCTTAAAATATCAAGCACACATTTCAAATGACCTACATGTTCATCTAAAGATTTACTGTATACTAATATATCATCAAAATAGACCACTACAAACTTCCCTATAACATGCACGGCCACATGGTTCATAAGTCTCATAAAAGTACTAGGGGCGTTTGTTAAACCAAAAGGCATTACTAACCACTCATATAGCCCATACTTAGTTTTAAAAGCGGTCTTCCACTCATCACCCTCCCTCATACGAATCTGGTGATATCCACTTTTAAGGTCAATTTTACTGAAAATCCTAGATCCATTGCGTTCATCTAACATATCATCTAGCCTAGGAATGAGATGTCGATACTTTACCGTGATATTATTGATGGCACGACAATCCACGCACATACGCCACGTCACATCCTCTTGGCACTAATAACACCGGTACTGCACACGGGCTCATACTCTTCGTACATAACCTTCTTCTCCATCAGCTCTTCAACCTGCCCTGAAGTTCTTTGGTCTCCTCAAGATTACTCCTATATGCGGTCTATTAGGAATGACAGCTCCAGGCACGAAATCAATCTGACGTTATATTCCTCGAATGGGTGGAAGCCCATTAGGAATGTCTCCTCTGTGAGTACGTCTTCAAATTCCTGTAAAAGAGAAGAAATAGAAACAGGAAGTGAATTGTTAGTGTTAGTAAGTAAAGAAAAGTGTGTTGTGTCTTTATACACTAGCAGCAACATGTGTTTGCTAGCTTTGTAGGCTCTCCTCACTTCCTCCCTCACCAAGATAAAAACTATTTTTCACTCTCTCTTTCTCACTCTCACTCTCTCCCACAGCCCTATTTCCCTTAGGTTTCCTCTCAATTATAATCCCAGTGTTTCCCCCACTCTCGTGTTTAGATCTCATTTTCCTCACTATATCACTCTTACCCCCCAAGGATGCGGCTTCTCTCTTCTCTCTCTTCTTTCCCTTTCCAACTGTAATTTGACTTGAATCATGGACCTGTTTTGGTGTCAAAGGGTATAATGTAATGGGCCTTGCCCTTATGTGGAAAGAATGTTGTTTCGAAACCCATCATGTATCACCTTCCTATCGAACTGCCACGGCCTCCCCAAAAGTATGTGACCTGCTGCATTGGTACCACATCACACACACCTCATCCGTGTAAGGTCCAATGGTAAAAGTCAACAATACCTGCTTGGTCACCCTGATCTCACCACACTCATTAAGCCATTGTAGCCTATATGGCTTAGGATGTGCCAAACATGACAATCCCAATCTCGCCACCAATGCTGTGCTAGCCACGTTGGTGCAACTACCCCCATCTACGATCATACTACATGACTTCTCATTCACACTACACCTAGTATGAAAAATATTCTCTCTCTGCTGCTCGGTCTTCTCCTCAATTATCTGTGCTGTCATGCTCTCCTAGACACAAGCGACATGTTATCTAGTGGGTATGCTGCTCCCTCATCGTCATTAGCATCCTCTAATGCAGGCATCTCATCTCTTCCACCTCCTCATCTATGGAATCGATATTACCATCATCCTTCATTATTAATGTTCGCTTGTTGGGGCACTGTGATGCATAATGTCCCATACCAAACACTAAAACACTTACCTCCTTGGATTTTGAATTAACCACTTCAGACTTAACCTTAACCTACCTACCTACCTCCACTTCTTTTCTCTTACCACCATCAGTCTTGGGCTATTGAAAACCCTCATCCTCTCCGATCATTATTAGGCCACTTCCCCCTCCAAGCAGAAGTTCCCTGTGCAGTGTATCTAGATGCAAATTTTCTTTCCCTCAACTGTCTTTCTACTTGATCGTCATATGTAGCATATCCCCCCCAACTCCAATAATGATGCAACTCAACTACACTCGCAATCTCCTTATTTAACCCTCCTAAAAATCGAGCCATCGTGGCTTCTCTATCCTCCACCACATTCGCCCTAATCATTGCTACCTCCCTGTTCTTGCTCCACCTCATCTCCTGATAGTCCTCAACACTCTTCGAACCCTGATACAAATGTTGTAGCTTCTGATATAACTCTCTGTAATAGTGGCTTGGTATGAACCTCTTACGCATAAGAGCCTTTAACTCCTCCCAAGTCTCAACTGGCCTCTCGTGGTTCGTCCTCCTATTAGTTACCAACTGATCCCACCAAATCACCGCATAGTCTGTAAACTCAATGACAGCTAACTTCACTTTCTTCTCATCAGAATACCTGTGACAGTTAAAGATCAGTTCAATTTTTCTCTCCCAGTCCAAGTACGCCTCTGGATCATTTCTGCCATGGAAAGATGGAATTTTCATCTTGATGCTGCCCAAGTCACCATCAATATCATCTCTCCTACCATGATCTCTCCTATCAGGCTCCCTCCGATAGTCATAATTATGCTCATCATATGCATCTCTCTCATATCTGTCTCCAAATCTGTCACCAAATCTGTCACCAAATCGTCAATTTTCTCCCCCATTGGCCCTTATATCTCCTCTCTAAAAACCTCTCCGCTCATCAAACCTCATATCCCGTCTGTCATATCTCCTCTCATACCGCCTATCCCGCGGTCTATACCTATCCTCCTCATCTTCGAACTCATCCAACTCCTCCATATCATCCAAATTATCTCTCTGCCTCAACCTCAACCTCATGTATAGGTGCCCTAAGTGGTTTTGCTCTGTTCGTTCCGGCCTAGATTGTTGTGGCCCCTCAACCTCCTTCTGACCACCAGAGAATTGAGACTAGTAACCTCCCTCGAACCTCCGACAACCTCTCTATCGCCGCATTCATAGTTCCAAACATCTCTCGGAACTCAGCCATATTCTACTCTATGGTTTTAAACCTCCCATCAACGTCCATATCTTTCTCTGCCATCTTACTTAACAAATATATCAGTAATAACAAGAAGAATAAAAAAAATAATAATTAAATAAAATAAAGAAAACCGCACAAGCTCTCGTGTTTCACTGTCTCTCAAACACTCTGTTCGAAAAATCACCTCCATTCAATGTCTAATGCTAACCACCAATGGATTGCACAATTCGTGTGTAGTCCAAAAGTCAGCAAAATCCACAAGGAATCAAAGGAAGGGTATCAGTAATATAAGACGTGACTCGAGAAGCAACGACGATACTAGATCAATAAAACCTAAAACTAGAGTGCAAAAGGAAATAAAATAAACAAGATAATTTGTTTTTTTTTTCAAATAGGATTATCGAGATTACGCTAGAATGAATCAATCATCAATGCCAACATTTTCATCACCCCACACAAAAGAGAATCAAAAATACCTAATATATCTAAAGGAATATATAATACCAGAAAATAAGAAGTAAAAAGAAAGAAAATAAACAAAACAGACTTATAATAACATGTAGCAAACAGCCAAAATTATCAACTCTACCATGTGGTAAGCAACAAATTTGATTTTGACTTTAATTTTTTTTTTCCCGACTCAAACAAAAACGAGAAAAAAAAATTAATAATAATAATCAAAGCAAACATGACCAACGAATTAAGCAATGGAACAGAAAGAGAATCCAATTGAAAATTTAAGTAAGAGTTGACTGAATTTTCAAGAATTGATTGTATCAGAATTTTGCTTTCCTTTTTTTTTTTTTTATCAGACACACAGTAAATAAAGGAGACAAAATTGAGAAACGGAAAGAAAACAAATAAGAAGCGGAAAGAAAAAAAAAAGTCAGACCTGAAATCTAGCTCTGATAACCAATTGATACGAAACAGGAAACGAAAAGACGAAACCCGATCCAAGATCCCGTACCCCCAAAGAACCTGTCCTTGAAAACCCTTGAAGATAGCCTTAGATGAATTTTGCCAGCAAATAGGACGCCACAAAGGATGCTAACCCTTTGATAAGTCTTTGTTCAATCACTGAACGATGATAAAATTTTCTTAATCTCAAAGATATTCACTATTCACGCACAAAAAATAGGGTCCTTCATTAAGAGATATTTTTGAGTTTAAATAGTAACATACTTAAACCCTAAGAGAGCTAAAAAGACTAATATAGCCCTAAACTACCCATTATCAACTAAAAGCCCATAATTCCTAATTTCTAGCCCATTTTGAACCCATAACTAAATAAAATAAACTAACCCAAATAATAAATAAAAACGGTAATCCCCGTTGGTTCCATACATGCAAAATATAATAATATGCCTAAATAACTGAAAACGATTCATGCTGCTCCCCGATGACTTGGGTCAAGTGTATAACTCTTGAACCCTCTTCCTTGAAGTCCAATAGGTCTCGAACATGCTTGTTCAATTCAGCTACATGGCGTGGGCCAGGCCTGCCATAGCGTCCTTGATCTTCCGAGCCTGTGTCTTGTAATTGGTCCAACTGGTACATGGATTGGATCGACTGTGGTCTGGACCGAATCAGGTGCAGCTAGGATCACATCATCCCCTCCCTCTTGAAAAGGATTCGACCTCGAATCGACACTGCATCAAAAGGGGACAAATCAGAAACATTAAATGAAGCAGAAACATTATACTCACCAGGCAGATCAAGCTTATATGCATTATCATTGATCCTTTCGATGACTTGAAAAGGACCATCTCCTCGAGGTTGAAGCTTGGATCTTCGTTGAGCCGGAAACCTTTCCTTACGCATGTGTAACCAAACCCAATCACCAGGCTCAAACACCACGCGTTTACGGCCTTTATTCGCATGAGAAGCGTACTGCTCATTTTTCCGTAATATGTGTTCACGTGCTTTCTCATGTATTTGTTTCACCAATTCTGCTTTCTTTTTCCCATCTAAACCTACTCTTTCCTCAACAGGCAAAGGCAATAAATCCAATGGTGTTAGTGGGTTAAAGCCATATACAATTTCAAAAGGTGAATATGAAGTAGAAGAATGAATGCACCTATTGTATGCAAACTCTATAAATGGCAAACACTCTTCCCATGATTTTAATTCTTAGTGACTATGGTGCGAAGCAATTGAGTCAAAGTCCTATTGACCACCTCTGTCTGTCCATCTGTTTGAGGGACACGTAGTAGAATAAAGTAATTTAGTCCCTAGCTTACCCCACAAAACCTTCCAGAAATGACTCAAGAACTTGACATCTCTATCAGAAACTATACTCCTAGGAATCCCATGTAGTCGTACTACTCCTCTCTAAAGAATAAGTCTGATATTTAGTGGCATCATCAGTTTTATGGCATGCAATGAAATGTGCCATCTTGCTAAATCTATCAACCACTACAAAAATGGAATCCTTACCTCGTTTAGTCCTAGGTAAACCCAACACAAAATCCATCGAAATATCTACCCATGGTTCACTAGGTACAGGTAATGGAGTATATAATCCATGAGGCTTCACCCTAGATTTGGCCTTTCTACAAGTGAGACACCGATCACAAATTCGCTCTACATCGCGTTTCATCTTAGGCCAGTAAAAATGCTCCTTTAAGGTTTCTAGGGTCTTACTAATTCCAAAATGTCCCATTAGTCCACCTCCATGAGCCTCTCTCACTAATAGCTCACGCATACTACAAGAAGGAATGCACAACTTATTTTCTCTAAACAGAAATCCCTCATGCTGGTAGAATTTACTAAATGCAGATTTAATACATGCAGCATATATATCACAAAAATCCACATCACATGCATAAAGCTCTTTAATAAATTCAAATCCTAACATTTTAGCACTTAAAGAAGTAAGTAAAACATACCTGCGTGACAAGGCATCTGCAACTACATTTTCCTTACCTTGTTTGTAGCGAATGACGTACGGGAATGTCTCTACAAACTCCATCCATTTAGCATGCCTCTTGTTCAGTTTTCCTTGCCCTTTAAGGTGTTTCAAACTCTCATGATCTGTGTGTATCACGAACTCTTTAGGCCATAGGTAATGCTGCCAATTCTCCAGTGCTCGAACAAGTGCATACAACTCCTTATCGTACGTGGGATACCTCAAAGCTGCCCCGTTCAACTTTTCACTGAAGTACGCAATTGGTCTTTTCTCTTGCATCAATACCGCCCCAATACCTATGCCACTTGCGTCACACTCTATCTCAAATGTGCTCTCAAAATTAGGTAGTGCGAGGACTGGTGCACTGCATAACCTTTCCTTGAGAGTCTGAAAAGCATTCTCTTGAGCTTCACCCCACTGAAATCCAACAGTCTTCTTGACTACCTCAGTCAATGGTGCGGCTATGCTACTGAAGTCCTTCACAAAACGCCTGTAGAAACTCGCCAATCCATGAAAGCTTCTAACCTCAGACACTGTAGTAGGTGTTGGCCAATCCCTAATCGCTTTAACTTTCTCTTCGTCCATCTCTATGCCATCTGCAGTCACTACAAAACCAAGAAAAACGACTCTATCCATGCAAAATGTGCATTTCTTATAATTAGCAAATAATTTTTCTTTTCTTAAAATATCAAGCACACCTTTCAAATGACCTACATGTTCATCTAAAGATTTACTGTATACTAATATGTCATCAAAATAGACCACTATAAACTTCCTATACATGCCCGCAACACATTGTTCATAAGTCTCATAAAAGTACTAGGGGCGTTTGTTAAACCAAAAGGCATTACTAACCATTCATATAGCCCATACTTAGTTTTAAAAGCAGTCTTCCACTCGTCACCTTCTCTCATACGAATCTGATGATATCCACTCTTAAGGTCAATTTTACTAAAAATCCTAGATCCATGCAGTTCATCTAACATATCATCTAGCCTAGGAATGGGATGTCGATACTTTACCGTGATATTATTGATGGCACGACAATCCACGCACATACGCCACGTCCCATCCTTCTTAGGCACTAATAACACTGGTACTGCACACGGGCTCATACTCTCTCGTACATAACCCTTCTCCATCAGCTCCTCAACTTGCCTCTGAAGTTCTTTGGTCTCCTCAGGATTACTCCTATATGCGGGTCTATTAGGAATGACAGCTCCAGGCACGAAATCAATCTGATGTTCTATCCCTCGAATGGGTGGGAGCCCATTAGGAATGTCCTCTGTGAGCACGTCTTCAAATTCCTGCAAAAGAGAAGAAATAGAAACAGGAAGTGAATTGTTAGTGTTAGTAAGTAAAGAAAAGTGTGGTGTGTCTTTATACACTAGCAGCAACATGAGTTTGCTAGCTTTGTAGGCTCTCCTCACTTCTCCCTCACCAAGATAAAAACTCTTTTTCACTCTCTCTTTCTTCTCACTCTCTCCCTCAGCCCCATTTCCCTTGGGTTTACTCTCAGTTCTAATCCCAGTGTTTCCCCCACTCTCGTGTTTAGATCTCATTTTCTCACTATTATCACTCTTACCCCCCAAGGATGCGGCTTCTCTCTCTCTCTCTTTTCCCTTTCCAACTGTAATTTGACTTGATCATCATGGACCTGTTTTGGTGTCAAAGGGTATAATGTAATGGGCTTGCCCTTATGCTGGAAAGAATATTTGTTTCGAAACCCATCATGTATCACCTTCCTATCGAACTGCCACGGCCTCCCCAAAAGTATGTGACCTGCCTGCATTGGTACCACATCACACAACACCTCATCCGTGTAAGGTCCAATGGTAAAAGTCAACAATACCTGCTTGGTCACCCTGATCTCACCACACTCATTAAGCCATTGTAGCCTATATGGCTTAGGATGTGCCAAACATGACAATCCCAATCTTGCCACCAATGCTGTGCTAGCCACGTTGGTGCAACTACCCCCATCTACGATCATACTACATGACTTCCCATTCACGCTACACCTAGTATGAAAAATATTCTCTCTCTGCTGCTCGGTCTCCTCCTCAACTATCTGTGCTGTCAATGCTCTCCTAGACACAAGCGACAGGTTATCTAGTGGGTATGCTGCTCCCTCATCATCATTAGCATCCTCTAATGCAGGCATCTCATCTTCCACCTCCTCATCTGTGGAATCGATATTACCATCATCCTTCATTATTAGTGTTCGCTTGTTGGGGCACTGTGATGCATAATGTCCCATACCTAAGCACTTAAAACACTTTACCTCCTTGGATTTTGGAATTACCACTTCAGACTTAACCTTAACTCTACCTACCTCCACTTCTTTTCCCTTACCACTATCAGCCTTGGGCTTATTGAAACCCTCATCTCTCCGCTCATTACTAGGCCACTTCCCCCTCCAAGCAGAAGTTCCCTGTGCAGTGTATCTAGATGCAGATTTCTTCCTCAACTGTCTTTCTACCTTGATCGCCATATGTAGCATATCCTCCAACTCCACATAATGATGCAACTCAACTACACTCGCAATCTCCTTATTTAACCCTCCTAAAAACGAGCCATCGTGGCTTCTCTATCCTCCACCACATTCGCCCTAATCATTGCTACCTCCATCTCTGTATGATAGTCCTCAACACTCTTCGAACCCTGATACAAATGTTGTAGCTTCTGATATAACTCTCTGTAATAGTGGCTTGGAATGAACCTCTTACGCATAAGAGCCTTTAACTCCTCCCAAGTCTCAACTGGCCTCTCGTGGTTCCTCCTCCTATTAGTTACCAACTGATCCCACCAAATCACCGCATAGTCTGTAAACTCAATTGCAGCCAACTTCACATTCTTCTCATCAGAATACCTATGACAATTAAAGATCAGCTCAATCTTTCTCTCCCAGTCCAAGTACGCCTCTGGATCATTTCTGCCGTGGAAAGATGGAATTTTCATCTTGATACTGCCTAGGTCACCATCAATATCATCTCTCCTACCATGATCTCTCCTGTCAGGCTCCCTCCGATAGTCATAATTATGCTCATCATATGCATCTCTCCCATATCTATCTCCAAATCTGTCACCAAATCTATCACCAAATCGTCTATTTTCTCCCCCATAGGCCCTTCTATCTCCTCTCTGAAAACCTCTTCGCTCATCAAACCTCTTATCCCGTCTGTCATATCTCCTCTCATACCGCCTATCCCGCGGTCTATACCTATCCTCCTCATCTTCGAACTCATCCAACTCCTCCATATCATCCAGATTATTCTCTGCCTCAAAACTCATGTATAGGTACCCTATGGTTGTTGCTCTGTCTGTTCCTGCCTAGATTGTTGTGGCCCCTCAACCTCCTTCTGACCACCAGAGAATTGAGACTAGTAACCTCCCTCGACAACCTCTCTATCGCCGCATTCATAGTTCCAAACATCTCTCGGAACTCAGCCATATTCTGCTCCATGGTTTTAAACCTCCATCAACGTCCATATCTTTCTCTGCCATCTTACTTAACAAACAATTAGTAATAACAAGAAATAAAAAAAATAATAATTAAAAAAAAGAAAACCTCACAACTCTCGTGTTTCACTCTCTCTCAAACACTCTCTTCGAAAAATTACCTCCGTTCAATGTCGAACGCTAACCACCAATGGATTGCACAATCCGTGTGTAGTCCAAAAGTCAGCAAAATCCACAAGGAATCAAAGGAATAAGGGTATCAAGTATATAAGACGTGACTCGAGAAGCAACGACGATACTCGATCAATAAAACCTAAAACTAGAGTGCAAAAGGAATAAAATAAACAAGATAATTTGTTTTTTTTTTCAAATAGGATTATCGAGATTACGCTAGAATGAATCAATCATCAATGCCAATTTTCACCCCAACGCAAGAGAATCAAAAATACCTATATATCTAAAGGAATATATAATACCAGAAAATAAGAAGTAAAAAGAAGAAAATAAACAAAACAGACTTATAATAACATGTAGCAAACAGCCAAAGTTATCAACTCTCCATGTGGTAGCAACTTTGGGATTTTGACTTTTTTTTTTTTTTTTTTTTCGCTCACACAAAAAACGAGAAAAAAAAATTAATAATAATAATCAAAGCAAACATGACCAACGAATTAAGCAATGGAACAAAGAGAATCCAATTGAAAATTTAAGTAGATTGACTGAATTTTCAAGAATTGATTGTATCAAATTTTGCTTTTCTTTTTTTTTTTTTTATCAGACCACAGTAAATAAGGAGACAAAATTGAGAAACGGAAAGAAAACAAATAAGAAGCGGAAAGAAAAAAAAAAGTCAGACCTGAAATCTGGCTCTGATAACCAATTGATACGAAACAGGAAACGAAAAGACGAAACCCGATCCAAGATCCCGTAGACCCCCAAAGAACCTGTCCTTGAAAACCCTTGAGATAGCCTTAGATGAATTTTGCCAGCAAATAGGACGCCACAAAGGATGCCAACCCTTTGATAAGTCTTTGTTCAATCACTGAACGATGATAAAATTTTCTCAATCTCAAGAATTCACTATTCACGCACAAAAAATAGGGTCCTTCATTAAGAGATGTTTTTGAGTTTAAATAGTAACATACTCAAACCCTAAGAGAGCTAAAAAGACTAATATAGCCCTAAACTACCCATTATCAACTAAAAGCCCATAATTCCTAATTTCTAGCCCATTTTGAACCCATAACTAAATAAAATAAACTAACCCAAATAATAAATAAAAATGGTAATCCCCGTTGGTTCCATACATGCAAATAAATAATATATGCCTAATTAACTGAAAACGATTCATGCTGCTCCCCGATGACTTGGGTCAAGTGTATAACTCTTGAATCCTCGTCCTTGAAGTCCAATAGGTCTCGAACATGCTTGTTCAATTCAGCTACATGGCGTTGGGCCAGGCTTGCCATACCGTCCTTGATCTTCCGAGCCCTGTGTCTTGTAATTGGGCCAACTGGTACATGGATTGGATCGACTGTGAGCTGGACCGAAATAGGTGCAGCTAGGATCACATCACCCTTTCTATACAAGCCTAGCTATGGACATTTGTATGTTTCCATCTATGTATGTCTTCCTTGAAGACTCATATAGTACCAATAGGCACAACGTCTTCCGGTACATCAACCAGTGTCCAAACTTGGTTGGTATACATGAAATATATTTCGGACTTCATGCCATTTTTCCATAAAAGGGAGTCGATACCTTGTATCACTTCCTCATACATAGTCGGTTCGTCTTCCTCAATAAGATTGACATCTTTATGAGGTGAGATCAGAAACCCATACCTCCTAGGTTATTTTCTGACTCTCTCCGACTTACGCGGTTCTTGTGTATTCGAAGATTGTGGTACAGTTTCATCCATGATTAACTGTTTATGTTCGTTAAGGAATCGGTGCCTCAAACAATATTACTTCGATTTTCATCGAGTTTTACTTTCTTCACACTTACCACTACATATAGGAATTTCTCTTAGGAATACAGCATGGAGAGCAACAATACATTGTTTTATTGTGAGTTATATAATTACTATACTTTGGTTTCCCTAGGATAACCTACAAATTAGACACTATTCTGATTTGGGTTCTAGTTTGGTACCATCCAAATGTTTTACATGCCTAGCATTCCCAAATCTTCAAGAATGAGAAACCGGTTTCTTTCCTGTTCATATCCAATATGAAGTCTGTCTAACAGATTTATATGAAACCTTGTTCAAAATAATATTGCACTGTTTAATACATATCCTTAGAAGGAAATTGGTAGCTCATAGCTACTCATCATTAACCTTACTATGTCCAACATAGTTCGTTTTTTCTTG
Organism: Zanthoxylum bungeanum; assembly: GCA_019454045.1. Lineage (NCBI taxonomy): Eukaryota > Viridiplantae > Streptophyta > Magnoliopsida > Sapindales > Rutaceae > Zanthoxylum > Zanthoxylum bungeanum. Next base: position 50,113 of record SKCR01026436.1, on the reverse strand, counting down.
TCGGATACACCATCAAATTGAGATGTCCCGGGAGGAGTCCAATATGAAAGAATACTATACTCTTTCAAAAAATCGAGAAACTTATTGCTTAAGTATTTCCACCATGGTTCAATCGCGATGTTTTAATACTCTTATCGGTCTGTTTTTATACTTCGTGTCGAAACCCTTTGATTTTATCAAAAGTTTCCGACTTGTGTTTCATAAGATACACATAACTCTAACGCGATGCCACATCCGTAAAGGTTACAAAGTATTCATATCCACCTCTAGCCTGACTAGACATGGACCCACCTACGTCACTGTGAACGAGGGCTAACAGATCGGTGGCACTTGTACTTTTACCAAGTAAAAGGTGTTTTAGGCAATTTGCCTAATAAACTAGATTCGTATACATCATTTGAATTAGAATCAAATTCATCCTAGTACCCACTCTTTGAAAGTGTGGATATATGAGCCTTGTTAATGTGTCCCAGACAACAATGCCACAAATAAGTATCATCTGATTAATTCAGTTTGAGCTTTTTATTTGTCATGTTATATGTATAAGATTAATTTATATTCTAAATATAAATATTGTTATTCAGATCTAATGTGTTATCTCAATATCATCTTATAAACAAAACACTTACTGTTCTAGAATATAAAGGTATACCCGCAACGGGTTAAACTAGATATAAAGATAATGTTTCTAGTCAAACTAGGTACATTATAATAGTTTCCTATTTTAAGTATATGCCTAAAGGGCACTTCCTAAAATTAGATTCCCACAGCCAAAACAGCGACTTTTGTCCTGTTTTTGACTCGCAGGCCGATCTCATCTGAAGTCAGTCTCCTATTAATCAGCAGATTCTGCATATCAGTACATATGTACATACCATATCCAGAATCAAAATCCAATTTCAAAACTAATAGTGGATATGTTTATAACAAATATTTCTGAAGTCGGAGCATTGCCCTGCCTTCATTTCCTTCATGTCTGCCTTGTCCATACGGTAGTCACGCTTCCAGTGATCCAGTTTGCCACAGTTTAGGCAGACATCTGGGATATGTCATTTGTCTTCCCAGAAGACTGTGATGATTTTGCCTTTGCCCCTTTTAGAAGCTCGGGCTCTGCCTCCTTGAGCATAGCTAGCAGCTCTCCAAGAGTTTTCTCTTGGTTCATAATGAACCTGCCCCGGCTATCGGCAGAGACTGTAAGATCAAATCTTTGAAAGTCTCGTCCTTGTAGGTAGTGCCCAGCTAACCTAGCCGTTCGATGTCAGCAATCATCTATGACACCCAGTGCTCAACAGATGTACTCTTTGATATACACGAGCGAAAGAGCTTCTTTTGTAATTCATACTTCTAAGATCTAAGATTAGATTTATGAAGATCCTTTAATTTCAACATCATGGTATAAAGATCTAATCCTTAGTTCTGATGATGGAATTAAAGCGTCATTGCGGAAAGCATAACGGATTGAGCACTAAAGTTATCATCACCATGAGTCTTCCAAAGCTCATGCTCTACTATTTTCTCAACTCCGGGCTCAGGCCCGAGAGGTTTCTCTATCAAATAGAATAACTTCTCAATTCCCAGGACTACCCTGAGGTTCTATTCCCAATCTGAAAATTATAGCCGTTTAAAGATATTTTCACCTAGGATTATGTTCTAAACGCTAATCTTTCAGTTATCTTGATTCCAATAGTCCAACTATCCAATCAACGATTTCGGGTACAATTGAATATAATGATTACTAGAGTCTAACTTATAATCAACTATAATTGATTGGTTACATTCAAATATTTTGATTACTAAATCCAATTATATAACCAACTACAAATGAATAGTTTGAATACAGTCCAACTATTAAATTAAACATAATTGAATATTAGTCTAATTAATATATTATAAATAATTAATGACGAAAAATGAAATGAGCGCGTATCGGCAAGTATCTAAACGAAATTACAAATTTAATACTTGCCTCCGATTATTTTCGATGAGCTTCTAACCCTCTGTGGAGTACTCGGGAAACCTAGTTTCTAGTGGGCTAGGATCCCGTTAAATAACACACAACCTTGACTTTGGCCAACAAGTTGTATGAAACTTAACTAGGTAGATCTGTAAGATCAATTGGATCACATCCAATTCCTAGATCCAGTAGGTGGTCCTCCAAGTCCGAAACATATATCCAACATATGTCAATATATCCAATATATTGCCTAACATTTTCTTTTGAATCAACTAAGCCTTGGCTTTGGCTCAACAAGCTTAATGAAACCAGTTAAGCATGACCCATTGACAGTGAGAAATCTTCGTAATCAAGGCCGATGAACAAGAAGTGACATTGACTTTGGCCAACAATCACAACTTGCCCGAGGCGTACGATATGGAACAAAGCCTTCATGATTCAAACACATCCGCGATGGACAAAGGTCTTGACTTTAGCCAATAAACCAATGCCAATCTTGGATCTTGAGAGAGAATCACTCAATGGAAGGAAAAACGCTTAATATAAAATGAGGGTTTTTGTCACGATTTGGCAACTAATTTATTATCTTTAATTAGATCTCATCATACACCCTTAAGCATGCATTCTAAAAGCATAATAAGGCGTGATAAAATTAATAATGATATGCTGATGGATATACAACAAATTGTTCCTATAACAAATCTCTCCATTTCCTCTCTCCGCCCGCTAGTACTATTCATACTTCTCCCAATTACAAAATACTTCTAAATAAACCTCATTTATATTGAGGGGAATTGATGAGAAGAGAAATACAATGAGAAAATAGGTAATAGGCTGGACCGCAGGTCCAATTTAATAAATTCTAAATTTATTACAATAATTTCCAAAATTACTCTCACCCTTCTAATATCCATCCAATATACATTATTCATACATACATCCAAGTATTCACACAAATCATGTTATCAATTAATCTAATCCAATTAATTAATCTTTATTAGTGACCATCCAATGTTCAAACAACGATTTGATTTGCGCGAGTCCAACTCGTTTAATAATAAATACTCAAATTACGTATTCTTGAATTATATCGAGCTACAATTTTAAATTCAATTTCAATTATATTCAATACGAAATCATGTTTAATTCCAAATTAAATAATTACACCTTTTAAGTGCCTTTTAGACTTAGATTCTAAATCTAATCTTATCGGGTTTCAAAGGCCCAATTAGTATCCAATACTATTCAATTGAAGTCTAATGGGCTTTTAATTAATTCTTTAGGCATGAGCTTTGCCAATTATGGGTCAAACCCAAGATGCCAAGGCCCAATTAGGAATCACCCTATGCCAAAAATCAATTTAGGCCCAATTAAAATTTTAAAGGCCCAATTATCATATTTGTACTTTATGGAAATGATTTTAGGCCCAATTGGATCCAACCAATTATCCTAAAACAAACTTGGCCCAACCAAGCCCATTAAGCCCAAATACAACAATTAAATTATTCATTTTAAAATTACAAATTAATTCAATTCAAGTGTAATTACCATAATTAATTAATTAATCTAATGCTTCCAAAACACTAATTAATTCAATTAATCATTTTTAACATTTCCAATTCATGTCCAATACAATTGAAGCAAAAAATTCATTATAACATGTTTATCATCTCACGGAAATGGCAACAAAAATCAATCAATTTGATTTCAATCCAATTTAAATCAACATTCAATATTTCTATCATGCCATCAACACATCCAATATGTCAAATTTCAAAAAAAATTCACCATGAGCAACCTATGGGTAATTTTCGGCCATGCTTAGGATTTGGGGATTTTTTTTATCTAATCAATATTTCACAAATCCAACAATGTACAAATCCAATTCAACATCATACAAACATAACCAAATCATCAATTTAGGCAAATCAAGCTCTAAGCCAAAAAAATCCCAAATTAAAGTCCATAAACCCTAGATTTTCAAATCGAACTTAGGAGGCTCTGATACCATTGTAAGTAATCCTAGAACATGTCAAGATCGTCTAAGAGTGATTTGTGTGTGAATAAACGAAAGAAAGTTGTGGAAAAACTTTCTTTGATTGGATGAGTTTCAAGACTTTTATGCATTTTGGTAGAAGTTCCAAGCTTTCTTGAGTGTTTCCAACACTTCAGTAAGTTTCCCTATCACCTTAATTCACTCCTTAAGTGCTAGCTTGAACAAAAATGAAAGAAAAAATTTTCCTCCAAGAGAAGCTTCATGTTCGGCCATTGAGAGAGAAGAGGGAAAATGTTTTTCAAGTTCTAAACTTATGACACAAAATGTTGACTTCCCTTTTAAATACCGAAAATGTGTGTTGGAATGGTTAGAGTGTAGAAAAAGCAATCTCAACCTATCACTCAATCAATTAGCGAATCCATCAAGTGTTAAATACTTTGATGTAAGTTGGTGGGTCCCACTTGAAATTCTAAATTTAAGTCAGACAATCCACACACGCAACTTCGCTAGGGCCTGGATTCGTTTAATTCCGATTAAGCGAATTACCATTGCGACTTAATTAAATCCAATTCAATTAAATAATAATGCCTCGCAATATTATTACGTAAGTCGTTTACAAATTAATTCTAAATTAATTCATTTGTATGAATTAAAATCCAATTTTAATTTCTCTTTGAAATTCGATTTCAATTAATATATTTAATAGATTATTTTAGCCCAATTAAATAAATTAAATATGAAAATCTAATTTCAGTATTAAATTTACTTGACAGATTATTCTAAATTAATCGTGTTCTCTTTTATCGACGAATTTAATCCCAAATAAATTATCGACGCAATTAATCCCAGATTAATTATTTCTCTTTTAATTAATCCCAGATTAATTTATTACCGTAATTAATCCCAGATTAATTTTCTCTCTCATAATTAATCCCAGATTAATTTTCTATTTGAGTCAAATCTCAACGGTGAATCTTCGGGAAGCGACCCAACAGATCTCTGGATATGTTGACAGTAAATACGGTAATCGGACTATCCAAATACGTGCGTACCCAGTATCACGTTCTTACCGATTTACAAGATATGGTTGGCTTCTAGCAAAGCACCGTGCCTACCCAATTCTCCAGAAATATTCTTTTAAAGGAATATGTAATCTTTGTCAGGCGTAGTATACGTAGTATTGCGTATTACGATCTAGTATCGGATGTCACATGCTAGGCCTGGGGCTGAAATCGTGTCTGCCCAGTACCAAGCACATATCGAATTTCTGGTAACTAGTCTTTATAATCGGATAATCATGACTTAGTCATATTATCCCGATGACTGAAGTACTGAAGAGTACTAGTTCTGTATCCTACGTGATCATCATCTCCATATGACTGAAGTGATACTTCCATCTTGACATCACACCCAGTACACTACGATTCTCAATATACCTAGAAGAGGCATACGTAGAACCTGTTAAAGCCCCGGACGACCAAAACCAAAGTATACTGATTGTCGCAAGTATTAGCGATGCAAGTCTCAGATTAAGACCAAATACACTTACTCTGATTCGGATTCCCATAGACACATAGTCATACTACCAATGAGATTCCGAGAAGTCTATCCAGAGCGAAGCTGTTCCTATACCATCGGCAAACAGAACCTCCTATTACACTTGCATGAGTATCCAATACCCAAATATATAAGAATTATGTCGTTACGCTTGCATAACACACACAAGTGTAATATTAGCATATTCCGCATTATCGATGTCCAGTCTCGATAATACTAAGACTATGGATATTTAATGATTAAACCTTACGTGGATTAGAACTGTCTCATATCTTATTAATCATGTACTAATCATATGGACTTTTATCACTTATATATCCCGATAATCCAATTACAAATGATAAAAGTGTAATTTCCCTTGTCACATAGTTAATTTGTACAAAAATACCATGTTATGTACAAACAGTGATGTTATGCGTCATAATTGTCTAACAGTACTTTCACATGAAATTTTCATGCAAGCATCCATATGAAATTTTCTTGCGGGCGAGTGAGATAGTACATATACTATCTCGATCTATGTCTTAAGTTGGATTCCTATCAGTGATATAAGTAAATAAATAGTTCATATAATTATTACAACTTTCGGATATAGGTGGGCACAGTTCTGTTCGATATAATATAATTACAATTATTTGATTTATTTCAAAGTTACTATTCAATTTTTATCTTTCTTTTTTTTAAAAAAAAAAATTGTAATTATTTCTATCTAACGACACGAAATTACATAACTCAACTATAATAGTAACTTGGCGACTTAGATAATTTTTCTTCGAGCATTAGCGGAAATTATAGAGACGACTTAGTGGACCCAACCTTAATTCAAGGCCAACTAATTTTATTACATATGTGGGCTATTATAAAAATTGGACTAAGATTAACCCAAGTCTAGGCCTAACTAGAATTCTATATTTTAGCCCAAGTCCTCCATTTCTAGAAAAACCCAAAAATCTCAAGAATTTCTTTAATACATTTAAATCATTAAAAAAGAAAATTAGAAGGGAAGAAGCATTTCATTTCTCCTCCCCTGTTATGAGCTCCAAGAAAAAGGAAAGAAGAAGAATTTCATCTCTTCCTAGTCAATACTCAAGAATAACTAAAGTAATCCATCACAAATCATCCTAGGAAGGATAAGAGGAGCATGGAGATTCTATTGGTGAAGAAGAGTTCATTTGAGGTAAGAATATCTTGACCCAAATCTTGAAATGTTGTTATTTTGATAGTTTGATGTTGAGGGGTGTTGTTAGCTTGAGTTGATGATGTATGAATAGTTATTGAGTCAAGGAAGTTAAGATTTTGTGAAACCCCAATCATGAAATCCCTAGGAATTGAATTGAGTTGGGGGCTTGAGAAATTGTTATTGTGAGGAGATTAGATGATGTTAAGAGGTATGATTGATAGTATTTTGTGTGTTTGTTTTAGATTATAGCTTGAGTGGTGTTGTGACAGCCTAGAGTGAAGATGGAATAAAATTTGGGCCCTGAAAACAGCCTAGTATCGCTACGCGCACACCCAGCATCGCGACCCCTGCTGGGGAATCACCCCTGATGTGGCTCTGGAAGTTGAGTGTCGCGACGCTGAAGGACCAGCTTCGCGATGTGGAAAGCAGAAAAGTTATATTGCCTCGGTACTGTTGGTGGGAGTTGCGACGCTTAGCCTTAGCATCACGACACGTGAAAGAGTCGCGACGCCCAACCCTTGCGTCACGACGCGAAAAATCGAGAGGTCTAACTGCCTCGACCCAGTGGTGCCCCATATGAGATTCATCATTAGGTTATGCATAAAAATATAATGTTTACACAACGTGTTAAAATATTTTTTTTAAAAAAATTACTAAATCTTATAATTATATTTAATACAATATGTGTTCATATATTTATTAGTTAATGATTGCACACGTGCTTCTGTTGTAACAAAATTAAGTAGGCACATGGAACTAATACTACTGTCCCCAAAGGTGTGACTTGGTGGTGTATGGCTCAGGATCTCATCTTGAGGTCCCGGGTTCAAATCCAGTGAGTGCGTTTTTTGTAAGAGCTTGAGATAGTCGAGGGTTTTACTTACTTCACTTAAGCTCGAAATAAATGATTTGACAAAATTTCCAATGATTCAAAAAAAAAAATAAAATAAATAAATCTAGTACTGGTGCACAAAAAATCTTTGTTCTCTTGTGACCAATTAAAAACCATCTAGATATTTAGAATTCAATTATCTGTATTATTACATATCGCATTTAACACATATTTGTTAGAAATTGTTGGCACTCTAATATAAAGAGCTTAAATAAACATCACTTATTGTTGTATCAAAAACTCAAAACGACTTGGTTACAATTGACTTCTCAACTAAATCCATCCTTGCTTGACTCTTCCTTCATTTCAATACAACAAATAGAAAAGTATCTCGTCTGGGAAGTATATTCGCAGGAATGAAACTCAAAGAAATTTACAGAGATCCGCGGATTGTTAGCTTTCTGGCGATTCTTCCTTCTAATGATCAACATATCTATGATTCTTTTCTCCCAGATGAAGGCAGTAGGCATCGGTCCGTAGAACCTACTAGCATTTTTTCTCTTGATTTTTTTATAACTTTTTAATATAAACTGCTTAGGAATTTAAAACAAAATTCATTAAGAGACAAAAGGTAGAGATTTTAATACGTTTTTTTTTAAAAAAAAAATTTAATGGGAGTCCACATTTTTTTTTTTAATCTTAATTTCATTATTTTTTTTTAAAATCGTGTGTGACTTTTACATGAATTATTGTTCGACAATTATTAACATATTAATCCATGACTCTTTCCATACAATTCACTTTTTGACGGGCTTTCCTGCAGTGGACGATATCTCGATGCACATAGTACTGCAATTTCTCTCTATCCTGTAATTTAAAATCCGGCTCGATTTATCTGACCTGAAATTGGAAGAGGATCAAGGGTTAGAGGTCGGATCGCGGGCCGATTGAGGATTGATCTGCAGTCAATAATTAATTATATTCTATAATTTTTTACAAAAAAAAATAATTAAAAAAACTGAAATAATAATAAAAATTTTAAAAATAAAAAAACCGCTCCCTGCACCCTTTCACATTCACCGGTTCAGCGGTTTTAAACCAGCCGGTTCAGCGTTTCTGATACCGGTTCAACCCTTATCCAAATTGAAGGGATCACTCATACCGAACCTTAGACCGGATCTAAATTAAATTGGTCGGATCAGTCGGTCCGATCCGGGTTTTAAATCACTGAAGCTATCACACAAGAAATTAAGAGATAAAGTATTTATTAATATAATTATAAAAAAAAAAAAAAAAAATTTACGGCAAATAAAATTATCAATTTTTAAAAAAAAAAATATTGATGTAGAAAATTTGCCTGAGCCATAACAGAAAATGATCTAAAAAGAGTCAATGTTCAATACATACATGCATACATATATTACCAAAAGGGGAAGAAAAGTTAGAAGATTATGACAAACACTGATTGATTAATTGTTGACTTTAAGATGCAAATATAATTATTTATTTATAATGATTAGTTAGTCATTACAAAATAATCTTCTTTGAGGCATACTCCTTGTTCCTATTTATTCCTCTTTTTCAATTTTTACATTTTTGAGTTTTGTTGTACAATTCAGTTACTTAAATTGTATCTTAAATTTTACTGCTCTCAAGTACACAAATAAAATGATAGTGTATTAATCTGAAGCTTTTTCTAAATTAAAAGTAAATTGTGAAATTATGTAATATGTATGAAATCCAAAAATAAAAAATAAAATCAAATCAAATAATGTAACAAAGGCAACAACACAATAGAACTGAAATCAAGAGAGTTAATATTAGGGCGTATATATGAATTTATCGTCACCAATCCCTCATAACAAGCTTAACCTATTAATTCCAAGTAATCCCTCATTGTGATGACCAATTTCCCTGAATTACTCAATAGACATGGCGTCCGGTGACATCAAAAAGTATTTTTTATATACAATATTCCTATAGTGTCTAGGTGAATTATTGGAGTGTTTGAAACATTATATTATGATGCATCAAACATCTTGTATGATAATTAATGCAATGCAATGGTTGATGATAATGTTGTCCACCTCATATTCTATTATTTAATATTGTACACACTGCATTAACGAATGATGGGAGGTGTGAGATTATAATATATTGCACTAAAAATTAAAAAATATGTATCTTTTTCATTCTCTAATCATCAATATTATTTTATTTATATTAAAATATCAAAAATTAATAGTAAAAAAATAATATTAAAATATTACATTATTCATTTTACTATTAATATAAAAAATACTAATATATTAAAAATTAATAGTAAAATAAAAAATAATTTTAATAAAGTACAATATAATACCAAACACTGTGCAACATTAATATAATAAAATACTATTACAATATACATTAATACAATACACAATACATAAAATAATATAATATAACGTAATATAATACAGCGTGTCAAATGCGCCTTATGATTACTTACAAACTCATTGAAATTATTGGATGGATTCACATAAACTCTCATCTTTGTGATTAGGTATTAAAATATTAATGACATGAAGATCAATTATACACAAGATTTGGCCTTCTAATATTTTAAAGACTTTAATTAAAAAACTAATATATTAAAAATTAATAGTAAAATAAAAAATAATTTTAATAAAGTACAATATAATACCAAACACTGTGCAACATTAATATAATAAATATTATTACAATAGACATTAATACAATACACAATACATAAAATAATATAATATAACATAATGTGTCAAATGCGCCTTATGATTACTTACAAACTCATTGAAATTATTGGATGGATTCACATAAACTCTCATCTTTGTTATTAGGTATTCAAAATATTAATGACATGATGATCAATTATACACAAGATTTGCCCTTCTAATATTTTAAAGACTTTAATAAGCATATGATATTATTGAACCGGTAGAGTGAACAGGTGAAATGATGAGAAAAAACAATACGGAAGAGAAGATCCTAATATTTTGGTTTCTATTTTTTTAATCTGTTTATAAATAGGAGAGTGGACAAGGTTATCAATTTATTTATCTCATATCTCAGATTCTTTGAACTTGGCAAATCAGACAAAACAAAATATTTGAAAACTTCTCAGTCAAATATGAAGGAATTTATTTATTAATTTCCAAATAATACAAAAGTCTTTGTAGACTCTAATATAACATATTAAAATGATATTCCACTTGAATTAATTAAATTAGATAAAGTAGTGGACTTGATTGATACACGAGTGTGATCAAATAATACCATCAATGATTTAAAATAATATGGAGTAATGATATTTGTATAAATAATAATAATAAAAAAGGGGTAATAATAAATGAATGGATATATTAGTCAAAATTTGAAAGCTTGTTGGTGTTATTTTAGGCCAATTAGTGATATATTAGTCAAATTTGTTTGCTTTCAAAGTACTAATAAAAAATTTATGACGAAAGCCTGCCAATGTGTTGTATGAAGAGGCTCGCAGAGGTGTGGTTTGACACTAAAATATTGAAAATTTAATTATTAGATCTTGGATTCGAGTTTAAATAATATATATTTTTTTTTTTGTAAAATTTGAGACAGTCAAGAGTTTTATATTTTTCGTTAAACGTGGATCGAGTGGTTTAATAAATATATTTGCTTTCAAAATACTAATGCAAATTTGTGACGAATGCCCGTCAATGTGTTTGTAAAAAGATGCTCTCAATGAGTGTTATTTTGTAGCAAATATCTTAAAATTTGGTTGTCATATCCTAGAATCGAGTCCAATGATGCATTTTTTTTACAAAAATCTGGGACAATCAAGAATTTTATATCCTTTATTTAAATTTAGATCAGATGATTTAACAACGAAATTTCTTAGATTTCCAAACCAAAAAAAAAAATGTTTGTAAAATGAGTGATGGCTTCAAAATTCCCGTATCAATTAGGTCTACTACAAAATCTGTGGCTGATATAGACACAAACGCATCTGATTGGTCAGATTGGTCAAATTTAATATGATGAAGCAAATGATCGTGTATGGCTGGCTTCTATTATATATATGTATGTATATACATTTGTGTGTGTGTGTGTGTGTGTGATGGCTATAGAGAAAATTCAAAATTTCATTATATATATTGTAAAATGTGACGCCTTTATTCATTTATTGGATAAGGGACACGTGCCGCAATCCTTGCCGTTGTCCTAATTACATCAATTTGTTCATCATATATAAAGGGTGCTTAGGTTGAGAATTAGTTAGTTTTTTAGGTTAATTGTTTTACACATACTTTTCTCCTATTATTTGGCTAAGTGTTAAAGCCTTGTTACTAGTCCAAGTTAGTGTAATCTTCAATTGAGAATTTGAGAGATTGACACTTTTAGAGATTAGGGTTTATTGAGTGATTTGGGAAAATTAATGTTTGTAAATAGATTCAAGATTCTTGAGTAATCTTGAAATTGATTAGTGCAGCGAGGTCCTTGTTCCGGAGTTCAATATGGATGTAGTCGGGAATTTTCCGGCGAACCACGGTAAAAATCTTGTGTTCTTAATTGGTCGATTGATTTGTGCGACGAACGAATTAGGGACGAAAGTTTTACAGTGGTATCAAAGCTTTTGTACAAAGATCCAGTGGGCCGAAAGCAAGAATTTTGGGGGACCAAGATCAAAGCCCAAATATTCAGTCTCCTTGTATTCGGCGAAGCAAAACCCTAAAAGATTGTCAATTGGAGACACGGCGAAAAACGCCGAAGGCAACAAAACCGATCAAGACAACCAAAAACCAAAACAGAAAACTAAACAAGAAATCCAGATCTAAAATAGCCGATCAAAAGAAATACACTTGAGATTACCGACCGAGACCTGCAGTCGCCGACCAAGATCAAAGAACAAGAGGACAACTGATCTTTGAGTCGCCGATCAAGATCAAAGAACCAAGAAGAAAACTGCTCCTGAGTTGCCGAATCAAGGAGCTGTCGATTAACCTGTCGATAAAGGATTTTCCGAACTCAAGAACAGAGTTGCCGAGACCTAGACCAAAGGTCAAATCTGCCGTGACCGAAGAGCAGACATCAAAGCCAGAAATTGCCGAAGAAAGTAACAAACCCGACGATCAAAAATCGGTCAGCGGTACCGATCAAAGAAACAAAACCCTAGGTAGCCAATCAAGAATTCGAAGTTAACCCTATTGTCGTCCCGGTGTTGCCGAATTTAAAGGGTTAATCTGTCGATCAATATCCTAGGGTTGCCTATTCAAGATCAACAATTGGACAAAATTCCTCCCATTGGAGTTGCCGATTGAGGCACACAGACACCAGGAATCTGAACAAGTTGACTTAGATTACAAGTTTCATTAAGGCTCTAAGTTACCGATTAGGTTTCTTGTCCCTGTCTGGTAGTGCCGAAATCAAGCATCAAGAATTTGGGGTGTCGAGTTACTGACCTAGATTGAGTGAGCTATTGTCGTGAGTGATTGTGAAAGTGCTGTTGGGTGATTACTTGAAAAAAAAAAAAAAAATATCGACTATGAGACTCGACATTAGCATATTTGACGGAAAAAGGGATTTCACCACGTGGAAGAAAAAAATGAGGGTTTTGCTATCGCACCATAAGGTGGCCTTGGCGTTGGAACCCGATCCAGAAAAATGGCCAAAGATGGAAAATGACACGAAAGACGAAATCCTGGAAGAGGCCTGCAACTTGATCTTCCTCCACTTGGGAGACTCAGTCATCAGAAAGGTTGATGGAATGGACACGGCCGTTCAACTCTGAGGTAAACTCGAATCTTTTTATTCTGTTGTTTCTACTCCAAATTTAGTGTTCTTAAAAGGAAATTTGTTTAATTACAAGATGGACATAAATAAGTCGATAGATGATAATTTGGATGAATTCACGAAAATGACTCAAATCCTTAAAGGAACTGACCAAGCCCTAGGAGACTCTAATGAAGCTATGATTCTTTTGAATGCACTGCCCGAAGAATATAGTGTCGTTAAGAACTCTCTACACTACACATGAGTTGTACCTAGGCTAGACTTGGTGATATCTGGTATAAGGGCTAGGGAGTTAGAACTTAGAACCAGTAGGAGAGGTGGAGCGAACTTATTCGTGAAAGGAAAAAAAATGAAAGGAAATCTGATGGTCCGAATAATCATCAGACTAATAACCAAGAACCTAAAGGGAAGAAAAAGAACAAACATGATAAGAATAAAATAGTGGAAAGAAGTGCTATCATTGTGGGAAGATGGAACACCTTAAAAGGAATTGTGATAAGTTCATGAGGGAACAGAAAAATGAAGGCAGCGCTACTGTGGTTGCCGAAAAAGGGTCGATGTGCCTATCTGAGGCATTGACTGTGTCTAGTGATCACATTAGTAGAGAATGGATTCTAGACTCTGGGTGTTCCTTTCACATGAGTCCGTATAGGGACTGGTTTGTCAACTTTAGAAATTCTGACCAAGGCACTGTGTATATGGGTAATGACAATACTTGTAGGATACCGGAAGTTGGGGACATAACACTTAAACTTCATGATGGTAAAGTTAGGATACTTACTGACGTTAGATATGTACCTGACTTGAAACGAAACCTGATATCACTAGGAACACTAGATGAATTAAGTTTTACATATAAAGCCCACCAAGGGAACATGCACATATCTAAGGGTAAGAAACTAATCCTAACTAGTATAAAAAGAAACGGATTGTATGTTTTAAATTGCCAACATGTATTCTCGGAAAAACCCATTTCTGCTCTAACTTCTAATGTTGACATGACTAATTTTTGGCACTTGAGACTTGGCCATATAGGCCAGAAAGGCATGCAGGTACTCAGCAAGTAGGGACAATTTGGAAAGGACCAGTTGAAGCAACTTGAGTTTTGTGAGATATGTGTGTTGGGCAAACAGAACAGACAGAGCTTCCCAACTGGAATTCACTCTCAAAAGCGAGCATAAAGTATCTACATTGTGATCTATGGGGACCAGCAAAGGTCCAGACACATGGGGGTAAGAAATATTTCCTCTCTATTGTTGATGACTACAGTAGGAAGGTATGGACATTCTTACTAAAATAAAACGATGAAACTTTGACTAAATTTAAAGAATGGAAAGTGTTAGTAGAAAATCAAACTAGTAACAAAGTGAAAGTCTTGAGAACTGATAATGGCTTAGAATTTTGTAATACTAAGTTTGATCAATACTGTACTAGTGAGGGTATCCTGAGACATAGGACTGTGAGACATACCACTCAACAGAATGGAGTTGCGGAAAGAATGAATAGAACCCTATTAGAAAAGATCAGATGTCTTTTATTTTCTTTCGAACTTCCGAGGCCTTTTTGGGGTGAGGCCTTCAATACTGCTACTCATTTAGTTAACCTGAGTCCAAATAGTTCCGTTCAGTTTAAGACACCTGAAGAAATCTGGTCTGGTAGGGCTCAGAAGCTTGCCCACCTTAGAGTGTTTGGCTGTGAAGCTTATGCTCACCAGTCCATAGGTAAACTTGAACCGAGGTCAATCAAGTGTGTTTTCCTAGGATATCAATAAGGGACAAAAGGGTATAGGCTATAGGAAAGGGAGTCACCTGGAGTCAAAATCATAGTTAGTCGGGATGTTATATTCAATGAGCTTTGTTTTCCATGTAAATCTACTAAAATGAATGCAGGTGCCTTAGAAAATGATTTAGCAGATTTTGATCTTGCAGGTGGAGCTCAGATGTAGGTGGAGCCGGGGACATCAAGGACCACTGATCAAGTTGGTGACATGTTAGTCACAGAGACATCTGAGGACTCTCAACCTAGGAGAAATAACCCGGAGGAAAACAAAAATGAAGTAGCAGATATACAAGAACAAAGTGAAGAGGACACAGTAGATCAACTGGATCAAACTGAGCAGCATGATGAAACACCACAAGACACAATTGCCAACTATCAGCTAGCAAGAGATAGAAGTAGGAGGCAGGTAAGGCCTCCTACCAGGTATGACTACTCAACTAATGATTTGTATTTCTGTGCATTAATATCAAGTCATGAAATTAATGGAATTGAGCCTGCTAGCTTAGGAGAGGCATTAAAGTCTACCCATAAGCTTGAATGGGAAGCGGCCATGGAAGATGAGATGTCTTCTCTTAGGAAAAACCAAACTTGGACTTTAGTTCCTAAACCTAAAAACCAGAAGTTGGTTGAGTGTAAGTGGTTGTTTAAGGTCAAAGAATGACTTCTGCCTAATGACCCTGTTAGGTTTAAAGCAAGACTTGTAGCTAAAGGATTTACACAATGGGAAGGGGTAGACTATAATGAAATTTTCTCACCTGTAGTTAAATTTAAAACTATTAGAATGATGTTAGCTCTAGTAGTGCAGTATAATCTTGAATTGGAACAATTGGATGTGAAAACTGCTTTTCTACATGGGGAATTAGAAGAGAAAATTTACATGTCTCAGCCTGCGGGTTTTATAGATAAAAACTATCCTGAGTATGTTTGTCTGCTTAATAAATCCATATATGGTCTTAAACAATCACTAGGCAATGGTATAAACGATTTGATACATTTGTGCTTAGTATTGGATTCATAAGTAGTAAATATGATAGTTGCTTATATTCATGCTTGATGAAAAATGTCCTGTGTATTTGTTATTGTATGTTGATGACATGCTTCTAATCTCTGAATCAATGAATGCTATTAACAATCTTAAGAAGTGGTTGAATAGTGAGTTTGACATGAAAGACCTAGGTAGTGCAAAGAGAATCCTAGGTATGACCATTGATAGAGATAGATGTAAGAATTGTCTTAAAATACATCAGTCTTCATATTTGCAAAATGTAGCATCTAGATTTAGTGTAAGTGGCTGTAAACCTGTTAGTCAGCCTCTTGCGAGTCATTTTATCTTGTCTAAATCACAAAGTCCTACTAATAGGTCTGAGATGATAAAAATGGAAAATGTACCTTATGCAAATGCTATAGGTTATGTGATGTATGCCATGATTAGTACTAGACCTGACTTGTCATTCGCTGTATCTTTATTGAGTAGGTTTATGTCTAATCCAGGTGGAGCACACTGGAGTGCTTTGCAGTGGTTGTTAAAATACATAAATATAACTGTTGATTATGGCTTATGTTTTAACAAATCTAACGCTTTAGACTTGGTAGGGTATGTTGATTCTGATTTTGCAGGTGACAAGACTCAGAAAGTCAACTACAACTTACTATTTCACACTTGGTGGAAATTGCATCAGTTGGAAGTCAAGCCTGCAACCGTTGGTTACACTCTCAACTACCAAGCGGAGTATATAGCCATAATTGATGTGTTCAAGGAAGCCATTTGGCTTCAGGGTATCTTAACCGAAATACAACAGCTGTAGGGTAAGACAGTTGTGTATTCTGACAGTTAGAGTGCAATACATTTGAGCAAGAATCAAGTACATCATGGAGAACCAAGCATGTGGATGTGAAGTATCATTTTGTGCGGGAAATCATCTCAAGTGGTAAGATTGAGATTAATAAGGTCCCAACTGAAGATAACCCATCTGACAAGGGGATAAAAATTGTGACTGCAACCAAACTCTCCCCCACTGCATGAAGCTGTTGCATGTGGGGGTTGGATGACCTTGCAGCCGACATGAGCAATGATGGAAGTAGGTGATTTTGCTGTGCTATCTTCGCCTTAATGTTTCCTTGTATATGGTTGGGAGTGATGTATGTTTTTGGCTTCAAGGTGGAGATTATAAAATGTGAAGCCTTTATCCATCTGTTGGATAAGGGACACGTGGCGCAATCCTTGCCGTTGACCTAATTACATCAATTTGCTCATCATATATAAAGGGTGCTTAGGTTGAGAATTAGTTAGTTTTTTAGGTTAATTATTTTACACATACTTTTCTCCTATTATTTGGCTAAGTGTTAAGCCTTGTTACTAGTCCAAGTTAGTGTAATCTTCAATTGGGAATTTGAGAGATTGACACTTTTAGATATTAGGGTTTATTGAGTGATTTGGGGAAATTAATGTTTGTAAACGGATTCAAGATTCTTGAGTAATCTTGAAATTGATTAGTGCAGCGAGCTCCTTGTTCCGTAGTTCAACGTGCATGTAGTCGGGAATTTTCCGGTGAACCACGGTAAAAATCTTGCGTTCTTGATTGGTCGATTGATTTGTGCGACGAACGAATTAGGGACAAAAGTTTTACATATATAATTATTTTTAGATGAAGGTGTTGGCATTGTATAAAATACTGACACCTATTATAAGATTTAAAAAAATCGTATTTAAAACCGTATTATATTTAATTAGCTAGAGCGTTCGTATTTTATAAAATGAGTGTGTATGAACAAATCCAATTACGTATATTACAAATTAAAATGATATTTAATAATATCAATTCATCAATTATTAAAATATAGGTTTATTTACGTTCTTACTACTAAAATTATGATAAAATTAATATGATATTTAATAATATCAATTCATCAATTATTAAAATATAGGTTTATTTACGTTTTACTACTAAAATTATGGTAAAATATCAATTGAGTACTATAAATATTAATATATTATATTTTACTATTAAACTTATATAAAATATAACATTTTACTAATTTTCCATCTAAACCGCTTATTGACTATCAAATGACCAATAAAAAGACTGTTTTATCCTCAAAAAAAAAAAAAATGTGAAAATTACAATAAAAAAGCATTTTTGTTTGCAATCATTGGAAATCACGTTGCCAAACCACCCCTTCCGGGCTTAAGCGAAGCAGGTAACACCCCTAACTATCTTAGGCTCTTACAAGAAATGCATTCATTGGATTCGAACCCAAGACCTCAAGGTGAGATCCTCTACATCACCAAGTCACGCCCCTTGGGACATTTAAAAAAATTCTATATTTTATATATAACTATAAAAGCGATGCAATCAACGATAACATTTATAAAAATATTCCAGTTTCTAAAATGTCCATATAATCCAACAAAATAGAGAATTTAATTTACTAAAATAATTAATAATTAACATTCTCATGTAAACCAAAATCTTTAAAGTATAACAATAAAAGAGATATAATCAACAATCATTATTTTCACTATACTCCGTATAATCAAAATTTCTAAAATATGCAACATTGTGCAAATGAATCTTAAGGTTGTTTCCTACACTTTCCATGTAATTAAAATTTCAAAAATAAGCAAGCTAACATTATGTAAGTGATCTTCATGGGATACAATAATATTGATCTTCATGATTGTGACAACGATCTTTATGGTTGCGATTGAGCTATGTTTCCACGTCTCTGGTAAAATATTAATAAAAGTAGTTAGAGAGTAATAAAGTACAAAAAACAACAATGAAAAGTGTTGGCGGTATTTTCAAGTCATATGATATTTAAATAGTACGACAGGGGTAAAAAGGTAATTCCCTTCTTGGTCGAGATCATTAATGCCGACTCGACCACTAAGAGCCAAACAGTAAGTGGTCGAGCACATAATGATCGGTAACCGAGCACTTGAGTTCGTATGACCGGGCAATTATCAGATCAGCAGCAGCATTCTCAGTTCGACGGACCATTATGGCCGATCTCATGAAGACCGAGCATATGGCAAGGCGTGCTCCAGAAGATAAGGAATCTTATTTCTATGGATAAAAGGATAAGTTATCCTACTTTCATGGGGAAAACTAATAAGTCAGTGTCCTAATAGGATAAAAGAAGTAAATGTAGTTTTCAACTAGGAATCCTTATAGGAAGAGGAATCTGATTTCTTCACTATTATAAATAGAATGGAAAAGCGTGCTTGTAAGGCAGGTTTTTGAGAGTTGATCAGAATCATTATCATCGAACTTGTAAACACAAGAGATATCAGAGAAGCATATCTCGGTAATAAAAGTATCATTCAATTTGTGTCCGTGGACGTAGGTTGGATCTAATCCGCCTAACCACGTTAAATTTCTTTGTCGATTGGTGTGTTCATCTGTCTTTTGCTAAATTTACTTTTGGTTCCCCCATAACCAAAAAAATTCACTATTAAGGGAGGATTGCCTCGGTAGTAATATTCCCATATTGCCCTGAGACCAAAATCAGTCGTCAACAGTTGACGCCGTCTGTGGGGAACCCAACAAAAAACAACTCGCGTATTAAGACGATCGCAGAAGGTGGAAATCACCGGTCGTCAGGGAGTTCTACTACGGATTGGATGGAGAAGATGAAAGAAAACATGAGGAGAGATAGGGAGGAAAATCAAGCCCTTCTAAAAACCATGATGGATCAACTTGAGAGGATGGATGGGATGAACAACGAAAGACTTGACACCGGAACCAGTCGGAGAAGAGGCAAAATAACGGAAGGAAAAAGGGTTGTAGACATGAGTAAAGATGATGAGCCTATGAAGAGAGGCCCATACGGGATAAAATCCATAGTGGTCGAAAAAGATTCATAAACAAAAGACACGTGGGGAGAAAAAGAGGGAAGACAGTCTCCAGATTTCTCCTATGATAGCCCCCGCAACACCAGAGGGGGAGATAAGAAGTATGGTGAGACTGAACGGGAAATCTCAAGTCATGAGGAAGCCGCACCCTG
The DNA here is from genome assembly GCA_019454045.1 of Zanthoxylum bungeanum. Classification (NCBI taxonomy): domain Eukaryota; kingdom Viridiplantae; phylum Streptophyta; class Magnoliopsida; order Sapindales; family Rutaceae; genus Zanthoxylum; species Zanthoxylum bungeanum. The sequence goes on along the minus strand of SKCR01026436.1, from coordinate 30,021 downwards.
GAAAATAGACATAAAGAAGGCCACATGAGGCGGCATGGTAGCACAAATAGTAATATGAGATCTTGGTTAAAGAAAGAGATAGCCAAGTGGGGAGTGAACCTCATGACCGATACAGGAGATGCCCGGGATAGTGAGGAGGAATCTCCCCTCACAGAAGAAATAAGGTGGGCAAAATTCCCAAGACGATTCAACATGAAGTCCATGACTCCCTACAAAAGCCATACTGATCCGAAGTCCCACATTGAAAGTTTTGTCCTATTGATGGAAGTCCCAAGAGTTGTAGGGGATGCCGTGTGCAAAGTGTTCTTCCTAACCTTAAGGGGATCAGCCATTATGTGGTTCAGAAGTCTAGCCCCATGGAGCATCGGAAGCTTCACACAACTCAAGAAGTCGTTTGTTCGGTATTTCAAAGGGGCATGCGTCCCGAAGAAGATAATTGGGGAGTTAAGGCTCATGAAGTAAGGGGACGATGAGCCCCTAAAAACTTTCATCGAGCGGTACCATACTATGGTGGTCGAGGTCGGAGGATACGAGTCGCTCGAGGCCTTGGAAAGTTTGAAGGGAGCCTTAAAGGTCAGAAAATTATGGACCCACTTGAGGATCCATGATACACCAGACTATGCCATCGCTCTGGAAATAGCCCGAAAGTTCGTTTCATTGGAGAACGAGGAGAAAAGCTCTCGGAGGGGGAAAACCATCAGAGAGAATACGATGAGGGCAGAGCTCTTCGCAGGCCAGACAGGGAGTTCAAAAAACCACCCCAAGGCGAAGGGAATTCAAGCCAATGCCTCGGAATGACCGGGAAAAAGGGACCCCGACCTAAGTGAACCATGTGGTCAGGGAAGAAGCATACATTCCTCTAAACAAATCAATGGACCAAATCTTCATGGAGATCCAGGGAAAAGGCCTCTTGATAGAGCCTGACCTCAGGAGATTCCCCCTAGATAAGAGGAATAAAAAATCCTATTGCATACATCACAATTTGAGCGGACACACGACGGACGGGTGCAAAGACTTGCGGGAGCAAATGGAAGACCTGTCATGGAATGGGTATTTAAACAATTATATTAACCATGAAGTTATGGCGACTAGACAGAGGGCACAGTCACGACAGGTAAATATCATCGCAGGAGGAAAGACACTGGTCGGAGATTCCAACCGTCAAGGAAGAACTATAGTCGGGCTCGGGGGTCGGAGGTGCTAGAATCAAAACAACCCTCGAGAATGTAGGGCGGTCGGTCAGTGCCAATAATTTTCACTGACGAGGATGCTCGAGAGGTGAGTTTCCCCCACGATGATGCGTTAATAATTAAAGCAACAATCGGCGGTTCAGAGATAGACAGAATCATAGTGGATCCCGGGGGTGCAGTAGATATAATCTCCAAAGATGTTGGACGGACTTGGAGTGGAATATGCGGCTTTAACGGATGATGGGACTCCCCTATACGGCTTCGGAGGCTCAAAAGTCATCCCATTGGGAAGGATACAATTGGCAATGACGATCGGAACTCGTCCCCAGACTCGGACGATTATGATAAATTTCACAGTGGTGGACTGCATGAGCAGTTATCAAGTCATTTTTGTTCGGCCTTTCATGATGAAGACAAAGGCCGCAATGTCTTACTATTACTTAAAACTAAAGTTCCCCACCCGAGAAGAGATTGGAATCGTGTACGGAAGCCAGAAGATGGCTTGGAGCTGTTTCGCCACCCTCTCAAAGGAAACCCTCTGCATCGAAGAAATACCCGGAAAAAGTAAGGGGATGAAGGCAGGGAAGGCGTAAGTGAAGATCCAAGTCACCGGCCAAAGAAAGTTTCCGGCTAGGGGCAGTCGAGGAATTAGAGGTGATAAAACTTTTCGGACCGGAGAAGAATATAAAAGTAAGGGGAGATCTAGATAAGGTCCTGAAATAGGGCCTGCTGAAGTGTCTGAAAAAGTACCCAGACATCTTTGCATGGGGGCATGACGACATGCCCGGGATTGATCCGAAGTTCATCAATCACTACTTGGTAGTAAATCCATCACACAAGCCGGTCAAACAAAAAAAGAAGAATCTTTAATCAGGAACGGTGCAAGGTAGTAGCCGCCAAGGTGGACAAATTGTTAAAAGCCGGTTTCATCAGAGAAGTGAAATACTCGGAGTGGGTATCGCACGTGGTATTGGTGAAAAAACCAATGGAAAATGGATGATGTGCGTGGATTTCACTTACCTTAACAAAGCATGCCCGAAAGACAGCTTCCCACTACCGAACATAGATCAGTTGGTACAAGCGACAGCTTTCCAGAGACTGCTAAGCTTTATGGACGCCTTCTCAGGATATAACTAGGTCAAGATGCATCCTGCGGACAAAGAAAAGATAACTTTTGTTACCGATCAGGGGCTTTACTGTTATAAAGTAATGCCCTTCGGACTGAAGAACGCAGGAGCAACCTTTCAAAGGCTGGTCAACAAAATTTTCAAGCCGCTCATCGGCACATCAATGCTGGTATATGTTGATGACATGATAACAATGTCTAAAGAACCAGGACTTCACGTGGCCGATCTAAAGAAAACCTTTGAATTGCTGAGGAAACATAATTTGAAGCTCAACCCGAAGAAGTGTGCTTTCGGAGTGGCCTCAGGGAAGTTTTTGGGCTACATGGTAAGCTCCCGAGGCATAGAAGCAAACCCGCAGAAAATCCGAGCCGTACTGGACTTAAAATCTCCCAGGACGATAAAAGAAGTACAAAGCCTAACCGGCAGGGTGGCCACGCTCAATCGATTTATCTCCCGAGCAACCGACAAGTGCCACCCCTTCTTCAAAATCGTCAAGAAGGCAAAAAAGGAAGTCAACTGGATGCCGGAATGCGAGGAGGCCTTCCTACAGTTAAAACAGTACCTAATGCAGCCCTCGCTTCTAGCCAAGCCGCTCCCAGGTGACCATATGCTTGTATTTAGCTATTTCGGAGCATGCAGTAAGTTCGGTGTTAATTCAAGAGGCCGATAAAGTCCTGAGGCCGGTGTATTATGTCAGCAAAGCCCTATTAGATGCTAAGACCAGATATCCAGCACATGAGCTGGTCGCATTGTCATTAGTCACTACAGCCCGGAAGTTACGACCTTACTTCCAGGCCCATCCTGTTGGGGTTTACACCGACTATCCCTTGAGGCAGATTCTGCAGAAACCAGAGGTCTCAGGCAGGTTAATGAAATGGTCGGTGGAATTGAGTGAATACGGTATTTCTTACCTCCCAATGGCAGGAGTAAAAGGGCAGGCTCTGGCAAATTTTGTTGCGGAATTCATGGAACCCCAAATCTTTACTGTGGGGGAAGACAAATGAGAGATGTCGGTAGACGGGTCTGCCAGCTCACAGGGCAATGGAGCCGGGATCATATTGAAAAACGATAAAGGTAAAGAAGTACTATTCGCCTTGAGATTCGCCTTCGAGGCCACAAATAATGAGGCAGAATATGAGGCAATCCTGGCCGGTTTAAGGCTATGCATGGTGATAGAAGTCCACGACGTAGTAGTAAGAAGTGACTCTCAGCTGGCCGTTCAGCAGTTGAGGAAGAATTTCAAGCCAGGGAGCCGAGTATGATAGCCTACTTGGCTGAAGTAAAAAGGTTGATAGAAAAAATGAGGAACATACACTTTGAGCAAGTAGGTCGAGAAAATAACTATAAAGCGGACTCCTTGGCACGGCTCGCATCTTCGAAAAAGGTAGTAAATCCCAGAATAGTCCCTCTAATCTGCATCCGAGAAAAAAACGTGGGAGAGCTTGAAATAAAAGTATTGGATAGAGAAGGCGAAACCTCATGGATACAGCCAATTATGAGATATTTGGAAACATGGGAGACACCCGAGGACAAGAAGGAAGCTAGAAAACTAAAATTCAAAAGCACCAAGTTTTCCCTGATCGAAGGGGTGCTTTACCAAATGGGCTACACGGTACCCCTCCTGAGATATTTAGCGGAAGAAGAGGCTGATTATGTACCCAAGGAAATTCATGCAGGCATATGTGGGAGTCACGCCGGAGAAAAATCAATCACCTTTAAAGCTTTAAGGCAAGGGTTCTACTGGCCAACTATGCATCAGGACGGTATGAGAGTGGCCCGGAAATGCGAAGGATGCCAGAAGAATGGCAATATTCACCACCAGCCAGCAGAGTAGTTAACCACCCTGTCCAGTCCCTGGCCATTCGTTCAGTGGGGACTAGATATCATCGGACCGATGCTGAGGGGGCGAGGACAGACGAAGTACGTCATTGTGGCCACCAAATGGGTGGAAGCTGAACCCCTATCCACCATCACAAAAAAGAAGGCTACAGAGTTTTTTAAGAAAAATATTATCTGCAGGTTCGGAATCCCTCGGGCCGTCATCACCGATAATGGAAAACAGTTTGATAGCAAAGGCTTCAGGAAGCTATGTGAAGACCTCCAGATCACCTTAAAATTCGGCTCACCAGCCCATCCCAAGTCAAACGGGCAGGTTGAGGCGACAAACAAAACCATTAAGGTAAATCTTAAAGCTCGGCTCGGATCCTGCAAGAGCTTATGGGTCGAGGAATTACCGGAAGCGTTGTGGGCACACCGAACAACCTATAAAGATTCCACAGGGGAAACTCCATTTTCCTTATCATACGAATGCGAAGCAGTTATTCCAGCAGTGATCGGAATAACTACCCACAGGGTCCGTCATTTTGAGGACGAACGAAATGAAGAACTTATCAGAAATCACCTCGACCTGATTGAAGAACAGAGGGAGAAGTCGGCTATGAAGGCATCAATCTATCAACAAAGAATGGCCCGCTTCTACAACAAAAAAGTTCAGACCCGTGCCTTTATTCCCGCGACTTGGTACTGAGATGTTGATGAAGTACTTTCAGTAGGCTATACCTTTTTTGCAGCAACCCGACAAGGGTTATGAGCTCAATGTAAAGCCTCTCTCGAAATGTCCCGCAGAGAGTTGTAAGAAGGGCAGTAGGTCCCTGAATATGAATAAAACTTTCTCTTTCCAATAAAGAAAAATTTTCACCCGACTCTTTTAAATAGATTCGAAAGTCGTATTCAAAAATTTCGAGGATATACTCGATGTGGAGGGATGACCTGAAGTCAAGGCACAAAATCCGTGGCCCGCCAATCACAGATGCTATCATCAACACCCCCGGTAGAAGTTCTCCGACATGACTCATTTAATTTTTGAGGATCAGGACTACGTCAAGGGATGAATGCATGAGGAAGCACGTGAACTCTTTATGGTGGCATCAAACTCCCAAAGCTGGAGCATAACTACCCTATAACTTGCACTTAAGAGGGATAACTCGAAATGACAATCGCGGGGAGGGAGTGCCAACGTGAGACGGCCGGCCAGGCCAGATTGGTAAATGCAACTGCGGGAATGTATTCTTTGCCTGTCGAATGGATCCGTGAGAAGTATAGCACGGGGAGGGATGATACCTCCATAGCGTTTGCTTGCTCCAATGTTACCGAACATTAGGAGGAGCGTACCCTTAATGTTTCGGGTACTCTTTGATCCCTATTTCTTAGATCGTTCGGATCCGAGAGAAGCATATCACGGGGAGGGATGATACCCCCGTAGCGTTTACTTGCTCCAGTGATACCGAGCATAATGAGGAATATACCTTTAATGTCTCGGGCACTCTTTGATCCATTTTTCTTTGATCATTTGGATCCGTGAGAAGCATAGCACGGGGAGGGATCATACCCCCGTGGCGTTTGCTTACTCCAGTGTTACCGAGCATAAGGAGGAATATACCATTAATGTCTCAGGCACTTTTTGGTCCCTATTTCTTTGATCGTTCAGATCCGAGAGAAGCATATCACGGGGATGGATGATACCTCCGTAGCGTTTGCTTGCTCTTGCGTTACCGAGCATAAGGAGGAATATACCCTTAATGTCTCGGGAACTCTTTGATCCTTATTTCTTTGATCGTTCGGATCCAATAGAATCATAGCACGGGGAGGGATGATACCCCCGTAGCGTTTGCTTGCTCTAGTGTTACCGAGCATTAGGAGGAATATACCCTTAATGTCTCAGGCACTCTTTGATCCATCTTTCTTTGATCGTTCGGATCCAAGAGAAGTATAGCACGGGGAGGGATTGTGCCCTCGTAGCATAGTGACTTGAAGTATAGAGGGTGTGCCCTTACCATTCTAAATGTTTTTTTGATCCAAATCCTTGTTCGCCGGGACTCTGAATTGAAAGATTCAGAATTATGTTTTGGAAACCTCGGACAGGACGCTGTTTCAAGGAATTCGCGCTGTTGTTTACACTTTAATGTTTTGCTTTGGGATAAGTGTTAAGTCACTCTCGCCTTTAAAATTTTATTTTCCAAAGTGTTGTTTTTGTTTTTACTAGTCTGGCAATGGGAAACTCGTGCCAGATTCAGTAGGGCTTCAAAAGGTCGATTCACTTCCCTCATAAGCAAGTCCTAATGGTTATTCAGCTCGAGGCTGGATCTCATTCCGTTGAGGCCACTTGGTTATTCAGCTTGGGGCTGGGTTTCGTTCCGCCAAGACCGCTTAGTTATTCGGCTCGGGGCTGGATCTCGTTCCGTCGAGGCCACTTGGTTATTCGGATCGGGGCTGGATCTTGTTCCACATAGGCCGCTTGGTTATTCGGCTCGGGGCTGGATTTCGTTCCGTCGAGGAGGCCATCATGGTTTCTCTCAGCTCGGGGTCGGGTTACATCCCACCGAGTCAACTCCTTTGGACTGAGGACGTATCATTCCCCCAGAGTCAAAGTGTTTTTTCTGCTCGGGATCAGGTTACGTCCCACCGAGTCAACTTTTTTGGAATGGGGACGTAATATTCCCCTAGAACCTAAGTGTTTTTCACAGCTCGGGGTCGGGTGAAATCCCACCGAGTCTGCCCCTTTGGACTGGGGATGTAACATTCCCTAAGAGCCAAGTATTTCTCCCAGCTCGGAGTCGGGTTACATCCCGCCGAGTTTGCCCATTTGGACTGGAAACGTAATATTCCCCCAAAGCCAAGTGTTTCTCCCAGATCGGGGTCGGGTTCTGTCCCGTTGATCTCATTTTCTGCTCGGTCTGCTCCCTCATACCCAGGCCTCGAATGATCGTTTGCAGAATAGAAATCAAAGCAAATTGAGAAAGATTAAAAAAAGAGAAGAATAGAAACACATAAAATATTTACATAAATATAATTGTAAAAAAGTTGTACAGTCCGATAAAAATTACACAGGGCCCCAATTGGGTTACCCCCTACAGACCGGCCCACGCAGGGGCAATTGCTTCTTCCTCAATGGGCTCGGATGGCAGATGGCTTGGCTCGGCCTCGGAAGGAACAACGGTGGCTTCCACATCAATGACCTGGGAGGCCCCGACAATTATGGCTTCGGGGACTAGAACTGAAGCCTCAGGTCGTGTCTCTTCGGGAGTAGGTACCTCAGGTCGGTCCTCGTCAGGAGCTGGGAGTACCGGGGTAATCGAGATTGGGTCGGGATCCATTACTTCCTCGGGAGAAGGGGTAGCAATTTCTGAAACTCTTCCGGTGATATTTCCCATTTGCATAAGCGAATGGCTACATGGATAGGCCCCATATCCAGGTCGGGCAGTACCAATGGGATAATCTCAGCATAATCTCTGACCCCCTCGAGACGGATTGCATCTCTCTCGGCCTCCAACTCAGCCTCATTTCTCTTAAACTCGTCACGGACCCGTACCAATTCTTCATCTTTGGCCCGCAGTTTAGATTCAACACTGCACACCTCCACCTTTAGGACCCTGATCTCGGCCTGGGCAGTCTCCAAATCCCCATTGGCAGCCTCAGCATTTTTCCTCTCTAGAGAGGCAGAGCCCTACGAGCTCTATTTTTTTTAATGGCATCGACCGCGGCCAGTTCGTGATTTTTAACCGTCTCTTCCATATTAGCCAGCTTGGCTACCACTTCAGTGAGACGAATCTGGAGCCTCTGGGCTTGGCCGCCCTCAGACAAAAGGCTCAAGAGGAGATCCTTGTTCTTGGCCACCAGATAAGTCACCTGCCGAGAAGAAAGTAAAAATTCAGAAATCAGATTAAGTAAAAATACAGAACGGGAATAAAAAAAAAGGCGATTACCTTTGCCATCAGGGAGCACAGCCCGGTAACCACGTCCTCAGGAGAGAGATCTTCGTATCTCAAAATCTTCTCTGAGGAGACCGCCTCGGCCAGTTCATTGAAGGCCGGCACCAGGTGAGAGGTAGCCTCCCTGATATCATTACCGAGATCTTTTACGCCGAGAATCATGACGCCTTTCCATTTTTTAGAAGGGCCCTCGGGCATCTTCCTCTCTTTCCTAGCGGGCTGTTTTTTGCTCCGAGTTTGTTCCTCTTCTATCTCCCAAACCAGCTCGGTTTCCTCTGCCCCAATCAGACGTCTCCTCTTTTTAGTAGGTCTTGTGGGGCTGGAAGGTCGGGCAATGACTGTTAGCGATGCCCGGGAAGGCGGAGACAAGCTTTGGACAGCTAGCTGGGTTGCCTCTTCAGATACCTTTACGGCCTCGACAGTTGCAGGCTATTTCCGAGAGGACACGGCCCCAGCGTGACCGATTTTCTTTGCTGCACCGGCCAATTACTCTAGATATTTCAGCCTCTTCGACATTCCTGCAAAAAGGCAAAGGTAAAAAGGGTGGTCAGTCCGGAATCCAAGAAATTTCAAGTCATCATCAAACCGAACAAACAAAGGATAGGTTAGAAGGTTAGTAAGGCCTACCTATCCGCCCCGGGACCTTCGGAGGAACAATCCGAATGAGCCCCGACTCGACAAATGCCGCATCATTAACCAACTTCTTCCAATGATCGGCATTTCACCGAGCCCAGCGTACCCGTACCCGGACCTGATGGGAGACCTTGGGAGCGTCCCTCCAACAAGCTGGGAAGGGGCAAAGAAGTCAGAATCCTATCATAAAAATAAGAGTAGGAAAACTAAGGGTTAGATTCCTAACCTCCCACTCTAAAGATATCCAGGACTAAAATCTCCTCTTCATGGGATCTCAAGACCCGCCCCCAATCTTCTGTTTCCAAGAACCATAAATCTTTGAAGTTTTTGTTGGAGTCGGGAAGTTTGCCGACAACGTTTGAAGAGTCAGCATAAGCATAAAGGTAGTACCAACCATGATGCGTCCTTGGGTTGGCCTTCAATCGATACAACCTTTTTTACCTCTTCAAGAGAAGGTTCACCGAGTCCCGTCCGATGCCAAATCACACGCAGCCCGGCCAGCATCCTCCAACTGTTCAAGCTTAATTGACAAAGGGCAATCTCCATCTCGGCCAACATCCATCCAGGTGAAATAATGTTGAAATGGCAGCCGGAGTCCGCACTCAAAGAAAGTTGGGACCAAAGCCACCGAGCCCTCATCGGGGCGATTAGCACGATCAAGTGGTTTAGGGACTTCAAGGGCAATATCTATCGGAATATTGTATCGCTGCCAGAGCAACTCTAGGTCGTCATTAGTTATCTTGGAAGGTCGATCCATATCTAAAGCCGAGTAGTTGAATTCACCAGGCTCTAGGTTCTTTCACGGAATCCTGAGATGGTAAGTATCTTCTTTGACTTCAGAAGAGGTAGGGGGGTAGTGTCGATGTCCTCTATGTTTGGTGCCCTCGAGCTCGATGAGAGCTCTACGGAAGGGGCGGTCGAAGGTTCACCAGGGATTGCCGAGTAAGATTCGTTGACAGACATGCCTGACATCTAGAAAATAAGAAAGAAGGGGGATGTCAGTCTACAGCAAAATTCTAAAACGGTCAGGGATTCCACAATTATCCTTAGACTACGTGAAAACTAAGCCTATGGGTTCTAAACGCCCTAACAACATCCATTAAACCATAAATCTCTCCCTAAACAACATCGAGCAAAAGCACGGAACCCAGAAACAAACACACAACACACAGAAAAGAAAGAGAGAAAGCAAACAGCAAACGAGGAGGTCGCTTAAGAGACTTACTTGATCTTTCTTCTGAAGACTGAAGAGAAATGGGTTGAAAAGCTTCGGTGGCACTGAATCGAACATCGCACAGTTGGAGAAAAGTGAGTTCTTGAAAGATTGATAAAATTTTACCAAACAGATGCAAGATTGTCGATTCGTCTTCTTATGGTCATGTCGAAGCATTTGTGACCGTCAAATCATGAAAGGGTCTCGGATGTGCGCCATGTGTCGACTTTGGAAGCAATTTGACAGAGTTAAAAGAGTGGTTGAGATTAGATGTATTTCGGCGTCAGCAATGAACGGTCGATGTTGTCTACTTTTTGGTGGGAAGCGGGCGGATGTTTGATAGGTGTCAAGCTTGGAGTAAACCCTAGAGATGATTTGATGGGCATTTAAACGGATGTGATGATTGCGCGTCTCGAGAAAGAGTATCCAATGGGGCGGTGAAAGGATTTTGTTTTGGTAGGAGAAAGGAATCAGACCGAGCATCTTGGTCGAACCGAGGACACTATGGGAGCACACCAATAAAATTCTCTTCACAAAGGGTCAGCCATCACTCCGTTAGGAGGACTATTCTTTTTATATAGTTCCCGACACCAACTTGTATACTCGTTGGAACCGAGAACTAGGGGACAGATATTGGCGGTATTTTCAAGTCCTATGATATTTAAACAGTACGGCATGGGTAAAAAGGTAATTCCCTTCTTGGTCGAGATCATTAATGCCGACCCGACTAATAAGAGCCAAACAGTAAGTGGCCGAGCACATTATGATCGGTAACCGAGCATTTGAGTTCGTATGACCGGGCAATTATCAGATCGGTAACAATATTCTCAGTTCAACGGACCATTATGGCCGATCTCATGAACACCGAGCATATGGCAAGGCGTGCTCCAGAAGATAAGGAATCCCATTTCTACGGATAAAAGGATAAGTTATCCTACTTTCATGGGGAAAACTGATAAGTCAGTGTCCTAATAGGATAAAAGAAGTAAATGTAGTTTTCAACTAGGAATTCTTATAGGAAGAGGAATCTTATTTCTTCACTATTATAAATAGAAGGGAAAACGTGCTTGTAAGGCAGGTTTTTGAGAGTTGATCAGAATCATTATCATCGAACTTGAAAACACAAGAGATATCAGAGAAGCATATCTCGGTAATAAAAGTATCATTCAATTTGTGTTCGTGGACGCATATTGGACTTAATCCGCCGAATCACGTTAAATTTTTTGTCGATTGGTGTGTTCATCTGCCTTTTGCTAAATTTGCTTTGTTTGCTAGTTTTGGTACGACAAAATCGACAAGATGTTGAAAACATCCTCCAAAATGTTTCCTTTTCAAGAAATCGATTTTCGGTTCTGCTATCATATTTCATAAATGAAACATGCAGCTTTAGCAAGCATCATCCAAATGGATTTTCCATGGCAACAGTTAAAAGGTTGAATCGTAATCAACACAATATTGATAACGATACCTTTCCGCTAAAAGCCTTGCTTAGTGCGTTGGTATGTTGCCATCCATGTATGTCTTCCTTGAAGACTTATATAGTACCAGTAGGCATAATGCCTTGTGGTACATCAACTAGTATCTAAACATAGTTGATATACATGGAATCCATTTCGGATTCTTATGGCACTTTGCCATAATAGGGAGTCGATACCTTGTATCACTACCTCATACGTAGTCAGTTGGTATACCTCAATAAGATCGACATCTTATTAGATGAGATCAGAAACCCATACCCCAGGCTATTTTCTAACTCTCTCCGACCTACGCGGTTCTTGTGTAGTCGAAGATTATTGGTAATAGTTTCATCCTTGATGAACTATTTATGTTCCATTAAGATTCGGTGCCATGAATAGTATTACTCCAATTTTCATCGAGTTTTACTATCCTCCCACTTACCACTCCATATCGGTATTCCTCTTAGGAAAACCACATGGTGAGCAACAATCCAATTGTTCTCTGGTGAGATGTATAAGTACAATACTTATGGTATCCCCATGATCACCTTTAATTGACACTAATCCAATTTAGGTTCTTGTTTGGTATCATCCAAACGTATGCCTAGCATACCCAAATATACAGGAAAATGAAACCCGATTTCTTTCCCGTTCATATCTAATATGAAATCTGTCAAACAGATTTTTATGGAACCTTATTGTAAATAAGTTCTACACTGTTAATGCTTATCCGTTGAAGAAAATGGTAGCTCAGAGCGACTCATGATTAACCTTATCATGTCCAACAAAATTCGGTTTATCCTTTTCGGACACACCGTTAAACTGACGTGTTCCGGGAGGGGTCATCATTTGAAAGAATATTATACTCTTTCAAGTATTTTAGAAACTTACTGCTTAAGTATTTTCCATTACGGTCTTACCGTGACGTTTTAATAATTTAGCCGATCTGTTTGTCTATTTCGTGTCGAAACTGTAAAAGTTTCCGATTTGTGTTCTTCAAAAGAAACACATAACCACAACACGATGCCACATCCGTATAGGTCACGAAATATTCATATCCACATCTAGCATAGCTAGACATCGGTCCACTTGCTTCACTATGAACTAGGGCTAACAGATCTGTGGTATTTACATTTTTACCAAGTAAATAGTGTCTTAGGCACTTTGCCCAATAAACTACATTCGTAGACTTTATTTGATTGGAATCAAATTAGTCATAGTACCCACTCTTCAAAAGTGCGGATATAAGATTCTTGTTTGATTGTGTCCCAGACAATAATGCCACAATTAGTTTCATCTGATCAAATCAGTTTGAGCTATTTGTTTGTCATGTTATATGTTTGAGATATATTTATATTCAAAATATATATACTGTTATTCATATCTAATGTGTTTATATCAATATCATCTTTATATAATAAAACATTTTAGTGTCTTAGAACATAAAGGTTCACCCGCAGCGGGTTAAACACTGATATAAAGGTAATGTTTCTAGTCAAACTAGTTACATTATAACAGTTTCCTAATTTAAGTACATACCCGAAGGTAGTTCCTAAATTTAGGTATCTACGGTTAAAACAGTGACTTTCGTCCCGTTTTCCAATTCACAGATTAACCTCGATTGAAGTCAGTATCCTGCTCATAACAGATTCTGCACATCAGTATATATATTTTATGTACCACACTAAGTATTAAAATCTAATTTTAATACTAGTAGTGAACATAATTTTGACAAACATAATTAAAGTCAGAGCTTTGCCCTTTCTTTAATTCCTTCATGTCTGCCTTGTCCAAACGGCAGTCACGCTTACGCGATCCTGTTTGCCACAATTAAGCAGACATTTTAGGATATGTCCTTTATCTTCCCAGAAGATTATAATGATTTTGCCTTTGTGCTTTTTCAACATTTTAGAAGCTTTTGGCCTAGCCTCGGCCTTCTAGAATATCGAAGTAAGGTGCGCCTTGTGCTACTTGCCTAATTGCAAACTTTGACTTTATCTCCTTGAGAATGGTCATTAACTCTCCAAGAGTTATTAATTACAATTTAGTACTTCTAAAATCTAAGCATAGATTTATGAAGATCCTTCAATTTCAGTATCATACTTTAAGGATCTAATCCTTAGTTCTGATTCAGAAATTAAGGAGTGTACTGCGACAAGTTTAATGGATTAAGCACTAAAGTTATCATTGCATGATCTTTCAAAGATTATGCTCGACGAATTACTTAACTCTGGGATTAGGCTTAATATATTATTTTATCAAATAAAATAACTTATTAATTTACAGGACCATCCTGAAATTATTCCCAATTTGAAAATTAAACCATTTAAATACTTTTCCCTATGATTATGTATTAAACGTTAATCTTTCAATTACATCTTGATTTTAATAGTCTAACTATTTAATCAACGATTTAGGTACTATTTATTATAATGATTACAATAGTCCAACTATTTAATCAACTATAATTTTAATAGATTAAAAATCAATTATATTGATTACTATAATACAATTATAAAATCAACTATAATTGAATGGTTTGAATATAGTCCAACTATTTATTAAAACAACATTTAAATATTAGTCCAACTAACATTTAATTTAGTAACGACGAATGATATTTGTTTGAGCACGTATGGCAAGTAATTAAACGAGTATTGCAAATTCAATTCTTGCCTCCCACTATTTTTCGGCGAGCCTCTAACCCTCTGTCGAGTATTTGGGAAACCGTTTTTCCTAGTGGGCTAGGATCCCGTTAAATATCACAAAATCTTGACTTTGGCCAACAAATTGTATGATAATTAACTAGGTAGATCTCTAAGATCAATTGGATCCAATCCAATTCCTAGATCCGGTAGGGGGACATCCAAGTCCGAAACATATATCTTATATATGCCAATACATCCAATGTATTACCTAACCTTTTTCCTCTGAATCAATTAAGCCTTGGCTTTGGCACAACAAGCTTAATGATCCCAGTTAAGCGGAACCCATTGACCATGGAAAGCTTCGTAATCAATGTCGATGGACAAGAAGTGGTCTTGACTTTGGCCAACAAACCACAACTTGGACAAGACACTGATATGGAACAAAGCCTTTGTGATTCAAACATATCTTCGACAGACAAAGGCCTTGACTTTGGCCAACCAACCAATGCCGTCTTAGATATTGAGTAAGAATCACTCAATGGAAGGAAAGACGCTTAATATTGTTTGAGGGTTTTTCGCGTGCAAATTGGCAACTAATTGATTATCTTTGTTAAGGTCTCATCATCATACACCCTTAAACATGCATTCTAAACACATAATAAAGCGTGTATGAAAATAAATAATAATGATATGCGGATGGATACTTAACACATTGATCCTAGATCAAATCTCTCTATTTCTCTCTCAAGCTAGCACTTGTATTACTTCTACCCGTTGCACTACACTTCTAAAGAAACCTCATTTACATTAAGGGGAATAGGTGAGAAGAGAATACAAAGAATATGAGGTGATAAGGCTGGACACGCAGGTCCAATTTAATAAATCGAATTTATTACAATAATTTCCAAAATTGCCCCCACCCGACTAATATCCATCCGATATACATTATTCATTCATCACAACCATGTATTCACACAAGCATATTATCAATCAATCTAATCAAATTAATTAATCTGATAATTAGTGATAATCCAATATTCAAACAACGATTTGATTTTACTCGAGTCAAACTCGTTTTGCGAATAAGTACTCAAAGTACGAATTCTGGAATTAAATTAAACTACGTCATTAAATCCAATTTAATATGTATTCAATTCTAATTCGCTATTTAATTCCAAATTAAATATTACACTTTAATAATAAACCTTTAACGACTTAAATTCCAAATTTAATCGTAACGCGACTCAAAGACCGATTAACGTCCAACGTCAATTCAATTAAAGTCCAATGGGCTTTTAATTGATTTCTTAAGGCGTGAACTTTTGGTCAACTCGGGTCAAACCGAATAACCAAAATCCAATCCGGGAATTACCCCATAAGCCCATAAATCAATCTTGGCCCATTAGGCCCAATTAAACTTTAAAGGTTCATTAAGTCGCATTTGGGCTTAACAGAAGTGGTTTTGGGCCCAATTGGATCCAATCCATTTGGCCTAAACCTTATTTTGTACAACAAAGCCCAACAAGCCCAATTACAACTTTAAAAGTCCAATTTCCAAAATTAGGCCCAAATAATTAAATTACCAAATTCCAAATTTCCAATTTAATTACATAAAGTGTTCAACACAATTAATTCTCCAATTAACATTTCTAAAACATCAATTAGCCTAATTAATCATGTTCATCATCATTATCACATGTCCAACACATTGATGAAAAATCAAACCCAATTTCATGTTGTAAAGTCTCGGCAATTTGGGGATTTTATGTCCGATTCGAATTCAATCCAATTAATTACACAATCGACATTAAATCATATACCCTAATGATTTCCAACACATCCAATGTCCAAAAAATCAAAATTCCAAGACTTAATAGGGCTAAGGCATTCGGCCAACACATTGAATTTGGGAAAATGATCCAATCACATTTTAATGAAATTGATCCAATCAATCTTCAATTCAACCACATTTAAGCATACTTAATCATCCAATTTCATAAAATCATGCTCAAATTCAAAATACCCAAATTTTAAGCCCTAAACTTTCATGCTCAAACCTAGGCTCTTGATGCCATTGTTGGTTTCTAATTAGGTCCCAAGATCATTATAAGCATGAAAAACATGTGCGAATACATCAAAGGAGATAGCGGAATACTCACATCGATCGGTTGAGACGATTTGATTAAGAACAAAACTTGTTTTTCCCTTCCAAAGTGGCACCACTGCAGTGCAGTCCACTGCCCAGAAAAATTAGATTTTGCTTAATGATTTGAGCTCCAAGCTTGAATCAAATGGTTCCCGGCTCGTGGGTGGGTTTCCCTATCACCTTCGTATAACTCTCGGTATGCTAGCACTTTCGATTTTGCAACAAAATCAGCCTCTAAATGCCCTTACTGCTCCCTGTTTTTCAGTTGAAGGTAGCCCCTTGGGCGTGCATTTGAGAGGGTGAAGGAGAGAATGAGAGATGGAAGAAAGAGAGAGAGATGTGTGTAATTAATATGCATTTAGGTTTCAAGTGTATCTAATACACTTTATGTGAATTTCAAATGAATTTCATTTGGATTTGCTTTTAAAAGTCAAATAATTAAAAGCCAACAACCACACATCATGTCACATCAAGTCAAGTGTCAAGTCACATCACTCAATCAAGTTGTCAAGTCACATCACTCAAAGTGACAAGTGATTTGACGCTTGAAACGACTAGTGATTTGACACTTGATGCGACTAATGATTTGATGCTTGACTTAACTTGCGTGCCGCACTCGAATTCGAAATGTGAATGCGCTTGCAAATAATCTCGGGCTCGGGTTCGTTAATTCCAAATTAACAATTTCTTCGTTGTGTCGTAATTAAATCTAATTTAATTAAATAATCATGCCAAGCATAATTACTATTTACGTCGCGAACGAATTAATTCCTCAAATTAAAATCCAATTTTAATTCTGCGTCGAAATCCAATGTCGTTTAATATATCAAATATATTAATTTACTGATTAATTCCAAATTAATCGTGATCTCTCTTTAAATGATATTTTATCCTAGATAAAATATGTCTGAAATTAATCCTATATTAATTTTCTCTCTCTTCTAATTAATCCCAAATTAATTAAAGTGCGAGTCATATGTCATCGGTGAATCTTTGGGAAGTGACCCATGAGATCCCCGGATATGTTGGTAGTAAATTCGATCGTCGGACTATCCGAACACGTAAGTACCTCGTACTACGTTTTACCGATTTATTCGACAAGGTTGGCCTCTAGGAAAGCGCCATGCCTACCCAATTCTTCGAAAATATCCTTACAGGAATAAAGGATCTGTATCAGGCATAGTATACGTAGTATTACGTATTTCTGTCCAGTATCGGATGATCACATGCTAGGCCTGGGGGTGGAATTGTGCATGCCCCGTACGAAGCACATGTCGGATGTCTGGTGACTAGTCTCTATAATCGGATAAACCTTAGCTTGTCATTTTATCCCGATAGAGTATTTAAGAGTACTAATACCGTATCCTACGTGACAATCATCTCCACTAAGACTGGAGTGATACTTCCGTCTTGACATCTCAATATACCCAGTATTGGCGTACACAGAACCGGTTAAAGCCCTGGACGACCGCAACCAAAGTATATTGATTGTCGCAAGTATTAGCGGTGCAAGTCTCAGGTTAAGACTAAATACACCTACCCTGATTTCGGACTTCCATAGACACATAGTCATACTACCAATGGAATTCCGAGGGGGTCTATCCAAAGTGAAGCTGTTTCCCGTACCATCGGTGAAACACAAACTCCTATAACACTTGCATGAGTATCCTATACCCAAATATATGAGAACTATATCGTTGTGCCCTCACAACGCGCACAAGTGCAATACTAGTCTTTTACGTATTTATCGATGTCCAATCTCGATAATACTCTGACTATGGATATTTAATGATTTATCCTTTGTTGATTGATACTGTCTCATATCCTTCTCAATCAAGGAACAAATCATAAGGACCTCTCATCATTTATACATCTAGGTGATCTAATCACAAATGATAAAAGTGCAATCTTCTTTGTCACATAGTTAATTTGTACAACAACACCATGATCTGTACAAATAGTGACGCTATGGGTTATAATTGTCCAACACTAAGTCGTAAAGGTTCGTTAATAAAGTGTAATATTTAATTTGGAATTAAATAGTGAATTAGTATTAAATACAAGTTAAATTAGATTTAATGTTGTAGTTTAATTTAATTCAAGAAGTCGTACTTTGAGTACTTATTCGCAAACCAAGTTTGACTCGACCAAAATCAAATCGTTGTTTGAACATTGGATGGTCATTAATATTCAGATTAATTAATTGGATTAGATTGATTGATAGCATGCTTGTGTGAATACATGATTGCGATGCATGAATAATGTATATCGGATGGATATTAGATGGGTGGGGTAATTTTGGAAATTATTGTAATAAATTTAGAATTTATTAATTGGACCTTCGTCTCCAGCCTATTACCTCCTTACTCTATGTATTTCTCTTCTCACATATTCCCCTCAATGTAAATGAGGTTTCTTTAGAAGTGTAGTGTAACGGGTAGAAGTGATACTTGTGCTAGTGGGAGAGAGGAAAGAGAGAGATTTGATCTAGGATCAATGTGTTAAGTATCTATCCGCATATCATTATTATATTTACTTACGCACTTTATTATGTGTTTAGAATTCATCTTTAAGGGTGTATGATTATGAGACCTTACCAAAGATAATAAATTGGTTTCCAATTTGCACGCGAAAAACCCTCAAACAATATTAAGCATTTTTCCTTCCATTGAGTGATTCTCACTCAAGATGCAAGACTGGCATTGGCTTGTTAGCCAAAGTCAAGGCCTTTTGTCCGTCGAGGATATGTCTGAATCATGAAAGCTTGGTTCCATGTTGGTGTCTTGTCCAAGTTGTGATTTGTTGGCCAAAGTCAAGATCACTTTTTGTCCATCGACATTGATTACAAAGCTATCCATGGTCAATGAGTTCCGCTTAACTGGGATCATTAAGTTTGTTGTGCCAAAGCCAAGGCTTAATTGATTCAGAGGAAAAAGGTTAGGCAATATATTGGATATATTGGCATATATAAGATAAATCTTTCGGACTTGGATGTCCACCTACTGGATCTAGGAATTAGATGAGATCCAATTGATCTTAGAGATCTACCTAGTTAAGTATCATACAATTTGTTGGCCAAAGTCAAGATTGTGTGTTATTTAACGGGATCCTAGCCCACTAGGAAACACGATTTCTCGAGTACTCAACAGAAGGTTAGAGGCTCGCCGAAAAATAGTGGGAGGTAAGAATTAAATTTGTAATATTCGTTTAGATACTTGCCATACGCGTTCAATCAAATATCATTCCTCAAATAAATTAAATGTTAGTTGGACTAATATTTAAATCGTTGTTTAAAAACAGTTGGACTGTATTCAAACTAATTCAATAAATAGTTGATTTTATAATTGAATTATAGTAATCAATGTAATTGATTTTCACCAATTAAAGGTATAGTTGATTATATAGTTGGACTATAGTAATCATTATATTATATAGTACCTGACATCGTTGATTAAATAGTTGGACTATTAGAATCAAGATAAATTGAAAGATTAATGTTTAAAACATATTCCTAGGGAAAATATGTTTAAACGACTTTATTTTTCATATTGGGAATAAAACCTTAGGATAGTCCTAAGAACCGAGAAGTTACTTTATTTAATAATAGTGAAGTCTTGGGCCTAAGCCTGGAGTTAAGCAAATAGTAGAACATGATATTTGGAATATTCATGTGATGATAACTTTAGTGCTTAATCCATTAAGCTTGCCGAATAGACTCTTTAATTTCTTAATCAGAACTGAGGATTAGATCTTTATAGTATGATATTGAAATTGAGGGATCTTCATAGATCTATTCTTAGATCTTAGAAGAATTAATTGCAAATGATAACTCTTAGAGAGTTAATGGCTATGATCAAGTAGACAAAGCCAAAGTTTGCAAAAGGGCAAGAAGCGCAAGGCCCATTTACTTCGACATTCTAGAAGGCCAAGGCTTGGCCGATGGCTTATGGGATGAGAAAAAAGGCAAATGCAATATCATCTCAGTCTTCTAGGAAGACTAAGGATACATCCCAAGCTGCTGTCTAAACTGTGGCAAACGGAGTTACTGGAAGCGTAACTGCCGTATGGACAAGGCAGACATGAAGGAATAGAAGAAATGACAAGGCTCTGACTAAAGTATGTTTATCATAAATGTGTTCACTACTAGTATTAAAATTGGATTTTAGATTACTAAGTGTGGTACATAAATATGTACTGATGGGCAGAATCTGCTTATTTGCAGGATACTGACTTCAGATGAGATTATTCTACGAGTAGGAAACGGGACTATAGTCGCTGATTTAACTGTAGAAACCTAAGTTTTAGGAACTACCCTTCGGGTATGTACTTAAATTGGGAAACTGTTAAATGTAACTTAGTTTGACTAGAAATATTATCTGTATATCGAGTATAACTCGTTGCGAGTATACCTTTATATTTTAGAACACGAAAGTGTTTTATTTTATAAAGAAAGATATTGAGATAAACACATAGATGTGAATAACGTATTTATATTTTGAATATGAATAAATCTCAAACATATAACATGACAAACGAATAGCTCAAACTGATTTGATCAGTTAAGATTTATTTGTAGCAGTGTTATTTGGGGAACATTAAACAAGACTCGTATAATACACACTTTCGGATAGGACAAATTTGATTTTTCAAATGAAGATCTACGAATCTAGTTTATTGGGCAAAGTGCCTAAACACATTTACTTGGTAAAAGTATTAGTGCCACTGATCTGTAGCCCTTGTTTATAGTGACGTAGTGGGCCCTATCTAGCTAGGCTAGATGTGGATAATGAATATTTCATGACCTTTACGGATGTGGCATCACGTTATGGTTATGTTTTCTTTTGAAACATAAATCGGAAACTTTTAGAGTTTCGACACGAAGTAGACAAACAGATCGGCTAAAGTATTATACTGTCACGATAAGACCGTAATGGAAAATACTTAAGCAATAAGTTTCACATATACATGAAAGAGTATAGTATTCTTTCAAAGAGGACTCCTCACACGGAACACGTCAATTTGACGGTTGATAAGTGCATGAAAATCCACTTTGAAACATCAATTATTCGGGTTTTTTGTTAAGTATTTAGTTATATAATTTATATTTTATTATATAATATTTATCATTATATTAATTTAGAAATTATTTATTTTTAAGTTAATTTAAGTAATTTCCCATTTATTATTTTAGGAATTAAAAGAGAAGCCGACTGCGTGGTGAGAAACAAAAGGAGAGGCTAACGTGAAGCAGAGCCTGCGCAGAAAAAAATAAATTTAAAAAAAAAGGAACAAAAGGCTTCGTGAAAAAAAGAAAAATCAAATAGGTTATTGTTTGTTTAAATTAAAAAAATAAAGAAAAATTAAAAGCTTCAGCATGCAAAATATTAAAAAGGAAAAGCTATGTGCGCATATTAAAATTGAAGTGGGCTCAAAGCAATAAATAAGGTTTCATAACTCTATAGTTATGTAAAAACAAAAGGCTATGTGATGGATAGGGCGTGCATGTATTATTTAAAGGGCTGCTGGCGCACAATTAAAAGGGAGGACAGAGAGCTACGAGAAAAACATATATAAATCAGGAGGCTGCCACAAAAGAACCCGAAGGCTGTGCAAACAATAAAAAACCCTAAGTGCCCCGAGACTAGGAAGGCTTGTGAAGAGGTAAGCTTTATCTTCCTCTGTGAAAGTTTCTCTCTTGATTGGAGGCTGCTCACTTTTCTTACAACCCTTTAGTGGTTGTTGTTTCGTCTTCCTTTATTTCTCTAAAGGAAATTTTTCTTTTTATCTTCTGTTCCGGAATCTTCTATCTTTTTAGTTTTGTTTTTTTCTTTTTACGGTATGGATTCGGAAGAGCTTATCAAGTTGTGTAAAGAACTATCCTTAGAAGAGGGAGGGGACATTAAGTTTCCAGACGAGCTACAGAGCGATGGGAAAAATCTGTTAGATCTGTGTCTGATAGGAAAACTTTTATCTACTAAACTTATGAATAGAGAGGCTTTCAAGGCAACCATTCAACTGGCTTGGAGGAATACAAAGGAAGTTAAGATTGAGGCTTTGGGGCAGAACATCTTTCTATTCCGATTTAGTAGTGCTTTAGATCGTAGAAGAGTTATGTTTGCTGTCCTTGGCATTTGAGAATTCTCTGCTAGTGTTATCAACCCGCTTAAGGGGATGGGTGAGGTCTCACAACAGCGGTTTGAAGAAGCCCAATTTTGGATTCAACTCCATAATGTTTCCGGTGGTGTGCTTGAATGAGAAGGCGGCTAAGTTCTTGGGTAGTCAAATAGAGGCAGTCAAAGAAACTGATCTGGGTCAGAAAGTAAAAACAGGAGGGAGGTTTATAAGAATCAGAGTTCAGATTAAGGTGGAACAACCTTTAGTGAGATTCATTAAATTAACTCATGAGGTTGAGAATCAACCAGTGATTATTCCGGTACAATATGAGAAGCTACCAGAATTTTATTTCTTCTGTGGAATTTTTGGGACATGGTTTTAGGGAATGTGAGAAGGCCTATGAGGGTGAGTTGGAAAGCCAATCTCATATACCAAAACTCAGATTTGGTCACTGGATGAGAGACAGGTGGACTGGGGAGTGGACTAAAAGCAACAGATTTAAGAGTGAGAGCCATAGTAAACCAGTTTTTTCCTCTCATAAGGAGGGAAACGGTAATGAACCGATTGCAACAGAGGTAGAGAATGATCAGAATCTAATGGGAGGGGTACACACATTCAGCAGAGAATGACGACCACTTCAATGAGATGCTACTGATGGAAACTTTCAAACCAAATTTCTTTCCCCCTTTGCCAGACGAAGGTAAACCAGAAGACAGATCATGCTCTATTTTGCCAAGAAAGCCTAATAGCTCTACCTATTCCTAGGTTTGAGAGAAGCCCAATGAACATTGATGTGACTGCATAAGCAAGAGATGAGGTGGAAATGGCAGGAGGCGTGGGGCAGTGTAAATCTAAGGAAATCAAGGAGAGAACCCTACTGGCTGACCCTAAGACTAAAAACCCTAGAATGGAGAAGAGTGTAGAGGATGAGGTAAATGTGGGTCAGGAGCTGCTAGTGGACAGTGGGCTTCAGGTGAAGAAGGGTAAGGAAAAATGTGGGGGCCTCAGGCTGGTAGGCCCACAGGACAAAATAAGATGAGGAAAAAATGGAAACCTAGAGCGAGAAGTTCCCCAAGTGTATCAGTTTCACCGGTGCCTTACAAGCCGAGAGCTAAGAGCCCTAGAAGGGGATAAAGAGGCAGATTTTGAGTCTGGGAATCAAAAGATCGAAGATGGATTTAACAAACCAAAGGAGATCAGGAGGTGCGTATGGCCCTTACAGCTGTTGATCCGAATCAAAAGTTGAATGAGAGGGTGATGGGTAAGGAAAATGAGTTTGGGATTGAAACCATTCTGATATCGACGGAGGCTGTCCAGCAGCCCGCCGGATGCTATGAATGTGTTGTGCTGGAATGCTCGGGTCTGGGGAATGATCGAGCATTCTGTGCATTTAAGAAATTTATCTCCGTGTAATAGACCTAGTTTAGTGTTTGTTTGTGAGACGAAACTGCCAAGTCACAGAATGGAAGGGATAAAGCGTAAAGTAGCTTTTGATAATGGTGTTATGGTTTCATCAGGTCAGGGAAGAGCGGAGGTATTGCTTTTATTATGGAGGAATGAGGTGGATCTAAGAGTAATTTCATACGGCCAACACTATATAGATGCGATTATCTCGAATAAAGCAGGATTGAAGTGGAGGTTCACTGGTATTTATGGGCATCCAGAATCTATGTTAAAACAAAATACATGGATCCTACTGAAGAGGCTAAACGAGCAGTTCAACCTACCATGGATATGTGGAGGAGACTTCAATGAGATAATGGATAAAATGGAGAAAAAAGGCGGAGAGAGAGAGAGATCAAAAAGTATGGAAGATTTTTGTCAAGCAGCAGAGGAGTGTGGCCTGGAGGATGTAAGAGGTATTGGCTATCCATCCTTATACATGGTCTAATCGGCGGTTTGGAGAGGCCCTCATAGAAGAGAAATTGGATAGATTTCTTGCTAATGGGAGGTGGAAAGAGTTAAAATTTCTCGCTTACAGCAGGACATTTAAACACATGGGCATCGGACCATTGTCCAATTTTTTTATGAGAAGTAGCTGAGAAATCTTGGCAGACTATAGTGCGCAATCAATGTAATAAAAAGAAACGCTTCTTCTATGAAGAATCTCTGGAGTAATTATGGAGAGTGTAAAGAAATTATCAAGGAATGATGGGGAGATGAGCAGGTAGAACCGAGATGTGGAACTACGATCATGGATCTTTTCTCAAACACACTGCGCAGACTCAAGCACAACTGAAAAGATGGAGCAGTCGTGAATTTAGCAGAATTCGAATGAGGGAATTGAGCCAAAGATTGGATGAATTAAGAGAAGATGGTGATCAGTACAGGGATGTAAGATTGATACTGGAACTAGAAGAGCAATGTGATCAATTTTTACAGGAACAAGAAACTTACTGAGACAAAGGGCTAGGGGCTGATTGGCTTAAAGGCTGGAGATAGGAATACAAAATTTTTCCATGCTAGAGCTTCAGAGAGAAGGAAATTGAATGAGATTCATGGGCTTTTTTGATGAAGGAGTGAATTGGGTGAAAGATGAAGATCATATAGAGAAGGTGATTAGTGGTTACTTCTCAAAGCTTTTTAAATCTTCTAATCCTTCTGATTATCAAATGGACAGAGCTCTTAAAGGTATTTGCAGGAAGATTTCTGCAGATCAACTAGAATCTTTGAACTCGTCTTTCTCGTCTAGAGATGTTGAAGAGGCTCTCAGAGGTATGTTTCCAACCAAAGCTCCATGACCGGATGGATTCCCAGCAGCGTTCTACCAGAAGCATTGGTCATCAGTTGGGCCCAAAATCGTTAGAATCTGTCTGGCTGTCCTAAACGACAACGCCAGTTTGGAACCCCTAAACCACACTCTTATTGTCCTTATCCCAAAGTGAAAAACCCTCAGCACATCACACACAATATAGACCCATTAGCCTCTCAAATGTTATTTACAGGATCATTGCAAAGCAGTAGCAAACAAATTGAAACATGTCCTTAGCAATCTAATCTCGGAGAACCAGAGTGCTTTTGTGCCGCATAGGCTGATTTCAGACAATGTTATAGTAGGTTTTTGAAGGGCTTCATAGACTGAAGAACAGAAAATCTGGGCGATCAGGGGGGAGAAGCAATCAAACTGGATATCAGTAAGGCTTACGACAGGGTGGAATGGAATTTCGTTGACCGTGTTTTAGACAGGATGGGTTTTCCAGAACAGTGGCGAATCCTTGTTCGCAATTACATCAGTACTCCCAAATACTCATTTCTCATTAAAGGGAGATCAAGGGATCGATAATCCCCGAAAGGGGTCTCAGGTAAGGGGGTCCACTCTCTCCATACCTTTTCATTATCGTTGTGCTGAAGCTTTATCTGCACTACTCCATCTTGTCGAAAGAGAGAAGAAAGATTACAGGAGTTAAGTTCGGGAAAATATCCATCAATCACCTGTTTTTTGCTAATGATAGTATGTTGTTTTGTAGAGGCGAAGACTACGAAATGCGAATACCCTCATGAACTTATTAGTTGTTATTCGGAGGCATCGGGCCAGGTGATTAACTATGAGAAATCAGCCTTAACATTTAGTCTAAATACCAGTGCAACTATGAGAGAAGAAATTAAAAGAATTCTTAGACTCAGAACGTTTGCGTGCCATGAAAGCTATTGGGTCTGCCTGCAATGGTTGGGAGAAATAAGCGAGTACTGTTCAAAGATCTTCGGCGAGAATCAGGAACAAACTGAAACAGTGGCAAAATAAGTTCTTTTCCAGTGGGGGGCAGAGAGGTGCTAATCAAAGCCGTTGCCCAAGCAATTCCAACTTACTCCGTGAGTGTGTTCAGACTTCCAATGGGGTTATGTGAAGAGACACAAAGGCTAATGAATACATTTTGGTGGGGATCTACTGAAATAAGAAAGAAATTCATTGGATGGATTGGAATAAAATGAGTAAATCTAAGAGAGATGGGGGGCATTGGTTTCAGAGACCTAAGCATCTTCAATCAAGCTATGTTAGCCAAGCAGGCTGGAGAATTGCAGCAACCTAACTCTTTAGTTTCTAGAGTGTTGAAGGCCAGGTATTTCAAAAAAAGTGAGTTTATGGAGGCCTCTTTGGGTTCTAACCCTTCATTTGTGTGGAGAAGTTTACTGTGGGGTAGAAAGATTTTGAAGAAAGGAATAAGATGGCGAATTGGAGATGGTCCTCAACGGCCTCTGTTGTATAATAGCAATTGGATTCCTCGACCCTATTCTTTTCGGCCAATTTTCTGCTCCCTCGCTACCTCGGGATTCTAATGTGGCGGCATAATGACTCAAGATAACTGTTGGAACACAAACATCCTAAATGAACCATTTTTACCGATGGATGTAGAGGAAATCAGGAGGATTCAGCTGCCTAGAAGAGAGCACAGATGATCAGTTATGCTGGCATTTTGACAGAAGGGGAAGATTCACAGTCAGAAGTGTATATCACCTGGGTGTTCAGATTTGTGAAGAAAATAAGGCAGCAAGTTCAGATGGTAGCTCAGATTTCTGGAATGACATTTGGTATTGAAGCACCAGAAAAAATCAAGATTTTTATTTGGAGAGCATGTAAGGATCTACTGCCAGTGGCTGTGAAGCTTCAAATAAAGAAGGTTACTAATCGTGGCATTTGCCCTAGATGTTCCAGGGAGGAGGAGTCGGTTCTTCATGCTTTGTTTAGGTGTGTAGTGCAAAATTGTGTTGGAAAGAGACGAGGTGGTACACTACCATTAGAATTTCCAGGGAAAGGATATTAGTGAGCTTTTGCGGTTTTGCTGGAAACCTTTGGCGAAGATTGATAGGAGTCTATTCGCAGCTATCATGTGGAATGTTGGGGTGCTAGAAATAACTTCATTTTTTCAGAACCTTAAGCCAAGCAACGGGTAAAATATCGCATATGCAGAAAAGTATCATTTCCATTTCCTTTCCTCTTGTACTATAATACGGCAGAGAGGTGAAAAATGTGTTTTGTGAGAATGGTGGAAGGGGCGAGAGATGTTTATATACGACAGACTCCTAGTCCTAGTTTTAGGGGCATAGTTATGGTTCCTTGCCCTTGAAGGAGAGTCGTGGGGGTATTGGGGTGGGTTTATTGAAAGCATCGAGGGAAGTGTGCAAGCAGTGACTATCCAACAGAGTTAGGAGGGTTCTGATATAGAACAGGTTGAAGCTGAAGCTATCTTATGTGGAATAACCTTGCTATTGAGACCAAAGCTTTGCCTATTATTATTGAGTCCGATGCGTTAAATGTGTGGTTAATTTTGGTATTAGGAAAGACACAAAGTACCAAAGAAATTGCTTGGGTGATTTGTGATATCCAAGAGGCGATTGCCTGTTCGAATCAGATTTTGGTTCAGTTCAGACCGAGAGTCTGTACCGCGGACGCGCATAATTTAGCTAGTCTTACTTTAATTAGTAATTATTGTGGAAATTGGAAGGATTTCTTCCCTCATTTTGTATCTTCTTTGATCTAGTTATGAATGAATTTCATTTTCAAAAAAAAAAAAAAAAGTCTTGTGAAGAAAATTCAAAGTAGCGCAGAACAAAAACATTGAAGAGTGAGAGAGAGGCGCAGCGCATGTGGCAGGGGAGAACGAACAATCACAGTGAAATTTTTCATGCAAAAGCCGTGCGCAATCCCGGACCCAGAACTAATGATCCATTCGATGTCCCTCCAATCCCTTTCTACTATTTCTTCATTCGGCATGCGTAACTAACCCCCTTAAGGAAAAGCTAAGGGCGAACCTTGTACTCTATTCTCTTATTTTATTATTTGATTCGTGGATGGCTTTTAATCGTTTTAATATAATTATTATCTTATTCTTCTCGTTATTCTTTTGAGTATTTTAATTTGAAAACTTATTTTATTATTGGCATATAGATTCAATCATGCTTTTTCTATGTGTTATTGGTGAAATTGGTTGTGATTGGTTAAGGTTGTTTTGCGAGTTCATCCTTTGTTGTGGTATTGCTCGAGGGTATATTGTCGTCGTTGGATAGGTTGTAACGATAACCTTGTGAGTTGTGAACGTAGAGAAGATAAAATAATAATTACCTTAGAACTTTAATTTGAGTAGAATTGAATATCCTCCAATTATGGGTTTGGGACATGAAATCCTCAGTTGCGTAATAAAACGAATCAATAACAGAATAGGAATAATAGGTGCAAGAGGGGATCTTGATGCTTTGCTATTTCTCTCCATTAATAAATCTTCTTAAGTTTCCTAATTTTTAATTTACGTCGCAATTTAATCTTTTCTTTAATTTAGTTATTGCTAAACGTTCTTGATTGAGTGAATCAGTTTCATTGTAACCATCTCTCTGAGGAATCGACACCCCAGCTATATTGTGATAACCGCAAGTCATATTTGAGCGTAATTAAAATTTGGCGCCCGTTGTCGGGGAGACGGTTTACAAGCAAAAGTACCAAGTTTGCTTAGTCAACAACGAAGCGGTAACTTCGTTCTATTTTTTTTATTAGTATTTTATTTTATTTTTGTTCATTTATTATTCGCTTATTTATTTTCTTTTAGTATTTTAATATTTTTTTAGTTCTTTTTATTTTTTTTATTATTTTAGTTATTTTATTTTTGTTTTGTTTTAGTTAGATTTTAAGTTTTAGTTTATTATTTTATTTATTTATTTATTTATATTTTATTTTTTCTTGTATTATTTGAACTTAAATTACATGTCTAGACGTAAGGATATTTTGGTAGATTTGTTATGGCTGAAGAAGAAAGCTCGGACTCTGAGAACATATTTGAAAATCCCTTCTCCACATCATCCTCGTCTAGCGCACATAATATGGGTGAATACGAGAGACCACCTAGGAGGACTCTTGAAGAGTACCGCCACCCAACTCGCACAGCTACACCTTCGTGCATCATGTTTCCTCCTAATGCACCACACATAGATTTTAGGCCTGGAATGATACAGTATCTTCCAACTTTTCACGATTTATAGAGCGAAAATCCTTACGTGCATATTAGAGAATTTGAAGAGGTAGTAGCAACCTTCCATGACCGGTTTGGAAACACTGAGACGATTAGACTTAAGTTCTTTCCATTTGCCCTTAAGGATAGAGCTAAAAGTTGGTTGTATTCTTTAAGATCCAGGTTAATAGGATCGTGGGGTGAGATGACCCAGACATTTTTCGAAAATATTTCCCACACCATAAGACAGATGCCCTGAAAAGAAAAATGTCGACCTTCTCCCAGAGAGACAGTGAGACCCTTTACCAAACGTGGGAGCGGTATAAAGAGTTGTTAGCTAGTTGTCCCCGCCATGGATATGAGAGTTGGCATTTAGTAAGTTACTTTATGATGGTCTGACCCGTAGGGAGTGCCAATTCGTTGAGACAATGTGCAATGGTGAGTTTATCAAAAAAGATCCTGATGAGGCGCTCGAGTATTTAGATGACCTAGCTAAGAAATCTCATACTTGGACTGGGCCCAATGCCGTAGATAACACTGATAGGACACACATTTCTTCTAATAAAAGCCTACAATAGTTTAGGGAAGAGGATAGCCTTAAGACACAAGTTGAGCTGTTAACTAGACAGACGAGAGCTTTAATAGCAAGACAATGCATTCAGTAGCCCAGCTGGAATCTCAACAGTACCTGATATATGATGAGATGAGAGGAACATATGAAGAACAATGCCATGCAGTAGGGACGTATCAGAAGCCTCACACACCATACCCATACACCTATAATCCTGGT
>SKCR01026435.1:0-119228 GCA_019454045.1 Zanthoxylum bungeanum | reverse complement strand
AACACAATCTCCTCTCAAGAAATGGGAAAAGGGTCGTGGTAGCACGCAGAACTCATATGCCCAGGCCCGCGGTAACAAAAAGTACTTGGGTAAGCCACCAGTCAAGCAGAAATAAGAAGTAAACATAGTATAGGCACATACCTCCACCAATAATTCATAGCCCTGGGCGTACACGCTATCATGACAACACCAGTCCAGCCTCTATATAGAACCGCCAAGGCATGAGAACTCTAATCCCACTCCCGCATGGTGTGAAGAGTGGTGGCAGAAGTCACAGATCTATCGAACTGGCTACGTCGAGAAACAATGTGTATCCAAATATATAGAGAATGAATGACCACGCCAGTTGATCGACCTCGTCCTTGTTGGTAGGGTCCATTTTCTCCTAATGAGCCTGCAGCTCCTCGTATGGAATAATGTCTCAGAGGACCTTTGGGACGACCCCCAGTCTGCGACGAATGTAGCTAGCTCGAACAGTGAGGGAGTACATGCCGCCATCAAAATCAAGTAAGCGCCCCTAACATAGGATGTCAGTAAGGTAAGCAAAGTCCCCCAGGGTAAAAGTCAATCTTTCCGACCGGCATGTGGAAAGTATTGGTCGTGTCCATCTAGCACTTTATTGGCGCTTGAAGCCCCTACTTGTCATGCTTTTTATACTAAGCGGAGATGCAATGAATGAAATGATTGAACCTAGTAACAGCAATCTGAGGTCGCACAATCGAAGAGAGCTCGTCATACCACTTCTAGAAACTAGCGGGATTATTGCTAGCCTTCAAGCGAGAGGCATCAATCTACAAAAAGGAAATCAGATTAGTTGCGCATTGAAAGCGGCAAAATGGTGGCCTGAGAGGGCCTAAGGAGTGGCCACATAATAGGAAAGCGCGGACGAACATTTTATCTTGACAAAAATGTAAGATTAGATATAAAATAATTGGCGATAAAAGTTTGAAAAACTCCGGCCAGACATAAATCAATGATTTACCATTTCGAAAAAACCAGGACAGACGCAAATGAAATAGGAAGAAAGAAGCTTACATGTGGGAGCAAACATGATCTCTTAAGAAAAACAAATGGGGATGAGGTCCTCTTATTTATGATTGAATGACTTTTGGCAGCCGAAAGCTCATTCTATGTGGAGACGAATGGCAAATATAGGTCTTCGAACACGTAAGAAGTCCTATCCATGACATTATCGATGGTGGTGTTGGGAAAATAAACAAGGGACACAAGATAAAGCTTGGGTACGAAATGGCTGGACGAAGGTTTTATTTTTGTTTTTAATGAATCATGGTGAAATGAGGAGAGCTCATGCCTTTTTATATTTCGACGGATGTCCGGCCGGACATGTCTAGAAAGCATATCCGACCGAACATATTTGAAATGTCTTACCGGAAATAGTTGAAAATGTTTATCCCGATCATTTGTAAAAGGACAAAATACAGTTGTGATGTTTGGGTACTGAACTTGTGTGTTGAGCACCTAAAGGGGATCAAAGGAGAATGAAAGCTTCTAGCCTCATTTGGGACGAGGATATTTGTTAGCAGAATAGACAAACGCTCAGTGGGTCAAAAACATAAAGACTATTCCAAAAGCTGAAAGCCAAAGAACCGATTTGGTAAAGAATTTTGACATGAACTTTCTTATGTCGCTACTCTCACAAACGTTGATAGACATGGTTAAAAAGTATTGTTGCAAAGAACACTAGAACATCAGAAAACTCTGGGAATGAAGTAGAGCCACGTGAATAAGGATGAAATGGAAGACAACTCCGGAAATATGGTAGATCTTTAGGAATGAGGACAACATTAGACAACTCTGAGGATGGAGTAGAGCCTTGGGAATAAGGATTAAACAGTAGATGGCTCCGAGAATCGGGTACAGACTTCAGTAATAGGGTCGAAGCATCACATACAACTCTAAGAATGCAGTAGAGCTTCAGGAATTGGGACATGAGATCAATGCATCTAACAACCGGGATCAACACATCTCACAACCGATCAAAGTATCTAGGGACCTGAGGGTCCATCAACGCTCACAAATCTATAACTGAGATCGAATCATCTCAAGACCGATCGAAGCATTAGGGGCCTTGAGGGTTCATCAACTCTCACAAAGATACATACCAGGATCAAAGCATCGCACCACCAATCAAAGCATCAGATGGCCTGAAGGCCCATCAATCAACAAATAAACTATAAAAATTTCCTCAAATGTACCCAAGCCACTTGGCGAAGCAATAAAAGCATCAGCACGGTTAATCATTTCTACCTGTCGTTCAGACATACCTGGCACGATCAGTTCCTCTCCGTTTGATGATCCAATAAGATTTGCCTCCGCCAAGGGTTTTGGGATGATTCCCAAAACGTGATTGCCTCCTTCTTGTACGGCCTTTGAAACGATCCCTATTAGTCTAAGATTGCCTCTACCATATACTAATTGCATATTCCTTACTGCTAAGACTCGACCCAATTCTTGTGCTGCTTCTACGTATTGTGGCTTAGTACCAATACTACTACCGCAAAACACACAGATGTTTTCAACTCGTCTTCTTGAAGTGGCTTCCATGTTTTACTCTGGATGTCTTCAAAAGTGCAATGATGAGTTGAATTTATAATACCTGAAAAGGGTGAGTAAAATAATAGCACTAGTACCTGCCAAATGACAATTATTAGTTAAACAGTAAAATAAATCGTGATGGTAAAAAAAGTCTGGATCCTGTCGGAGAAAATAAAAGAAAACAACAAAACCAATCACAATTATCAGGAAAAGACAAAGAGATATAATATGTACAAGAAAAGTAGCGGCTTGATTGACGTCTATGCGTCAGGGACAAGCTTCATATCCCATTTTCTTATAAATTGGCAAATAGGGTCTTTTTGAGTCATATTTCCAAGACTTAACTGTTGTCTTTCTTTTTGGAATTGTGTATGTAATCTGCGAATTTCGTGATACACAAATCCACAGGGATGCGTCTCAAGAGTTTTAGATATGTCATCCAAAGACTTCTTACTCAAGCCATCCCTAATGAAATTAATCTTATCTTCGCGGTTAACAGACACCATTCCTAAAGAACGACAACGAGTATCACAAAACATACGAGCACATTTATAACAAACACACATTCTTTTGGCTCTTCTTTTTTAGCATAAGTGCTACTTCCTAAACCAGGCAGATGTGAAATAAAAGAGTCAGAAGATTCACCTGCCAATCGGACCCGTGCTTCAATAATCCAACGAATGTCAGTAGGAATACCTTTGATCATCAGTAACCTCATCCGTTCCAAGCGAGCTTTGTAGACTTTTATCAGAGATTTTTGAGGGAGAGAAGGAAATTGCTTGCGAAGATTTACGAGAGCTTCTTCCATCATGAAATGACTTTACCTGCAAAAACTAAACACACCAGATCATAATATATACACAAATTGCATGGGTTGCCTCCCTGCGAGCGCTAAGTTTAAAGTCGTCGGCTAGACTTGACTTCTCGATCGTTAGGCTGGATCTGAAAGTGTGACACTTTCTTTTTGTCGCTAAAATGATTCTCCCTAGTAGTGCTTATCACGCTTGTTTTTAACTTTGAAAGTTTTGTTGGAGTCAGGATCATGTATCTCAACCGCTCTATCTGGTAAAACTTTGGTGATCACAAATGGACCTGACCACCGTGATTTTGGCTTCCATGGGAAGAATTTCACCCTTGATTTGTTTAACAGTACCTTCTGCCGTGGTTCCAGTTGTATGCGCACTAACTTCTCATCATGTCTTTTCCTTGCCTTTTCTTTGTATAATTTGGCATCCTCAAAAGGCTGATTGTGAAATTCCTCTAATTTGTTGAGCTGGTGGATCTTTTTCTCTTCTGTTGCTTGTAGTGCAAGAATTGGTTTTTTCAGTGCAAAAGATGTTTTATCTTCAGGCTCCACAGGCAATTGACATGTTTTGTCAATAGAACTTTGCAGTGCATTGGAGTTCTGAATGTTACTGTGTATCACATCAAGTCTGAAACATTCCTCTTTCTTTTCATCATCTGGGAAATTCATGGCCTTGAAAAAATTATATATACTTCTTGGTCATGTACCATCATGGTTAATTCTCCTTTTTGTACATCAATAATGGTTCGACTTGTAGCCAAGAATGGTCTCCCGAGGATGATTGGCATGTCTGCGTCTTCCTCCATATCAAGAACAAAAATCTGCTGGGAAAATGAATTTGTCAACCTTGACCAGCACATCATCAACTACGCCTCTTGGAAATACGAGCGTTCTATCAGCAAGTTGTAGAGAGACTGAAGTGGGCATTGTTTCTCCAATCTGCAGTTTCCTGAAAATAGAAAAAGGCATCAAGTTAACACTTGCACCTAAATCACATAAAGCCTTACCAAAGTTATGTTCTCCTATGACGCAAGGAATGGTGAAACTGCCAGGATCTTTCAACTTCGGGGGAAGCTTTCTCTGAATGATGGCGCTGCATTCTTCCGTCAATGCTACTGTCTCGTAATCTCCCAATCTCTGTTTTCGTGAAAGAATGTCTTTCATGAATTTTACATAGCTGGGCATTTATTCCAAGGCTTCTGCAAATGGAATGTTGATGTGCAGCTTTTTGAACACCTCCAGGAAACGAGCAAATTGCTTGTCCAGTTTGTTTTTCTGAAGACGCTGAGGAAAATGTGGAGGTGAAGTGATCTGTTCTTTTCTTTTGCTTCTTTTTCCTTTGCTTCTTTTTCCTCTGCTTCTTTTTCCTCTATCTGTTGCTCTGCTTCTTTTGAAACATCTTCAATGGTTTCCTTGATTCCAACATCTTTGTTGATTTCAGTACCGCTTTTTAACATGATGGCATGACACTGCTCCTTCCCTATGTTCCTTAAATTGTTCGAAAGTAGGTTTAAGAAAATTCAATATTAATTCTGAATTCAATAGGGGAAGCCGAGAGAAAGGGGAAAGAAGAGAGGCAGACCGAGAGGAATGAGAGACCAAGAAGAAGAAGAAGATGGGTAATTTTGGACTTGAAATTCTGATTTCATTCATGGAATTAAATAGTAAGTATGCTATGCTATGAATTTGTTGAATTTGATTGATTTTATATTTTGGGTTTTGTGATGAAATTTGAAGATAAGGAAAAATGATGGGTTGGAAGCATATTAAAATCAACCTAGGTTAGGTATTTTATATGATATGAAAATATATTAAATTAATTAAAGAAAAAGAATGATCGGCAGAGATAACCCTAGAATTTGGGGTTTCTGGAATTAAGATATAAATCTAATATATGCTTGGCTTAGAGATTTAAAGAGTGAGTAATGAAATATTTATGTGTTTTTGAGTAATCAAAATCTGGTATTAGGGTTGCGGTGGTGATGGTAGTAAATACAGTAGTAATAGGATTTATATAGATATATATATATATATATATATATATATATATATATATATATATATATATATATATAAGTAAAGAAATTGACCAAGCTTTGATATGATTAGCAACTTGATTAATGATTAAGTTGATCTTTTTTATTAGTGCGTGAAGTCCTTGTTTTTAGACTGTTTATGTACAATAATAAATCTTACAGAATTTCAAAGGGTGGAACATTGATTTTAATTAAAAGAAAATATATATAATAAAAGTTATGGATTAAGCACAGTGGACAAACTAGAAAATAGGGTTGTATCGGCAGTGTCCTTAGCAGATGTCCCAATATAATTTTTTAAGTGGCTATTGCAGATAATGTTAATTTCTAATCCAGGTCACTATATAAAAGAACACTGGACAGGTTAAAAGTAAAAGACCAAAGTAGCAGAGTTTTGTTTTTATTGACTTTTCAAATTAATTGTATAAGACTATCTTCATGTTCTGGGGCCTTTGTTATTAGTTGATTTCTCCTAAACTTTAGTTTTGTTAGTAAGAGATAAGGTTGCTATCAAAATAGAACAGATTAAGTTTTATGACTGCAAAGTTTCTTTAAGATTTTCAGCTAACCAGATGGAGCTTAATTTTATAGATTACATACTAGTTTGTCGTCTAGA
Source organism: Zanthoxylum bungeanum (assembly GCA_019454045.1). Taxonomy (NCBI): domain Eukaryota; kingdom Viridiplantae; phylum Streptophyta; class Magnoliopsida; order Sapindales; family Rutaceae; genus Zanthoxylum; species Zanthoxylum bungeanum. The sequence continues at coordinate 113,215 of SKCR01026435.1, read as the reverse complement.
TTGTTTATAGTGGTTTGCATTACCAAGTGGTAAATGCTTATTTGGCAATGTTTTATACCTTATGAAAGTGAAAAGTGGTAGGTAAATTATAAATTTAGTAATGATATTTATGTGTGTCGTGTGGCTGTTGAAGGTATGAATATGTGAGAAAATAAATAAGTAGTTTATGGATATTAAGAGTCTCAATATGATTTAAATGGTTTGGAAAGAAGAATGTAAATATTATGATACGAGAATATAATGAAACGTCAATATATGTTATCTTAAGCATGTTAATACATATGTATGCAGATATATAAACATGACTATTTTAGTGATAAGTTTGGTGTGTGTTATACAAATATTGTGGTATGATGTGTGGCTACTGGAAAGTATAAATGAAACTGTGTATAAAGGATTGCATGAAGAGAGTGATATGTAAATGTACTTCTAAATAAGAAAAATGGGAATTGATCAATATGTGTGTATGTAAATGATGACATGATTACGCCTCAAGAATGAGAATTGAAAACGCAATTGTGCAAATTTGTGATGTGTGTATGTATATGGGTTATGATATAAGAATGATTCTTACAAATGTAAGAAATAAGGTTGTCTAAGTACAAATATGAATTGATAAATTAGAATGAGGAAAGTTTGCATATGTATATTTTCGACTATACTAATGTATGTTATTTGAGCACATAGATCATAAGATAAATATTAGATGGAAGTATGTAAAGATTAGAATTTATGTCATATATGATATTAGAAATATAGGTAAGCATATAAGGAAGCATGACTAGGGTAAATGAAAGCATAAGAAAAGAATATGTATGTATGTGTGTTATGATTTTCAGAAAATTGAATGGGAGCTTAGTATGATTTTGAAATTCAAAAGTTTTAAAGAAAAGTTTTAAATGCTTTTGAAAGAAAATGTATTTCAGAAAATGTTTTACAGTTTTGAGATATAAAATAAGATTTTATGTTTTTTGGGGCATGAGGGAAAAAACTCACTCCAGTATGTAACTTGAGATTCAGTTGGAATTGACGGATATCATATGGATTCAGGATTTGGGATTTGACCCATCACAGCTATACACTAATTGGAATTGATGGATTTAGACACATGTGCACATGTGGAGGACTGGGGGGACGCTCCTAGATCCTCAGTGCTCAGATGGTATGCGCCTTCAAGCGGAGATGCGCCTTCAAGCGGAGAAGCGCCTACGGGCGGAGATGCGCCTACGGGCGGAGATGCGCCTTCGGGCGGAGATGCGCCTACGGGCGGAGATGTGCCTACGGGCGGAGATTTGGTTTTCTGAAAAAAAAAGATTTCAGTTTTTAGTTTTTCAGAAAAGGAGTTTTGAGATTTCAGATTTTCAGAAAATAGTTTTCTAAGATACAGATTTCAGTCTACAAATACAGTTTTCAAAGAGATTTTCTGGAAAGAAAAAGTAAAAATAGAGTTTCAGCAAAAAGTTTTCAGAAATGATTTTTCAGAAAAGAATATTTCAAAAAAGGATTTTTAAGCGTTATAGAAGCATGGCATGTTAGAGTAGAGCTTAGTTTATAAATCATGCATATAAGTCATACATTCTGGTTATCATTTGAAATGCATATAATGGGCATTAATGCATAATAGCATGATTATATCTATGTGCATAAAATTGATGTTTGTATGTATTGTAAGTTTACCTAGAATGGGTATTTTGTAAGCACTAATGTATCATAACATGATTTCTTATATATATATATATGTGTGTGTGTGAATGACTACAGTGGGATAAACACGACAAGTTAAAGTAGAGCATAATATACAGACTATGCATATTGATTATGATTTTTGATTGTTATTAGAAGTGCTTATGCATGATAACATGGTTACATTTAGTTGTATATATGATTGATGATTATATGCGTTGTATGTTTACATCAAAGAAGCATTTTGTGAAACACGGGGGCAATGATAATGTGATTACACAAACATGTATGCAAGATTGATAATAGTATGTTAAGCGTTTAATAGAAAGAATATTTTATAATGACCTATTTGATGATATTTCAAAATAAAGGAAGAAAGGAAGTGTAATAATTACCTAAACTAGATTACTAAAGAGTAAGTAGGAAAGAGGAAAGATATCAGAGTAACGCAGCGGAAACGTAACAGTACTTAATATAATAAATGGAATGATAGAATGTGAGGAATATATTATAGATATGTAAAGTGTAAGTAGGAAACAAGATGTAATTGTGAGTATGATTCAGAAAAAGAAATTAGTAACAAAATGGTAATGTTTGAACATAGATAAGAGTTTTACAGTTCACTCGGAACTGGCAATTATGTGTGATTATAAAAACTGTTTAGATTATTAAAAGACTAAGAAACAGACTTACTTGTTTATCGCTTAAGGAATGAGCATAGTTACTTACTGAGTCATTATGACTCACACCACAACAGTGTTTGAGTTTTGCAGGTTGGTGACCTGATCGGTCGACCACAGACATTAGAGCTTGAGGAGCCGGATAGCAGCGTTGCAGTCAGCCAGTTAGTAGGTCTTGGGGGAAATAAAGAGTCTAGTAGTTTATGTTTTAGTTTGTATAAGTTGTAACGTGCTGAGCACGAGTTTAAATGATGACATGATTACGCCTCAAGAAGGAGAATTGAAAACGCAATTGTGCAAATATGTGATGTGTGTATGTATATGGGTTATGATATAAGAATGATTCTTACAAATGTATGAAATAAGATTGTCTAAGTACAAATATGAATTGATAAATTAGAATGAGGAAAGTTTGCATATGTATATTTTCGACAATACCAATGTATGTTATTTGAGCACATAGATCATAAGATAAATATTAGATGGAAGTATGTAAAGATTAGATTTTATATGTCATATATGATATTAGAAATATAGGTAAGCATATAGGAAACATGACAACGGTAAATGAAAGCATAAGAAAAGAATATGTATGTATGTGTGTTATGATTTTCAGAAAATTGAATGGGAGCTTAGTATGATTTTGAAATTCAAAAGTTTCAAAGAAAAGTTTTAAATGCTTTTGAAAGAAAATGTATTTCAGAAAATGTTTTACAGTTTTGAGATATAAAATATGATTTTATGTTTTTCGGGGCATGAGGGAAAAAACTCACCCCAGTATGTAACTTGAGATTCAGTCGGAATTGACGGATATCATATGGATTCGGGATTTGGGATTTGACCCATCCCAGCTATACACTAATTGGAATTGACGGATTTAGACACATGTGCACATGTGGAGGACTGGGATGACGCTCCTAGATCATCAGCGCTCAGATGGTACATTCCTGGGCGGAGATGCGCCTTCAAGCGGAGATGCGCCTTCGGGCGGAGATGCCCCTACTGGCGGAGATGCGCCTACGAGCGAAGATTTGGTTTTCAGAAAATAAAAGATTTCAGATTTCAGATATCAGTTTTTCAGAAAAAGAGTTTTGAGATTTCAGATTTTCAGAAAATAGTTTTCTAAGATACAGATTTCAGTCTACAAATACAGTTTTCAAAGAGATTTTCTGGAAAGAAAAAGTAAAAATAGAGTTTCAGCAAAAAGTTTTCAGAAATGATTTTTCAGAAAAGAATATTTCAGAAAAGGATTTTTAAGCATTATAGAAGCATGACGTGTTAGAGTAGAGCTTAGTTTATAAATCATGCATATAAGTCATACATTCTGGTTATCATTTGAAATGCATATAATGGGCATTAATGCATAATAGCATGATTATATCTATGTGCATAAAATTGATGTTTGTATGTATTGTAAGTTTACCTAGAATGGGTATTTTGTAAGCACTAATGTATCATAACATGATTTCTTATATATATATATATATATATATATATATATATATATATATGTGAATGACTACAATGGGATAAACACGACAAGTTAAAGTAGAGCATAATATACAGACTATGCATATTGATTATGATTTTTGATTGTTATTAGAAGTGCTTAAATGGCATTGATGCATGATAACATGGTTACATTTAGTTGTATATATGATTGATGATTATATGCGTTGTATGTTTACATCAAAGAAGCATTTTGTGAAACACGGGGGCAATGATAATGTGATTACACAAACATGTATGCAAGATTGATAATAGTATGTTAAGCGTTTAATAGAAAGAATATTTTATAATGACCGATTTAATGATATTTCAAAATAAAGGAAGAAAGGAAGTTATAATAATTACCTAAACTAGATTGCTAAAGAGTAAGTAGGAAAGAGGAAAGATATCAGAGTAACGCAGCGGAAACGTAACAGTACTTAATATAATAAATGGAATGATAGAATGTGAGGACTATATTATAGATATGTAAAGTGTAAGTAGGAAACAAGATGTAATTGTGAGTATGATTCAGAAAAAGAAATTAGTAACAAAGTGGTAATGTTTGAACATAGATAAGAGTTTTACAGTTCACTCGGAACTGTCAATTATGTGTGATTATAAAAACAGTTTAGATTATTAAAAGACTAAGAAACAGACTTACTTGTTTATCGCTTAAGGAATGAGCATAGTTACTTACTGAGTCATTATGACTCACACCACAACAGTGTTTGAGTTTTGCAGGTTGGTGACCTGATCGGTCGACCACAGACATTAGAGCTTGAGGAGCCGGATAGCAGCGTTGCAGTCAGCCAGTCACTAGGTCTTGGGGGAAATAAAGAGTCTAGTAGCTTATGTTTTAGTTTGTATAAGTTGTAACGTGCTGAGCACGAGTTTATTTTAGAAAAGTTTTTGCATATACGTATTTTCGGGCACGGAGCCCCAATTGTATTATGTCTGCATAGTATTTTAGTTGGGCCCTTAGATTGCATTAATGTTGTGATTCCGGCCTGAGGCCGAGATTTTATGTTTATGTTGTATATGGATGCTGACTATAGGCCAGGTTGCATGATGTTACTAATATATAATGCCGAAATTTTTCTAGAATCAGAGGCTTATGGAGATGGCTTTAGCCTGTCTCCTGCCGGTAACATTGCTGCTAAGGCGGGATGTTTCAGAAATAATGATAGATTTACCACTCATCAACTAGGTCATGATTATCCGATTATAGAGAATTGTTACCAGAGATCGATATATGCTTCGTACGGGGCAGACACAATTCCAGTCACAGGCCTAGCATGTGACATCCGATAATGGATCGTAATACGCAATACTACGTATACTACGCCTGACAAAGATTACATATTCCTTTAAAGAATATTTCTGGAGAATTGGGTAGGCACGATACTTTGCTAGAAGCCAACCATGTCTTGTAATTCAGTAAGAACGTGGTACCGGGTATGCACGTATTCAGATAGTCTGATGACCGTATTTACTGCCAACATATCCAGAGATCTCTTGGGTCGCTTCCCGAAGATTCACCATTGAGATTTGACTCGAACGTAGTACCGGGTACGCACGTATTCAGATAGTCTGTGATTAATTACGGCAATGAATTAATCTGGGATTAATTAAAACAGAAAGAATTAATCTGGGATTAATTACGACGAGAATTTATCTGGGATTAAATTCATCGAGAAGAGAGAACGCGATTAATTTAGAATCAATCGGTAAAGTAAATTTAATAGTGAAACTAGATTTTACTATTTAATTTATTTAATTGGGCTAAAATAATATATTAGATATATTAATTGAAATTAGATTTCAATGCAGAATTAAAATTTGATTTTAATTCGTGCGGATGAATTAATTTGGAATTAATTCGTAAGCGACTCCCGTAATAATTTTGCTAGGCATTATTATTTAATTAAATTGGATTTAATTACGTCGCAACAGAAAATTCGTTTAATCCGATTAAACGAACCCGATCCCGAAGTGTGTTGAGCAAAGCCACTTGAATTTTGAATTAAAGTGGGTCCCACCAACTTACATCACATGTCTATCAAGTGTCAACTTGAGTGATGGAAGTGGTTGGAGGCATTAATTGCCATTTTCCCTCCAACACACTTTGACTTTATTTTTTCTTTTGGAAAAGATATACCACTTTTTGCAAGGCATAATTGGTAATTTGTTTTTTGGAAAAACATAACACAAAAACTTTTCTCTCTCTTTTCTCTACCTCTTGGCCGAATGTATGCTTCCATGGTGGGAAAAATTTTCTTTCAATTTTTGTTCTTGCTAGCACATCAAGGAGTGAATCAAGGTGATAGGGAAACTCACCCAAGTGTTGGAAACACTCAAGAAAGCTTGGAGCTTCCACGGAAATGCATAAAAAGTTTTGAACTCATCTGATCAATGTGAGTATTTTCCGCAACTCTTTTGATTTTATTCACACACAAATCACTCTTAGACGATCTTGACATGTTTTAGGAACACTTACAGTGCCGTCATAGGGTAGGTCGATTCACCAGATACATCTAGAGTTCCTATCCTCTCGAAATCCAAACTTGATATTGACCCAAAATGGACACCATCTGTAGGGGACAAAAATAAAGCCGTCTCTAGGCGCCTTTTGAATCTCATGTTTTCGGACTAACAACAGAGATCGCAGAATATATTGTCGTATATCCCTCTCACACTTACTATTTTAAAATTAAAGGTTTATACTGAAAATATCTAATATTCTAATTCACTAGTGTCAATAAGTTTATGTGCGGCTAACACATTACTCTACTTTACACTAGTGTAAAATTAGTAATCTAACCAAATTGAACTCTTAAAATTTTTATTAACTAATTCTTATTAGTCTTAACTAATATTTTACTTAATTAAACTAATTTAATTAAGTTTGGTATAGTGACCTAATTAATTTTAACTCGTAAAATTTTAGTTCACTAACAATTTTAAAATTTAGAAATTCAAAAATGGATGAAATTTTAACTAAACTATTTAATTAAAATAAGCGTCTTACAAATTTCAATGGTACGTGGAATTGTGTTCCGAGTGCAGCCCACACTACTGTCCATTCAGAATCGGCTATGGAATTTACTTCCGGGTTTCCATCCGATATACCAGGGGAAAATATAATGAACTTATTAAGCCCATATATTTATTTAATTCGAATTTCTAATTTTTAAACCTTTAAAATAATTAATCTTATTAATTTATTTTCTTGCATATCATATTCCAATTTAACTCTTTTAAATTTCATAAAATCACATTTTATGACTAGAATATCCATGCATCTATTATATATTATGGCATGTGAAAATGCAAGAGTAGGCACCCTAAGTTATATGACATGTTATTCAAACATTTCGAAATAAGCATACTTACAACATAAAAATAAAATTGCATTGATCGAGCTCTTATTTTTCATATACTGATCTAATTAGTACAAAATTTACCAAGACATCCTTTGGTTTTCAAATTTTGCTCCATGGATTGGGATTGAGTCGTTGGCGGCATCAGCTCTTTAATGTACATAAAATGATGCAACTTAACAATGTTACATAGGAAAAATATTTACAATACTTGTAAAAATTGGCCTTCATTCTCAAAAATAGAAATAACATAAAAATAAAAGCCGGAAAAATTTACGATCAATGCAATACATTCATTATATGAACATAAACATAAAAAATCCTCACATGAACATTAGAATATGCCTACTCATCACAATATGCATAGAAAATATTTATATCTCATATGAATAAATAAAAATAAAAAATTTTAATAAAAAGAAAAGGGTTAAGAACACTTTTCAACCTCGCTCTTGATGGCAATTGTAGGTAACAATTTCTCCGTGCAGCATAAGCGGCTTAGGCACCAAGATCGACATTGAAATTTTTTTTACCTTTTCCTTTATGAATCGAAACTATCCAGCCCCTTTTGGACTTGTTTTGCTTATGTTTTTCACTAGTTTTCCAGACCCAAACAACCCTTGAATAGCCCTTAACAGAAGCCCAAAAACTGGAATGTTTTGCACACCGAAAACACTCTCTTTCGCGCGTATAGCTCATTATTTTTGTACAGGCTGTTTGTTATTTTTTTGCCACTATTTTGGACAATATAATCACTCCAAAACAGCCCCAAAATATCCATGTGTTCTTAAAATTTCATGGGAAAAAACACAACAAAAACTGTTGGAGTTGGTGCTTGGAGTGCCAATCCGAATTGTACATTTTGTTATTTATTAATAAAATAACTACATTTTCATTTCATACTTTATTAGTGGTATTGTCATTATGCATATTAGATTGATGTATAGATGTGCTAAGAATGGAATCAATCTTAGAATAGTCTTGTAGTAATACTAGACACTAGGTGGTCCGACATTGGGAAAAATATTACTATTATAAATTATTCTTAAAGTATATATATTTCTAGTCGTTGGTTTTGGAATACGGTCGAATTCCTATAACCTAGAAGACTAGCACATGTCTTATACTGGAATTGGAGTTCCAATGGTTTAACCCAATGCACCATGAGTTTTGGAAACTCGTATAGACGTGTGGGTATTGGTTGGACCGAATACTGAATGACTCACAGGTGATTCCTAATAGTTGGAAGTATATACCACCGTCAATAGGAATCTCCTCGAGTTTGAGTAGCATATGTAATACATTGACTATATGATAGCATTAATTTTGTGTGAGATCCTCCACACTTTGATGTCGTGTATGTCAGAAACCTTTCATGATCTGGCCTCTAGATGTTCGTTGGGTGTGGACCAATGCACTCAGTAATCAAGTGCAAAGTAAGATAGGATCTGTCATCCCATATGTGTACCATAAGGGGTTTAGGTATCCATGTGAGTAAAGTCACGATTCTTTTAAGTTTTGGCCAAAGTCGATCACCTAAGGTGGATCACATCAATTATGAAGAATCGTGGAAATATCGACATGAGTTGTGTGCCTTGAAAACTTAACAGTGTATTCTATATTTCCTAAGAACAACTCAGATAGCCTACGATGGAGGGATTATTAAACATATGTTATGACCTCGACTTGTATAGTTCATAAAGGTCGTTCGTGTTCTTCGCGAATTCAGAGGTGGCCGAATTGCGTACATATTAGCTAGGCTTATATGAAAAACGTGTCTGAACTTTGAGAGTCCCAATATGAAGTGTACTCGTTGAGCACTTGGGTAGCCGATTAATTTTGATAAAAGATAATATTCGATATTATAATTATCAACTAAGAAAATCAAGTGTTATTAGATAACATTGATTATTTACTTTGACCTAATTGGATTAATTCAATAATTACACAAGAGCTTAATTATAAAATCATAATTATCTCTACCATTTGAGGATATTAGGTAATTGTAAGTATGTAATAATAGGTGGTTTTGGCTTGATTTAATTGAATTAAATCAAAATGACAAGCATTGAACTAATCCATTTCCTAATCCTTGTCTTGATTTAATTGGATTAAATCAAGGTGGTAGACAATGGAGATTAGTCACACCTAATTATACATATTTGGATAAATTAGATTAAGCCCACCTAAAAGTTGATTACAACTTTTATTAATTAAAAATTACCTAAGTTTTACTATAAATAACAAGCTTTAGGAAGATTTTAATCAAGCTTAAGAAAGCTAAATACAAGCAAGAATTAGAAAAATTAGCCAAAGTTAGAGAAGCTTTGTGAGATCTTTACAACATTTCAATTAGGAGAAATCAAGATTGGATCTTGGAGTGAAGCTTGCTGATGAGCGAAAAATATATCAATATTTACCGCCTCTTTTACTTAATATTTTGTTAAGTTTCTCGGGTTTGATGAACGTTTTGATGTGTTTTAGTTTATTTTACAGATAAAATAATATTGGGACTCAATGAAATCATTTAGGATGAAATTTGGGTCAAATTAGGGCAAAAGTTGGACCTGACATATTAATTTTGGAGATTGGAAACTTGAAAGGGCGTTCTAACGAAGTGTAGTTTCGGAAATTCCAATTTTACGCAACTGTCGTATTTTGGGCATAACGTTTTATTCCGATATTGAATTGAGCTGATTCATATTCCAGATTAAAGAAGACTCAAAGATCTACAATATTGAAGAACAAAATAATTTCGAATTCTGAAGATTTCATGACCGAAATTGATGAAATATTCAGAAGTGTGTTATGCGTAATTATTAAAGTCATTTTCAAAGCAAAAAAGTAAAAAAAATAAAAAAAAAAAAAATAGTCAAGCTCCCACCAAACATAATAGCAATTAATAATGGATTTGGTGGAGCAATTAAAGGAGCAATTAATAATGGATTTGGTGGAGGCCAAATTGTGCCTATAAATACCAAGCCATTTCATTCGTAAATTCATACTTTCTTCTTTGAAATTCCTTAAGAATAACTAAGAAGATTGTATCTTGTTTGTTTATTTACAGCTTTCAGTAATTAATTTCCGCTTTCGCACTTTCTTTTCTTTACTTTTCAGTTTTTACTTTCCGCAATTTACTTTTTACGCATAGTACTTTCCTTTCTTTACTTTTCAATATTTTTTTTTTACTTTTTACGCAATGAGGAGGTAACTCCCCTTTGCTGGGGTAAAAGGTAAAGCTTTTATTATTGCTATTTAGATTAATCTCCCTTAATTATAATATAATAACTATTTAAAACCTAACTTAATGAGGATACCGCCATATTGGTTGGTTGGTAATTAATTATAAATTGGGTTTAACCTGAATAAGCATGGATACCGCCTGGTTGGTCGGTTGGTAATTAATTATTAATTTGACTTAATCAGGATATCGCCTATATGGCTGGTTGGTAATTATCACGCAAAGTTAATATATTATATTAAGGGAGATATCTAAAATAGTAGTAATAAAAGTGGATCTTCTAACCCCAGAATTTTCTTTTATTATACTTTTACTTAATTTACTTTTCAGCAATTTAATTTCAGCAATTTACTTTCGGCAATTTACTTTTCAGCAATTTACTTTTCCGTAATTTACTTTTCAGCAGTTTACTTTTCAGTATTTAATTTCCAGCAATTTACTTTATGTCTTTTATTTTATTTAAGTTTTTACCAGCCATAGTTATGTGTCGTAACTAAGTTAGTTATCTGGGGTTGTGATGAATTCCAATATCACCGGTTTATAAGAGGTTAAATTACGGTTTGGGTAATATAAAGGTTTATTTATTGAGCCTTAATCCTAATGCTTTTTATTAACTGACCATTAATAATATTGATCTAGTAAACTTAAAATGAACTTGGAAAAGAGATTTTAGGTTTAAGACCTTAGACTTAATAGTCCACGATCTTCCTTGAGGATAGATAACCCTTTAATATATTTCCTTACAGGATAGAAATATACCTGTCGGGCGGGGGTAGCCATAATTGGAACTTAATTTTAATGAATTCAGATAACTTAATTGACATAGGAATATGATTAATTGGGTTATACTGTTATTTGTATTTGACCATCGGAATAGGCTTTTACATAATTTCGTGTTCCAGGTTAATAAACCAATATATTACACAAACGTAAAATAACCACTTCATCTTTTAAAAAGATATTGGAATGATTCACAACCCTGGATAGTTTTATAAATTTGAATTTTCTTCAATCTACTTTCAAGCAATTTTATTTACTTGTTTTAATTTTAAAGTCACCACCCAATCAAACAATCAATCCATTAGATACTTGTAAACATTTAACTTCATAAATTGATAACAAAAGGTTTTAAGTCCTCGTGGGATCGATACTTTTTATATTACTTGAACGATACGTGCGCTTACGTTATACGAGTGTGATTACGCCGATCACTTGCTAGCATTGGAATCAAGATTGGATCTTGGAGTCAAGTTTGCTAACTTTGGAATTTCTCCACAATATTTCAACAAGGAGAAGTAGATTGGAGTTGCTAGGTAAGTTTAATCTTCTCCAAAAGCCATGTTTTTCATTAGGGAGACATATAGTGATGAATTATATATTAGATACATAATTTTGAAAGTAGGCTAATTAATTGTGTTAGGATGCTTTGGAAGTGTAAACACAATATGCTTGTAATTGGGTCAATATGTTTATGTTAGACATAGACATAAAATTAGAGTTTGGAACTCTAGATAATAACTTAGAGCTAAGGCTACTATTATAGAATCACTTGACTACCTTTGGGTGACCTTGAATTGTTCACGAGTCACTTCATTATGGGATTCTAATTTGATTTGTGTTTTGGATTCAAAATTTATTCAAGTGCGTATTTAGAATAAATTTATGTTTTTGTAAAAAAATTTGATATTTTGAAAATTTTTATTTTTATTTTATAACATGTGTTGATATTGGTTTTGATGTTAAAATTAATTTTGGGTATTTTTGAAGTGTTTTGGGAAGGTTGAAAGGATTTAGGGTAGAATACCCTAATTTCTTCAGCTCTCTGGAAAAAGAGTTGAATGGGATGTTAAAAACAAAAAAAAATTAATTTGCACACTCGCACTGTAGCGCCTGCGTCATGTGCGTGCACGCACTCAATTTTGTTTCCTCTCGTTCTAGAGTTTCAAGACTCCGATTCAACCCCGATTTTTTCCTATACACTCGTAATGGAATATAGTATTTCATTAAATTAAAATATTTTAAAATTACACTTATGCTTGATATCCACGGGTTAGACCCATTTTCGCTGCGCGGGGCACCGATTCGACCTTAGGGGTTCCACATCCGCCCTAATAGAATGGTATCAGTAACAAGTCTTAACCACAAAACACATGTTGCATTTTAGACATGTATTTGAATCTATGCCTCTGTATTTTAATTTAATTATGCAGAAGACATATTGGATATGTAAAGTATGTTTTAAAATAAAAATTTTGACCTAATTAAATTTGTGACTTAATTGTCATAAATTGTTGGTTTCTATTAAGGTCCCGGATCGATTATAAGCATGAAAAACATTGCGAATACATATCGACGAAGTTACGGAATACTCACATCGATCGGTTGAGACGATTTGAAGCCGAATGGAGCCAAAAACGCTCACTGGTTTGGCACCACTGCTGTGCAGAATTTGCTCACTGTTTTGGGCAGTTTTGGATCCAAATTTGAAGCTCCAAACTTCGTCGAATGGATCCCGCCTCATGGGTGGACTTCCCTAACACCTTCACAACTCTCGTAAGTGTGCTAGCACTTGTGTTTTGCAACAAAACACACTCATTGCTTCCCATTTGGCTCACGGCAGTGAGCTGTGAAGAAGAAGGAGATGAAGCCCATTTGGGCGTGAGAAGTGAGAGAGAATGGAGGAAATGTGTAATGGTTGACTTGGTAAATGAATTACCAAAATGCTTTATATATTTTCCAAAAAATAATAAGCATTTACCATTTTATTTATCAAATAAAATCAAATGGAAATGGCTATCTCAACCACCAACACTATTCCAACAACTTACATCAACTATTCATTACTTTAATAAAGTGTTGTAAGTCTTTCAATCAATCAATCACATCAATCAATCACATCACTCAAAGTGACATTTGATTTGACGCTTGATGTGACGATTGATTTGACGCTTGATGTGACTTGCGTCACCGCACTCGAATTCGAAATACGAATGCGCTCGCAATCACACTCGGGCTCGGTTTCGCTAATTCCTAATTAGCGAGTTTTCCGTCGCGTCGTAATTAAATGATTACGCCTAGCGAATTCACTATTCACGTCGCTAACGAATTAATTCTAAATTAATTCGTTCGCCCGAATTAAAATCCAATTTCAATTTCGCGTCGAAATCCAATTTCGTTTAATATATCGAATATATTAATTTATCGATTAATTCCAAATTAATCGTTATCTCTCTCTAGACGATATTTTATCCTAGATAAAATATCTCTGTAATTAATCCTAGATTAATTTTCTCTTTCTTCTATATAATCCCAGATTATTAATGAGTGCGAGTTATGCATCATCGGTGCATTATCGGGAAGCGACCCATGAGATCCCCGGACAATTCGGCAGTAAATACGGTCGTCGGAGTATCCGAATCACGTACGTACCAAGTACTACGTTCTACCGATTTACGAGACAAGATCGGCTTCTAGCAAAGCACGAAGTCTATCCAATTCTCCGGTAATATTCTCTAAGAATATTTAAGATCTATATCAAGCGTAGTATACCAAGTATCGTGTATATCAGCCCAGTATCGGATAGTCACGTGCTAGGGCTGGGGCTGGATAAGTGTCTGCCCCGTCCGAAGCACATATCGGATGTCTGGTAACTAGTCTCTATAATCGGATATACATGACCTTGTCATAATATCCCGATGGCTGGCCAGCACTTAAGAGCACTAATACCGTATCCTGCGTGACATCATCTCCACTATGACTGGAGTGATACTTCCGTCTTGACATCACACCCAACACTCTACGATTCTCAATATACCCAGCATCGGCGTACACAGAACCGGTTAGAGTCCTAGACGACCTCAACAAAAGTATACTGATTGTCGTAAGCATTAGCGGTACAAGTCTCAGGTTAAGACCATACACACCTACCCTGATGTCGGACTCCCATAGACACATAGTCATAATACCAATGGGATTCCGAGGGGTCTATCCAGAGCGAAGCTGTTTCCCGTACCATCGGTGAAACACAACCTCCTATCGCACTTGCATGAGTATCCAATACCCAAATATATGAGAACTATGCCGTTGTGCCCTCACAACGCGCACAAGTGCAATACTAGCCTATTCCGCATTATCGATGTCCAGTCTCGATAATACTCCGGCTAGGGATATTTAATGATTAATCCTTCGTGGACTGATACTGTCTCATATCATCTCAATCCAGGAACTAATCATAGGGACCTCTCTTCATTTATATATCTAAGGTGATCTAATCACAAATGATGAGAGTGCAATTTCCTTGTCACATAGTTAATTTGTACAACAACACTATGATCTGTACAAATAGTGACGCTATGGGTCATATTATCCAACATAAATCTCCTATGATTAGGTGGTTACTTTATTTTAATTAATAGTATTAGTAATGTTGGAGCATTATTAGAAGGTCCCTCTTGTCAATACGGAGATGAATGAGTTCTTACTACTTATATCCAAGATCGTCATTAGTGTGATGGTATAAGTGCTCAGAACTTAGGTCGCTTCGGTAAAATATTAGATATAGTGTGATGAGTTAACGTAGTCACCCAATATCGTCATTAGTGTGAGGGTGTACATACGAAGCTCATTAGTGCACGTTGATAAGTATACACCTAGAACATGTCTTAATCCAATATCGTTATTAGTGTGAGGATAAGAAACGGTTCAGGACCAAACTAGAAGTCACATGAAGTGATTGACTTTGGAGGTCTACCTAATGAGTTATAAAGGCTAATATCGTCATTAGTGTGAGGCTAGAATAAATGTCATAGGATCCACTTCCCGTTATGAAATTTTAATAGTCAAATTTATAATTTTCCGTTAAGGGAGATCACAGAATTACGTAAAGTAGTGGGAATGCACTAATATATTTAAAATTCCATAATCAATTAGTGTTATTATTTTGAAATGAAAACTGTTATGCTACTATTTAAAATGTTATCTTGTAGATGACTGCCACTAATCCATTGATGAGACTTTTGGATACCAATAAACTAAAAGTAGCCGAGAATTATTTCAAATGAGAAATGAACATACGCTTTGTCTTGGAGTTTGAAAAGTTGACTTATGTCACTGTCAATCCACTGCCTGTTGAAATCAATCATGACTCCACTCTGGAAGAGCGAGAAACTTTTAATAGATGAAAGACTGATAACATTAAGGTGAAATCCTATATTTTGGGACAAATGGTTCCGAATTTGTAAGACTGTACATTGAAGTACCAGATACTTGGAGTATCATGCGAACACTCAAGGAGTCGTTCGAGGCAAATCAAGAGATTGAATTTTATTGAAGGTCTAAGGAATTGTTCCGTGTTGAACTCAAGGATGGAGGAGCTGTCATCATTCATATTTTGAACATGATCGACCGGATTCGATACGTGGAAAGACAAGGCATTATGATTGATGAAGGGTTAGGCCGTAATTTGATTATGTCTTCTTTGCCTAGTTCTTATGATGGCTTTGTATTAAAATTTCATATGAATTCGATGCAAGCTAGCTACAGAGAACTTCATAATATGTTACACACGACGAAGCATGATTTATGGAAAGACAACCCCACATTGTGCCTCCATGGTAGCGTTGGCTATTCAAAGACTTCGGGAAGTCAAAGAAAATAAAGATGGGGAAGAAGAAGATTGCAATGAAGAACTCCAAGAAACGCAAAGGCGTAAAATCGGAAATAGCTCATGACCAATGTCTACATTGCAAGAAGTCCGGACATTGGAAGAAGGACTGTTGAGAGCTGATAGGAAAAACATGACCCTCATGTATGCTTTGTATTTTTTCAATTATTGACATCTCATTAGCCTTAGATGCAAATAGTGGATGAGTGTTAGACACTGGCATTCCTACTCATATTTGCAACTCCCTACAGGTAATGACGGTAAAAGAAGACTGAATAAAAGGGAGATCCAATTTAGAGTTGGCAATGGCGAGACATTGGATGTTAAAGCCATATGAACAGTTGTTTTAGATCTCCCCAATGGTTGTAAATTAAAGTTTACAAGACTGTTATTATGTATCCTCACTTGTCAGCTAAATGACATCACTGCTAATATTAGATAAAGATGGATATAAAATAAATATTAATGATGAAACTTTTTGTTTATATGATAAAAATAATTTCTTGAAATGTGAATGTTCTTTATCAAACGGTCACTATGTTTTGGAAACATATAAAGATGTCTTTAATGTAGAGGAAAATACAAGTAGAAAATCTGAATTAAATAATATTAAATTATGGCATATGAGATTGGGCCACATAGGTGTTAGACGTCTATCCAAATTGGTAAAGGATGGTTTGATTGAAAATCTTACCTTAGATCCTTATCCGATTTATAAGTCATATATCCAATGAAAGATGATGAAGTCCCACTTTCTTGGTATTGGATACCGTGCTAGAGATTTATCGGAGCTAATACACAGCGATGTGTGTAGTACATTAAATCATGCCGCTAATTATGGTTCAACATACTTTGTGACTTTCACGGATGATAAGTCTAGATATGGATATGTCTATTGATGAGACATAAATCAGAAATATTTGACAAGTTCAAAATATTCCAAAACTAAGTAGAAAAATAAACCAGTAAATTCATCAAGTGTCTTAGATCAGATATAGACGGTGAATACATGAGTGAAGAATTCAGAAATTATTTAAGAGAGAATGAAATTATTGCCTAATATAGCCCACCAGGAACACCACAATGGTGTGTCTGAGCGTAGAAATCATACTTTATTGGATTTGGTGCGAATAATGATGAGCTATACAGATCTTCCTTATTACCTTTGGGATTACGCTTTACTTACTGCTACCCACATACTTAATAGGGTTCCATCGAAAGCTGTTTCTATGACCCCTTATCAGATATGGTTTGGTAGAAATCCAAGTCTTAGACATTTAAAGATTTGGGGTTGTCCTGCATACATTAAAGTTATGCAGTAGGATAAACTAGCACCTAGAGGGTATAAATATAGGTTCGTTGGATATCCTGATAATTTTATGGGACATTAATTTTACGATTCCGAGCAAAAAAATATATTTGTTGTTCGTTTTGCCACTTTTCTTGAAAAGTAATTTTTGAGAGAAAGTGGGAATTGTAGAGAGATTGAACTTGATGAGTTTGATCCCAACATTGAGGAATCTGAGATAGAACCAGAGATCCAATTAGGAGAATGATCTATAACATAAGTTCTACGTAAGTCGAATAGAATATCAAAGCCTTACGAGAGATTATTTTTAACATCTGATGCGAGCCTTGATGTTTTCCTCTTGGAGGAAATAGATCCGATTGCGTATAAGAAAGTGATATTAGATATCGATTCGGGAAAATGGCAGAAAGCCATGAAATTCGAGATGGATTCTATGCATGACAATCAAGTCTGGGACTTAGTTGAACTTCCTAAAGAAGTTAAACCTATAGGATAAAAATGAGTTTACAAAAGGAAGCGAGGGCCCGATGGAAAGGTGGAAACCTTTAAGGTCCGAGTGGTAGCGAAAGGTTACACTCAACATACTGTGATTGACTATGAGGAAACTTTTTCACTAGTAGCCATGCTAAAATCCATTAGGATTCTTTTAGCCATTTTTGCATATCACGACTACGAGATATGTCAGATGGATGTGAAAATCGCTTTCCAAAATGGATTCCTTGAGGAGGATATCTATATGGAATAACTAGAGGGTTTTGTTTCCAGTGAGACTTCAAACTTGGTTTGTAAGCTCCAAAAGTCTACTTATGGACTTAAACATGCATTCCGAAACTGGAATAGCCGTTTTGATGAGATAATTTGATTATCTGGATTCATCAAGAATGAGGAAGAACCATGTGTTTATAAGAAAGTGAATGAGAGCATGACAGTTTTCCTAGTCTTGTATGTAGATGACATCTTTATCATAGGAAATGATATATGATTGATGCAAAGTGTGAAAGCCTACCTTTACAAGAAATTCTCCATGAAAGATATGGGTGAAGCTGTTAGTTTCCTAGACATGCCAAGGATCTCTAAACAAGATATGTGTGTGAATAAAATCAAAGAAAGTTGCGGAAAAACTTACAATGATCGGATGAAGTTTAAGACTTTTTCTTTGTTGTAGAAGCTCCAAGCTTTGCGGATGAGTTCCAAACTCTTGGGTGAGTTTCCCTATCACCTTCAAAGACTCCCAAAGTGCTAGCTTTGATCAAAAATTGAAACAAAAATTTTCCTCCAAGGAAGAAGAGTGTTCGGCAATTTGGAGTTGGGAGAGAAGAGAGAGTTTTGTGTAATTGTTTCACTTGTGTTACAAAACCAAGTTGTTGTGTTTTGTTTTTCCAAAAGGCAAAACAAGGTTGGTGGAAAGCAAAATGGTTTTGTGAAAACCAATTACTTTAGCCAACTACCACCATCACAATTTGACAAGTGATGTGAGTTGTGGGTCCCACCCAATTTTGAATTCAAAATTCAAGTTGGCTTACACAACACACTTTGGGCCCGGTTCGTTTAATCCGACTAAATGAATTTTCCGTCGCTAAATAATTAAATCCAATTTAATTAAATAATAATACCTTGCAAAATTATTACGAAAGTCGCTTACGAATTAATTCCAAATTAATTCGTTCGCTTGAATTAAAATCCAATTTTAATTCCGTATTGAAATCCAATTTCAATTAATATATCTGATATATTATTTAGCCCAAATAAATAAATTAAATAGTAAAATCCAATTTAACTATTAAATTTACTTTCCTGATTAATTCCAAATTAATCGTGTTCTCTCTTCTAGACGAATTTAATCCCAGATAAATTCTTGACGTAATTAATCCCATATTAATTTTCTGTCTCATAATTAATCCCAGATTAATTCTTACCGTAATTAATCTCAGATTAATTTTCTCTCTAACAATTAATCCCAGATTAATTCTGTTCGAGTCAAATGTCATCGGTGAATCTTTGAGAAGCGACCCAACAGATCCCTGGATATGTTGGCAGTAAATACGGTTGTCGGACCATCTGACACGTGCGTACCCCGTACCACGTTCTTACCGATTTACAGGACATGGTTGGCTTCTAGCAAAACACCGTGCCTACCCAATTATCCAGAAATATATTCAACATGAAATATATATAATCTATATCAGGCGTAGTATACAATGTATTGCGTATTACAATCCAGTATCAGATGTCACATGCTAGGCCTAGGGCTGAAATTGTGTCTGCCCCGTACGAAGCATATATCGGATCACTAGCAACTAGTCTTTGTAATCGGATAATCATGACCTAGTCATACTATCCCGATAGCTGTAGCTTTTAAGAACACTAGTTCTGTATCCCTGCGTGATCATCATCTCCATATGACTGAAGTGATACTTCCATCTTGACATCACACCCAATACACTACGATTCTCAGTATACCTATAAGAGGCGTACACAGAACCTGTTAAAGCTCTGGACGACCAAAACCAAAGTATACTGATTGTCGCAAGTATTAGCGATGCAAGTCTCAGGTTAAGACCACATACACCTACCCTGATTCGGATTCCCATAGACACATAGTCATACTACCAATGGGACTCCGAAGGGTCTATCTAGAGCAAAGTTGTTCCCGGTCCAACGACTAACAGAACCTCCTATCACACTTGCATAAGTATCCAATACTTAAATATATGAGAATTATGCAGTTACGCGCACAAGTGTAATACTAGTATATTCCGCATTATCGATGTCCAGTCTCGATAATACTACGACTAAGGATATTTAATGATTAAACCTTTCATGGATCAATACTGTCTCATATCTTATTAATCTGGTACTAATCATATGGACTTTTATCATTTATATATATTCAAGTAATCCAATTACAAAATGATAAAAGAGCAATTTCCTTTGTCACATAGTTAATTTGTACAAAAACACCATGTCTTTTACAAATAGTGATGATATGGGTCATAATTGTCCAACAGAAGCTTCATATATACAAGGTATAAGGCTCTACCGGGATGGAGGTAGGAAGCTTATAGGGTTGTCACAATTGACGTACATAGATAAGATGTTAGAAAGGTACGGTTTTACCAACTACAAGGAAGCAAGTTAATTATGCTATGTTATGTACTAGACCTGACATATGCTTCTTGTATTGGAAGCATAATGTATGTTATGCTATGTACTAGACCTGATATCAGTTTCGGTGTCAGTGTGACCAGCCGATATCAATCTGATCCAGGTAATGATCATTGGACAGTCGTGAAACATATCCTAAAATATCTTAAGGTTACTAGGGATAAATTTCTGATATATGGAGAAAATGAACTGCAAGTTAAGGGTTATACAAACTCTGAATTCCAGGGAGATTCAGATGATAGAAAATCAACATCAGGTTATGTATTTACCCTTAACGGTGGTGCAGTTAGTTGGCGATGTTCAAAGCAAGGCTCAACAGCTGATTCCACCACTGAGGCAGAATTTATAGCAGATCTCAAGCTGCTAAAGAAGTTGTATGGATTAGAAATTTTATCACAGAACTTGGTGTTATGCCTAATATTTCAGATTCGATCCCATTGTACTGTGATAATAGAGGAGCCATTGCGCAGGCTAAGGAGCCAAGAGCGCATTCCAAGTCTAAGTACGTGGAAAGAAAATACTGCGTAATTAGAGAGATAATTGAACAAAAAGACATAGTGGTCTTGAAGGTTCAAGAACTAGACAACATAGAAGACCCGCTTACAAAGGCCTTACCTCTTGAGTTATTCGATAAACATATGAAGAAGATGAGACTGCGGTACCATCCGATTGACACTAAGCAAATGAAAGTTTGTTGGAGTTGGTGCTTGGAGTGCCAATCCGAATTTTATATTTTATTATTTATTAATAAAATAACTACATTTTCATTTCATAACTTATTAATGTTATTGTCATTATGCATATTAGATTGATGTATAGATATGCTAAGAATGACATCGATCTTAGAATAGTCTTGTAGTAATACTAGACACTAAGTGGTCCGACATTGGGATAAATATTACTATTGTAAATTATTCTTAAGGTATATATATTTATAGTCGTTGGTTTTGGAATACGGTCGAATTCCTATAACCTAGAAGACTAGCACATGTCTTATATTGGAATTGGAGTTCCAATGGTTTAACCCGATATACCATGAGTTTTGGAAACCTGTATAGACGTGTCGGTATTGGTTGGACTGAATACTGAATGACTCATAGGTGATTCCTAATAGTTGGAAGTACACACAACCGTCAATAGGAATCTCATTGACTCGAGTAGCATATGTAATCATTTGACTATAGGAAAACATTAATTTTATGTGAGTTTTTCCACACTTTGATGCCATGTATGTCAGAAACCTTTCATGGTCTGGCCTCTAGATGTTCGTTGGGTGTGGACCGATGCACTCAGTAATCAAGTGCAAAGCAAGATAGGATCTGTCGGCCCGTATGTGTACCATAAGAGGTTTAGGTATCCATGTGAGTAAAGTCACGATTCTTAAAGCTTTGGCCAAAGTCGATCACCTAGGGTGGATCACATCAATTATGAAGAATCGTGGACATGTCGACATGAGATGTGCGCCTCGGAAACTTGATGGTGTATTCTATGTTTCCTAAGCACAACTCGAATAGCCTACGATAGAGAGATTTTTAAACATATGTGATGACCTCGACTTGTATAGTTCATAAAGATCGTTCGTGTTCTTCACGAATTCGGAGGTGACAAATTGCGTACATATTAGTTAGGGTTATATGACGAACATGTCTGAACTTAGAGAGTCCCAATACAAAGTGTACTCATTGAGCACTTGGGTAGCCGATTAATTTTGATAAAAGATCAGATTCGATATTATAATTATCAACTAAGATAATCAAGTGTTATTGGATAACATTGATTATTTACTTTGACCAAATTGGATTAATTCAATAATCACACAAGGGCTTAATTGTAAAAACATAATTATCTTTGCCATTTGAGGATATTATGGTAATTGTAAGTATGTAATAATATGTGGTTTTGGCTTGATTTAATTGGATTAAATCAAAGTGGCAAACATTGAACTAATCCATTTCCTAATCCTTGTCTTGATTTAATTGGATTAAATCAAGGTGGTAGACAATGGAGATTAGTCACACCTAATTATACATATTTGGAAAAATTAGATTTAGCCCACCTAAAAGTTGATTACAACTTTTATTAATTAAAAATTGCCTAAGTTTTGCTATAAATAGCAAATTTTAGGAAAATTTTAATCAAGCTTGAGAAAGCAAAATACAAGCAAGAATTAGAGAAATTAACCTAAGTTAGAGAAGTGTTTAGAGAAGCTTTGTGAGATATCTACAACATTTCAATTAGGAGAAATCAAGATTGGATCTTGTAGTGAAGCTTAATAGTAATGGAATCAAGATTGGATCTTGGAGTCAAGCTTGCTAACTTTGGAATTTCTCCACAATATTTCAACAAGGAGAATTAGATTGGATTTTTGTATCAACCTTGCTAGGTAAGTTTGATCTTATCCAAAAGCTATTTTTTCATTAGTGAGATATATAATGATGAATTATATATTAGATATATAATTTTGAAATTAGGCTAATTAATTGTGTGAGGATGCTTTGGAAGTATAAACACAATATGTTTGTAATTGGGTTAAAATATTTATGTTAGACATAGACATAAAATTAGTGTTGAAACTCTAGATAATAGCTTAAAGCTAAGACTACCATTCTAGAGTCACTTGACCACCTTTGGATGACCTAGAATTGTTCACGAGTCATTTCACTGTGGGATTCTAATTTGATTTGTGTCTTGGATTAAAAATTCACGCAAATGCGTATTTAGAATAAATTTATGTTTTTGTAAAAATATTGATATTTTGAAAACTTGATTTTTATTTTATAACACGTGTTGATGTTGGTTTTGATGTTAAAAATTAATTTTGGGTATTTTTGAAGTGTTTAGGGAAGGTTGAAAAGATTTAGGGTAGAATACCCTAATTTCTTCAGCTCTCTGGAACGAGAGCTGAAGGTGATGTTTAAAACCAAAAAAATAAATAATTAGTTTTCATGCACAATGCGCGCACTTAATTTTATTTCGTTCCGTTCTGGAGTTTCCGGACTCCGATTCAGCCCGGTTTTTTCCTATACACTCTTATTGGAATAAAGTATTTCATTAAATTAAAATATTTTGAAATTACACCCATGCTTGATATCCACGTGTTAGACTCATTTTTACTGTGCGAGGGGTAAATGTTCCATATCCGCCATAACCAAAACAACCCACAAATATATAAGGGAAGGGGAGAACGTGTTTTTGGTTTGATTTTCAAAAATTCTTCCATGCTATATCTCGTAATCAGTAAATAGAAGTATGGATTCACTCACAAAAGATTAAATCTCTAAACACTTTATAGAATTATATTGTCACACACAATTTTTTTTCCTTTTTGTTCTTCCAATTTTTCTTTCAACACTTGAGAGATAAAAAAGAATAAGGGAGGCTATGGTTTAGAGAATGAGATTATCCTAAAAAGAAAAACATATTTTTCTTTTATAGCTAGGGTTTTGATGTTGGACAGTTATGACCCATAGCGTCACTGTTTGTAAAAGACATTGTGTTTTTGTACAAAATTAACTGTGTTGTAATGAAATTTCCTTTTACCGTTTTGTAATTTATTTACTTTGATACAGAAATGGTAGAAGTCCTTATGATTAGTTCCGGATTGAGATGATATGAGATAATATCAATCCATAAAGGTTTAATCATTAAATATCTATAGTCGTAGTATTGTCTAGACTGGACATCGATAATGCGGAATAGACTAGTATTGCACTTGTGCACGTTGTGAGAGCATAACGACATAGTTCTCATATATTTAAGTATTAGATACTTATGCAAGTGCGATAGGAGGTTGTGTTTTACCGATGGTATGGAAAACAGCTTCGCTCTGGATAGACCCCGCAGAATCCTATTGGTAGTAAGTATATGTGTCTATGGGATTCCGCTTCAGGTTAGGTGTATTTGGTCTTAACCTGAGACTTGCATCGCTAATACTTGCGACAATCGGTAAACTTTGGTTTTGGTCATCCAGGGCTTTAACAGGTTCTGTGTACGCCTCTTGTGGGTATATGAGAATCGTAGTGTATTGGATGTGATGTCAAGAAGGAAGTATCACTTCAGACATATGGAGATGATGATCACGCAGGGATTCAGAACTGGTTCACTATTGTGTTGCAACCATCGGGATAATATGACAAGGTCATGATTATCCGATTCAAAGAGACTAGTTGCTTGATATCCGATATGTGATTCGTACGGGGCAGACACTATTCCAGCCCCAGACCTTAAACATGACATCCGATACTGGATCGCAATACGTAATACTACGGTATACTACATCTGATATAGATCGTATATTCCATTAAGAATATTTATGGAGAATTGGGTAGGCATGGTGCTTTGCTAGAAGCCAACCTTGTCTCGTAAATCGGTAAAAAACGTAGTACTTGGTACGTACGTGTTCAGATAGTCTAACGACCGGATTTCCTGCCAACATATCCAGGGATCTCTTGGGTCGCTTCCCGAAGATTCACCGATGACGTATGATTCGAGCTTAATTAATCTGGGATTAATTGCGGAGAGACTTTATCTTGGATAAAGTACTATTTGAAGAGAGAGAAAGATTAATTTGAAATTCATCGATAAAATAATATATTCGATATATTATTCGAAAACCAACAATGGTATCAATGAGCCAAAATGAGCATGAAATGTTTTAGGGTAAAATTTGGGTAAAATCAATGTAAGCATGATTTAATAAAATTGATTGATTGAATATGCTTGTATGATAATTTTATGAAGTTGTATATGATCAATTTCTTGAAATATTGATTGGATCAATTTTTGCCCCTTGGATTGGCTTGGCCCAATGCATAACTTACCCTATGTTATTGGTATTTTTTGTTTTGATGATCATTGGATGACTTGAAATGATTGGGAATGTCGATTTAAAATTCAATCGGATTGAAAAACAAATTCGGACAAAAATCCCTACTTGGCCGAGATCTTGATGGTATGTAAAAACTTGATTTTTTGATTCACAAATGTTGGACATTAGTTGAACAAATAGGATACATAATTAATTGGTTAAATTGTATTTTGGAAATATTGATTTAGTTAATTAATTGATGTATTACACTTTAATTAATTAAGTTATATATTTGGAATTTTAAAATTTGGTTAATTGGGCCTAAATCATTCCATTGAGTCCAAATGTAATAAATGGCTTTAAAAGTTTAATTGGGCCTTATGGGCTAAAATTGTTTTCTTGGCAAATGAGGGTGATTCCTTAATTGGGCTTGGTAATTGGGTTTGACCCATATTGACCAAAGCCCATGCCTTATGAAATCAATTGAAAGCCCATCAGACTTTGATTAAACGAACATTGGATGTAAATTAGGCTTTGAGACCCGATAAGATTAGATTTGGAATCTTAGTCATTAAAGCGCATTAAAAAGTATAGATATTTAATTTGGAATTAAATACATGAATTAGTATTGAATACAGATTAAATAGATTTAACAAGTAGTTCGATATAATTCAAGAATTCGTACTTTAAGTACTTATTCGCAAACGAGTTGGACTTGCACAAAAATCAAATCGTTGTTTGAACATTGGATGATCACATAATTAAAGACTAATTAATTGGATTAGATTGGTTGAATTACATGCTATGAATGAATATATGGATGTGTAGAATGAATAGCGTATATCAGATGGATATTAGAAGGGAAATGGAAATTTTAGAAATTGTTGTAAATTTGGAATTTATAAATTGGACCTACGTGTCCAGCCTTATCTCTCATTATTTCTTTGTATTCTCTTCTCACCTAAATCCCCTCAATGTAGTGAGGTTTCTATTATTGTATTATGTAATTGGGTAGAAGTAGAATAGTGCTAGCCGGGGAGTGGAAATGGAGTGATTTGTTCTAGGAACAATCTGTTTAAATATACATCCGCATATCGTTATTAATTTACTTTCCACGCCTTATTATGCTTTTAGAAATGCATGCTTAAGGGTGTATGATGAGACCTTAACAAAGATAATAAATTGGTTGCCAATTTACGCGAAAAACCCTCAAAAACATATTAAGCGTTTTTCCTTCCGTTGAGTGATTCTTACTCAAGATCCAAAGTTGGCATTGGTTTGTTGGCCAAAGTCAAGACCTTTGTCAAATGCGGATGTGTTTGAATCATGAGAGTTTTGTTCCATATCGGTGTCTTGTCCAAGTTGTGATTTGTTGGCCAAAGTCAAGATCACTTCTTGTCCATCGACATTGATTACGAAGCTTTCCATGTCAATGGGTCCCGCTTAACTGGAATCATTAAGCTTGTTGTGCTAAAGCCAAGGCTTAGTTGATTCAGAGGAAAAAAGGTTAGGAAAATATATTGGATATATTGGCATATATACTGCATATATGTTTCGGACTAGGATGTCCACCTACCGGATCTAGGAATTGGATTAGATCCAATTGATATTAGAGATCTACCTAGTTAAATATCATACAACTTGTTGGCCAAAGTCAAGGTTGTATGTTATTTAACGGGATCCTAGCCAACTAGGAAACTGGGTTTCCCGAGTACTCGACAGAGGGTTAGAGGCTCGCCGAAAAATATTGGAGGCTAGTATTGAATTTGCAATTTCGTTCAGATACTTAGCTTTACGCGCTTTCAAATTATTTCGTCAAATTATTTTATTAGTTGGACTAATATAATGTTATTTTTCTTGTAACAGTTAGACTGTACCCATATATAGTTGATTAGATAGTTCGACTATCGTAATCAAGATGACAGGAAAGGGAAATGTCTGAGACATTATCATGGGCGAAAATGTCTTTAAGGGCATGAACTTTGCCGATTGGGAAATGAATCTGAGGATAGTCCTCGGAGCCGAGAGGCTGCTATATACAATACAGAGACCTCTTGGGCCTAAGCCCAAACCTGATCAGTTACTTGAGCTGGAGCTTTGGAAGACTCACAGCGATGATAACGATACTACTCAGTCTATTATGCTTGCTTCTATGACTCAGCATTTCCGTCGACAGAACAGGGACTTGGATCCCTATAACATATTGGCGAGGTTGCACGATCTTCACCGATCTAACCGAAGGTCGAAGAGATATGAGTTAACAAAGAAGCTCTTCCGTTCACGTATGTAGAAGGCATGTCTGTTGAGTCCCATGTGGTACAGATGATTACTGACATAGATGAGCTGGCTGAGATGAGGATAGTCTTAGAGGCTGAGATTACCATAGATATGACCTTGCAATCTCTCCCCAACACTTGGAGACAGTTAATCATAAACTATAACTTGATGAACACAGATGATAGTCTTGGAGAGTTGTTGTCAATTCTCAAGGAAGCTAAGAATGAGCTACTTAAAGGCAATAAGCGCGAGGCGCACTTTACTTCGACATCTCAGACACCGAGGGCTGGGTCCAAGGCGACTGGAGGTGTGAAGAAGAAGAAGCATAAAAGAAAGGGCAAGGCCAAATCGTCAAAGGCTTCTGGGAAGCCTAAGGACAAATCTCAGGAGTTTGCCTCCAGTGCGGCAAGCGGGGTCACTGGAAGCGTACTGCCGTGAGTACAAGGCGTTCCAGAAGGAGATTAAAGTGGGCAAGGCACCGGCTTCAGGTATGTTTGTTATTTAGATAAACATGACTACTTCAAGTTTTAAAAATTGGATTTTTGATTCTGGTTGTGGTACTCACATATGTACTGATGTGCAGGATCTGTGGATTAGCAGGAGACTGGCCTTATGGGAGATTGATCTACGCGTCGGAAATGGGGCACCAGTCGCCATTTTGGCCGTTGGCACTTTTGTTTTAGAACTGCCATCGGGGGATGTACTTGAACTTAATGACTGTTATTATGTACCTAGTTTGACTAGGAATATTATTTATGTATCTATGTTAACCCAATGTGGGTATACTTTTGTATTCAGGAACACTGGGTGTTTTGTGTATAAAAATGATGTAGAAATTTGCACTGCTGATGCAAATAATGGTCTTTATATTTTGAATATAAATCAATCTCAAACATATAATATAATAAACAAAAGGCTTAAAATGAGTAAAAAAGATGAAACTTATATGTGGCACTGTCATCTGGGACACATAAACAAGACTCGCATATCCACAGTTTCGAAGAGTGGGTACTTGGACAGATTTGATCCAAATTCATATGACGTCTGCGAATCTTGCTTATTAGGCAAAATGCCTAAATCACCTTTTAGTGGTAAAAGTGAACGCGCCACCGAGCTGTTAGCCCTCGTTCATAGTGACGTATGTGGGCCCATGTCTATCCAGGCTAGAGGTGGATACGAATACTTCGTAACCTTTACGGATGATGCATCACGCTATGGTTATGTGTATCTTATGAGACACAAGTCGGAAACTTTTGAGAAATTCAAAGAGTTTCGACACAAAGTTGAAAAACAGACCGGCAAGAGTATAAAGACATTACGGTCGGACCGTGGTGGCGAATACTTGAGCAATGAGTTTCTAGATTACTTGAACGAATATGGTATTCTTTCACAGTGGACTCCTCCTGGAACACCGCAATTAAACGGTGTGTCCGAACGGAGAAACCAAACTTTGTTGGACATGGTAAGGTCTATGATGAGTCGCACTGAGCTACCTATTTCCTTCTGGGGATATGCATTAAACAATGCAATTCTTATTTTGAATAAGGTTCTGTCAAAGTCTGTACAATAGACACCATATGAGATATGGACAGGAAAGAAACCAGGTTTCTCATTCCTAAAGATTTGGGGATGCTGGGCATACGTCAAACGTTTGGAAGGTACCAAACTTGAGCCCAAATCAGATAAATGACTATTCGTAGGGTATCCTAGGGAAACCAAAGGATATTACTTCTATCACCCACGAGAGAACAAAGTATTTGTTGCTCTACATGCGGTTTTCCTTGAGAAGGAATTCCTAAATGCAGTGATTAGTGGGAGGAAAGTAGAACTCAATGAAAATCGGAGTGATACTGTTCCTGGCATAGAATCCTCAATGGAACAAGAACAGTCCATCCGAGATGAGACTGTACCACAATCTTCTATTACAAAAGGACCGCGTAGGTCGGAGAGAGTCAGGAAACAACCTGAGAGGTATGGGTTTCTGATCTCACCTCATGTAGATATTAATCTCATTGAGGATAACGAACCGGCTACGTATGAGGAAACGATACAAGATATCGATTCCATTTTATGGCAAGAAGCCATAAAGTCCGAAATGGATTCCATGTACACCAACCAAGTTTGGACACTAGTTGATGCACCAGAAGGCGTAAAGCATATTGGATGCAAATGGGTCTTCAAGAAGAAGACCAACATGGATGGCAACGTACAAACATATAAAGCTAGGCTTGTAGCGAAAGGGTATCGTCAACGACATGGTGTCGATTACGATGAAACTTTCTCACCCGTTGCCATGATTAAATCCATTCGGATAATGCTTGCAATTGCTGCATATTTCGATTACGAGATATGGCAGATGGACGTTAAAACTGCTTTCCTTAACTGAAACCTTTTGGAGGATGTTTATATACAACAGCCTGACAGTTTTATCGTGCCTAGACTTGCAAACAAGGTTTGTAAGTAAATCGGTCCATTTATTGACAGAAGCAAGCATCGCGGTCTTGGAACCAACGTTTTGATGAGATCATAAGAGAATATGATTTCATTCAAAACGAGGATGATCCTTGTGTATATAAGAAGGTTAATGGGAGTGCGATGACTTTTATTGTCCTTTATGTTGACGATGTATTGCTTATAGGCAATGACATTCCCATGCTAACGTCGGTGAAAGCTTGGCTTTCATTGAAATTCTCCATGAAAGATCTGGGAGAAGCAGCCTTTATTATGGGAATAAAGATCTACCAGGATAGATCTAGAAAGCTGCTTGGACTCTCCCAGAGTACATATATTGACAAAGTGTTGAAGAGATTCAACATGGATCAGTCCAAGAGGAGACTGTTGCCAGTGTCACATGATGTCTATCTATCTAAGGACATGTGTCCTAAAACACAAGATGAGAGAGACAACATGAGTCAGATATCGTTCGCCTCGGCAGTCGGATCGATCATGTATGCCATGATATGTACGCGACCTGATGTCTCATATGGTTTGAGCATGTGTAGTCGCTATCAGGCCGATACAGGTGAATGTCACTGGATGGCGGTTAAGAATATCCTTAAGTATCTTAGACGAACTAAGGATGTTTTCTTAATCTATGGAGATGGAGAACTTGAGGTAACTGGGTATACCCATGCAAGTTTCCAAACCAACAAAGACGACTGTAAGTCACAATCCGGGTACATTTTTTGTTTGAATAACGGAGTAGTGAGCTGGAAATCTTCCAAGCAAGAGATTGTTGCCGATTCAACAACAGAAGTGGAGTACATTGCTGCAGCTGAAGCAGCAAAGGAAGTAGTTTGGATCCGAAATTCCTAATTGGATTAGGAGTAGTTCCGCTAGCAGCTGAGCCCGTTCCATTGTATTGTGACAATAACGGGGCTATAGCGCAGGCTAAGGAACCGCGGTCTCATTAACGATCCAAGCATGTTCTTCGACGTTTCCATCTGATTCGTGAGATTATACATCGTGGCGATGTGAAAGTTGAGAAGGTCGCATCAGATGACAACATTGCAGATCCGCTGACGAAAGTAATTTCTCAGCAAAAGTTTGAGTGACATGTACATAGTTCAGGTATTAGATGCTTGAGTGACTGGCTATAGGCCAAGTGGGAGATTGTTGGACAGTTATGACCCATAGCGTCACTGTTTGTAAAAGACATTGTGTTTTTGTACAAAATTAACTATGTTGTAATGAAATTGCCTTTTACCGTTTTGTAATTTATTTACTTTGATATAGAAATGGTAGAAGTCCTTTTGATTAGTTCCGGATTGAGATGAAATGAGACAATATCAATCCATAAAGGTTTAATCGTTAAATATCCCTAGTCGTAGTATTGTCGAGACTGGACATCGATAATGCGGAATAGACTAGTATTGCACTTGTGCATGTTGTGAGGGCATAACGGCATAGTTCTCATATATTTAAGTATTGGATACTTATGCAAGTGCGATAAGAGGTTGTGTTTTACCGATGGTACGGAAAACAGCTTCGCTCTGGATAGACCCCGCGGAATTCCATTGGTAGTATGTATATGTGTCTATGGGAGTCCGCTTCAGGGTAGGTGTATTTGGTCTTAACCTGAGACTTGCATCGCTAATACTTGAGACAATCAGTAAACTTTGGTTTTGGTCGTCCATGGCTTTAACAGGGTATGTGTACACCTCTTCTGGGTCTATTGAGAATCGTAATGTATTGGATGTGATGTCAAGAGGAAAGTATCACTTCAGACATATGGAGATGATGATCACGCAGGGATTCAGAACGTGTTCTCTATTATGTTGCAACCATCGGGATAATATGACAAGGTCATGATTATTCGATTCAAAGAGACTAGTTGCTTGATATCCGATATGTGCTTTATACGGGGCAGACACTATTCCAGCCCCAGGCCTTGCACGTGACATCCGATACTGGATCGCAATACGCAATACTACGGTATACTACGCCTGATATAGATCGTATATTCCATTCAGAATATTTCTGGAGAATTGGGTAGGCATGGTGTTTTGCTAGAAGCCAACCTTGTCTCGTAAATCGGTAAAAAACGTAGTACTTAGTACGTACGTGTTCAGATAGTCCGACGACCAGATTTACTGCCAACATATCCAGGGATCTCTTGGGTCACTTCCCGAAGATTCACCGATGACGTATGATTCTAGCTTAATTAATATGGGATTAATTGCGGAGAGACTTTATCTTGGATAAAGTACTATTTGAAGAGAAAGAAAGATTAATTTGGAATTAATCGATAAAATAATATATTCGATATATTATTCGAAAGTAGATTTCGACGTGGAATTAAAATTAGATTTTAATTCGGGCAAACGAGTTAATTTAGAATTAATTCGTTAGCGACGTGAATAATAATTTTGAAAGGTTTAATTATTTAATTAAATTCGATTTAATTACGTCGCGACGGAAGTTCGTTAATTCGGAATTAGCGAACCCGAGCCCTGGAGTGTTTGCGGGCCCACTCGTATTCGGAATCGAGTGGGGCCCACATGTCACATCAACCATCACATCACATGTCACCTTTAATTGCTTTAGGTTGATGTGTTTAGGTGAGTTGGTGAAAGTGTGTAATACACTCCAAAGTCAAAGCAAATGTGTGACATATAC
This sequence comes from Zanthoxylum bungeanum, assembly GCA_019454045.1. NCBI lineage: Eukaryota > Viridiplantae > Streptophyta > Magnoliopsida > Sapindales > Rutaceae > Zanthoxylum > Zanthoxylum bungeanum. The sequence continues at coordinate 80,402 of SKCR01026435.1, read as the reverse complement.
CAAATCCATTTTTTTGGTATATCATTATTATTGTTTTTGAAACAAATACACACATGCTTCTATTCTCTCCATTGCCGAATGCAGTGAAGATTTTTTCCTCTCCATTTTCTTTCTTTTGCTGTGAGGTTCTAAGAAGGAGATAGAAAGATTTTTGTTGCAAAGTCTTTCATAGAGCTAGCACTCTTCAAGGATCATATCAAGGTGTTAGGGAAACCTATTCAAGAGCTTGGAAAGACAAAACAAAGCTTGGAGCTTGTGCTTTCATCTTGGCCGAATTCTTGGACTACTTGGAGAAGAAATTTTGTTGTTTGACGCATCCATAAACCGCTCAATGTAAGTGTGTTTTCCGCCTCACTTTTTGTTATTCATTCATGATTTTATGCTTATTTGATCTTGGGACTAATCATAGAAAACCAACATTTGAGTTATCAAGTTTGCAACCAAATTACAAAAAATAACCCCCAAACCCTTTGTATTATTTGGCCTGCCCTAAGGAAAATGTGACACCAAAATTTTGATGATTAATGTCATCATAATGACATTTAACATGTTACTTAATAAAATAATGTAACTACCATTTTAGTAATGAAGAGTTTCAAAATCAAATTTTAAATTTATTCATTTCCAAAATGATATATTAAATTATAAAACATAATTTAATCATTACAAACTTTTATTAATAAATTAAATGATTATCTCATAATCATTTATTTAATGAAAGCTTTATATTAAATTTAACATAAGTCTTATGTGTGACAAATATATTATTAATCTCATTAATAATAATATATATGTGAGTATATAATTGGACTATCCAATTATATTTAATTTGCTACAGTATATCAAGCTAGCACAGAGACCAACTGGACCTACTATTCCGAACTCCAATAATCCCAGAATATTAATTAAACTCTTTAGTTAAATAGTTCGAATTATTAACTTCAGGTTATTCAACTAAAAACCCGAGTTGCACTCTCGTTGCCCTAGATAAATAATATAAGTCAAAATACGTCAGTGTCCATCGATATAGTCATTACTTATGGATTAGCCCATTCACGAGTATCTCATAATTAGAGCCGGGTTATATTGTCTGTTATACCCCTCTAATTATTTTTACCTTAAGTACCATTGATTCTCTAATGAATGATTTATTTATAACCATTATGAATATTAATATTTCTATTCGTAATAGAAAGACTTGAGCGCTCTAATCGTTCAAGTACTGAATCAACCCTTAATGAAGATACTCATATACTTCAAGCAAGAAGGAACTCCATGTCTATGTATAATTTACTTAGCTACACACCAAACCATATCCCTGAAGTATATAGTTAATGTTCTGGATTACTACACTGACCTCACCTTTGTAAATCAAAGGAAGTCAAGGGTAAACAAGATAATGTACCATATGTGATTTAAAAAAAAATATTTGATAAATGAATAATGCATATTTTATTTCATAACAAATAATTATGATCACATTACATGAAGCTCTAGGGCATATATCCAGATTCACTGCGGATGCAATCTTCATTTCAAAACATCTCATTTCCGCACTATCTCCCTGATGAGATGATATTTTCTCTCTATATGTTTTCCCTTTTTTGGCTTATTGGTTCTTTGGAATTCGCCACTGCACCACTATTATAGCAATAAAGTGTGAGTGGTTTATCAATATCTAGAAACTTGACAAGCAAACAAGAAATCATAGTGAAAATAAATGATTAACGTGGTTCGACGGATAGTGGATCCAACCTATGTCCAAGGGAACAAATAAAATTTTTTTTTATTACTGGCTCAGGTCAAACTGACATACTTTCTCCCTCTATCACTAAGCTTTAAGTGTAATTTTACAAGTTGTGAAATATTAAAAGTGCTAATTCCCCTGAACCAACCCCTGAAATTAAATCCTCCACTCCTTTACATAGGCCCTGAATGTTCTATTTCACCCATAAATTTACCATTATACAAACCCATGATGTCAGCCACGACTTCTTGTCATTATTGCCCACTATTACAGGTTCCCTTTATATGGGCTCTTGAATATTTTATTACACTATTAAATTTACTGTTACACCAACCCATGACGTCGGCCACGTCTTCTTGTCATTATTTCCAACTATTACACGTTCTGCCAACTTGTAAATCTGCCACTCTTCTATTGTTACACATTCTGCCCACGTGACAGCCTGCGATTCAACCACTCCAACACTTTTTTGCGTGTTAGAAGACAAGCCTCTAACCTGCTGAGTCGAGTCTAATTTCAGAGGCTGATATGATGTTTGATTCCGAGTTTGACCCTTTGAGTATGGTGTTGAAACTTTTGAATTTAGGGTCTGATTCAGAGGCTGATGCCGAGGTTTACCTAAGGCTGAACCCGACCTAGCTTCTTTTATCAGGTCGGGGACCACCTCGGGTCAGCCTTCACAGATGTTCATGTATAACTGAATCTGACAACTTTTCATCAGGTCAGGTCTGTATCCAATTCTGCCTCAACAAGCCATACTGCCATTGGGTTCCTTTCTTTACCTAGGGCTCCGACCGTTCATCTGATCTCTCATCCTTATAAGGGCTTTGGACCATTTTTCAAGTGCAAACCCTATTGTATCCCTCTTCGGGCTTCAGAGCTCCTCGAGGCTGAAAATCACCATCAATATCGGTCCCATAACTCTTGGTATCAACGAGTTTGTGAATAGATATCGGGGACTATAATAAAGATGTATATTGAGTCGAAGTCCTAGAGTCTTAATTTATTAATATTCACACTGCCATGTTCTTCGAGTCGTGAAAGAATGTGTATCGCCAATTGATTATTTTTTCCTCTGGTGATTGCTCTTTTTCCACCAGTCGAAAGGTCTTTCTAAGGCTTCTAAACCGCCTCTAGGAAGTTATGAAACCTTAATGACCTTCCTTAAATGCCTGTCATATCTTTTGAGGGCTCATTTTCACTTTGTCTCCCCGAGATGCCATGTATCGTGCATTCATGACTTGCATGCCAAAACCAATGACAGCTGTGTTCAACCTAAACATTAGCTTTAATCATGACATTCTATTTGAATTCAATGGCTGTGATCTCCCTTACATGTGTTACTGATCCCGTTAACTCGCTCCAATTTGACGGTCATAAACGACCCGAGTAGCCCTATTTAAAGGATATTGCACTTCATACTCCTCTTTTACCGCTTCATCTTCTCCAAAGAAATCCTCAGTGCTTCCTTACTTTTTGCAATCTTCCCACCTTCAACATCTTGATGAGTTCCTCAACAAAATCTTCAAACTGTGGACTAACCTTCCACATCGGGTCCTCTTATGACAAGAGTGTCGGAATTATGGTCTTCCTCCCTTATTCTTCTCAACCCCTTGACTTCTACCCCGCCCACTCACATGATTGTTTTAAGCTCGGGATCTGAAATTCCCAATGATTATGACATAACTCCATCCATTTCTGAAGATGAGGACAAGTCTTACCATAAGAGGGCCCCCCGGTCCGAACGAATCCATACCCGGTTGGACTTTATGAACCTCGACATGGATCGAGCTTCAATAATTACCGAGGATAATCCGAAAATGTTAAGAGAAAGATTCAACATTCCTGAGGATATCAGTCTAACTGTCCCGAGGGAATGGAGCCAGGTGAGCCGACCCTAGGACGAGACTGTGGTATTATTTAAGGCCTTCTTTGATATGGGACTGCACATGCCCATTCAAAATTACTTCGCAAAGATGATGTTCACCATGCACATAGCCCCATGTCAAGTGAATTTAAATAGTCAAAGGATATTGGCCGGCTTGTATGTAATTTGGAGCCAAGCCGGGCTGGGAGAGCCGAACTTCTTGGAGTTGAAAATGATATACCAAAGGAATGCCAACCCAAAAGAGTACAATGGTTGGTATTACCTTTTTGCCCATCCTGGGGTCCCTCATATCATTAACAACCTCATAGCCACCAACAAAAATTTTAAAGACAAGTGGTTTTTGGCAGTGGGCCCCTAGGGAGAACACCAATGGGTTGATGGCGAATGTGTCACAATCCCCATCATCTTCTCAGATGGAGGTAATGACCCTACCTCTGTTTCTCTTATGACTAACCTTAATAGCTTAATAATCCTTGAGCCTTTTTGTAACTTATTGGAGAGATCTCCCAAAAGTCCATCACGAGACCCAGGCAAGGGTAAAAATGGAGACAGAGTTCGGAGGCCACTATAGGGACCTCGTCAACCCCTTTGCCTTTGCCGACTCAGGCCTCATCCCGAGCAACCACACACCAGTCTCAATAGACTAGTAGGTTGTGACTGACCTACTAACCTTATGTTTTGCTGCCTTACCATTTTCTTTGTTGTTTTTCCCATTTCTATGTCCTAATTATATTCTTTCATTTTGCAGGAATGTCTGGTTTAAAAAGCCCTGTCCAACTTGCTCGGGAGTTAGTGCGGGCTTCGCGGGGCAGGTCTAGCAGTGCCCGTTCCTGAATCACAACCCTGATTCCATCAAAGACCAGACGGAAATCAGCATATATAGGCGTTTCATTATCTGGGCCTTCAACTGCCCCACAAATTGCCCTAATACCGATCCATTCCGTCCAAACTTCAAGTTCTCCGCCGCCAACCCAAATCACAAGCACTTCCCAACCATCCCAACCTATACTTGCTCCCTCCCGACCATCAAAAAGATACTTCCACCAGGTCATGGGCCAGGAGATCAAAGAGTCTATAGAGAGGGCTCCCAGGAGGAAAACGACGGACCAAAAACCCAAAGCCCCAGCAGCCCCTCCCCAAGCTAGAAAGGGTGCCCTACTGTTGGGGATTAATAATTTTCAGGGGATGTGAGGGACAAAGTGGCCTACCTTATCCCGACCTTCAATTATATGGCCGAGACCGTGATCTTGGAGAAGGCCACGATGTATGAGGAAATCTCGCCCGAGTACATCATTCGCAAGACTTTCCGATTTCATGCAAAGGTAACTCGACTTCTCATTTGTACTTATACTTTTCCATTTTTATATACTAACCCCTTCTTCTATACCGCAGCTGGCATATCTATTGGCTACCAATAAATATTTGTTGACGAGCACCATTTCCGAGGGGGGTCAGGCTTAAAGACTCTAAAGATGACTGACCGAAAGGGAGCATGAGCTGTCAAAACAGTTGGAGGAAGCTAAGGCAAAGAATCGGGGCCTCAAGGTAGAGAACCGGGGCCACAAAAAATCCGAGGAAGCTGCTAAGGCTGAGTTTGCTTCCCTCTGCAGAGTTTCAGAAGTAACAGAGAATGAGAGGGACGAGGCCAGAGCCGAGGTTACCTAGAAGGCAGATGAACTCAAGCATTAGTAATGGCGAGCTACCACGACCGAAAGCAAACTTGAGGAAAAAAAGATCAACTTGAGAAAGATTTGTATGAGCTGGCCAAGTCTCAAGGTGATCTAAAGAGGATAATTACCGAGCTGCCCGACCATTTAGAGGCTGCCAAATAGGAAGCCAAAATAGAAGGTTTGACCGAATGTATTGAGGTGTTCGAGCTGACCCAGCCTGGCCTGGACTTGGAGATTATTCACAAGATTCTGAAGGTGTTCAAGGGGGAAATGACACAAGAGGAGGCCTTCGCCTTTACTTCAAAATACCTTGAGGCCATCCCAAACCTCGAGCCATTGTCTATTGTGCATTCCACTCAAGAAGATCTCGGGCCCTCATTATCTGCTGCTGCTCCTCCTAAAGAGGCTCATGCCTCTTCTTCTTATAATGTTGTTCCTTCTGAGGAGGCTCATGTCTCTTCCTCATCTACTGCCACTGAAAATGCGTCCGGCCCGTCCGCTTGATTCTGTCTCAACTTTTTTTTTTATGTAATGGTTACCCCGATGGGGCCCATTGTAAAAACTCTTGAATGAATGAACATAAATTTTGCATTTACATTTCTCTTTTTGAAGCACGCACTATTCAAATACCTGAGCCAGGAAAGCTTCCATTTTACCATGCTGACTTGATCAAATTGGATCAACACTTACCAAATTTAATCAAAGTTAACCCAGTCATTCCCTTAAGGGATCTCACCACTAGCAGACACCAATTCCCGAGCCCTGTATAATGAAATTCAACTATTAGGATGTTTGACTAAGTTGATTCGACATTTTTCATACAGAACGACATTCTGCTCGACTATTATCCATATTCATATCAATAAGCATGACAAAGTCTTGGTGGGGCATAACTGTACCTCGAGCCAATGTAATCATTTGGCTACAAGGGAATGTTCCCTTCTTGTGCCATTCAACACTTGGCCATAGAGAGAAATTTCAACCCAATGCCAATAAAGACAATAAGGCTTCAATGAGACATAACCCGAGCCCGAGTCGATATAATCATTTGGCCATAAGGTAATGTTAATTCCTTGTGCCATTCAATACTTGACTATGGGGAAGAAAATCCAACCTCATGCCAACAAACACAATAAGGCCTCGGTAGGAAATTTTTGAGTTTTTCTAAGGTCCCAAGATCAAATCAAGACATGAAAATCAAGCATGAATACGCCAATGAAGATAGCGGAATACTTACATTGGTTGGTTGAGTCGATTTGAAGACGATTGAAGCCAATATGTTCACTGTTTGGGCGCATGAACTGCAGCAGTCCACTGTCCTCCATCTTCTGTTTTGAGCTGCGAAAATGAGCTTCTAGATTCGTCGGATGGATCCCGTCTCATGGTCGAACCTCCCTACCACCTTCGCAAGACTTGTAAGTGTGCTAGCACTTGAATTTTCACCATGAAAATCCACTCTTGCTTCCCTATTGTTCACGCCCAAACTGGTTCAAAACCAGTGAAGAATAGCCACTGTTTTGGCGTGAGAGAGATGAGAGAGTTAGAGAGAAAAATGTGTCTTCACCCTTTTATTTTTGTTTTCCCAAAAACGTAAAAAGAAAGAGAGAAGCAATGATGTATATCATTAACCAAAAAAATGAATTTTTAGATAAAAACTCTTCAAAAACCGTGAAAAGCATTTCCCTCCAAAAAATTCATCATCATCACATATTGAGAATAGAGACAATGTATCATCCCATAAAGGTGACTAGATACATCCATCTTCTATTCGTGTCAAGTGATGAGATATCGCGTTATGATTTGCGGATACCACTCGTTTCAAAATACGAATGTGTCCGCAAACACTTTCGGGCTCGGTTTCGCTAATTCCGAAAACGCATTTCCGTCGCGACGAGAATTAATTAATTTCGCCCAGCGAAATTACTATTCAGATCGCTAACGAATTAATTCTAAATTAATTCGTTCGCGCCCGAATTAAAATCTAATTTTAATTCCGCGTCGAAATCTAATTTCGTTTAAAATATCGAATATATTAATTTAATCGATCAATTCCAAATTAATCGTTATCTCTCTCTAGACGATATTTTATCCTAAATAAAATATCTCCGTAATTAATCCTAGATTAATTTTCTCTCTCTTCTATATAATCCCAGATTATTCAAGAGTGCAAGTTGTGCGTCATCGGTGGATTATCGGGAAGCGACCCATGAGATCCCCGGATAAGTTGACAGTAAATACGGTCGTCGGAGTATCCGAATCACGTACGTACCAAGTACTACGTTCTACCGATTTACGAGACAAGGTCGACTCCTAGTAAGGCACCAAGTCTACCAAGTTCTCCGGACATATCCATTAAAGAATATCAAAGATTTGTATCAAGCGTAGTATACAATGTATTGTGCATATCGGCCCAGTATCGGATAATCACGTGCTAGGGCTGGGGCTGGATAAGTGTCTGCCCCGTCCGAAACACATATCGGATGTCTGGTAACTAGTCTCTATAATCGGATATTCATGACCTGGTCATAATATCACGATTGGATGCGCATCACTTAAGAGCACTAATACCGTATCCTGCGTGACATCATCTCCACTATGACTGGAGTGACACTTCCGTCTCGACATCACATCCAATACACTACGATTCCTGATAAACCCAGAAGAGGTGAACACAGAACCAGTTAAGATCCCCAACCACCAAAACCAAAGTTTACCGATTGTCGTAAGTATTAGCGATGCAAGTCTCAGGTTAAGACTATACACACCTACCTTGATTTCGGCCTCCCATAGACACCTAGTCATAATACCAATGGGATTCCGAAGGGTCTATCCAGAGCGAAGCTGTTTCCCGTACCATCGGTGAAACACGACCTCCTATCGCACTTGCACAAGTATCCAATACTTATATATATGAGAACTATGCCGTTGTGCCCTCACAACGCGCACAAGTGCAATACTAGCCTATTCCGCATTATCGATGTCCAGTCTCGATAATACTACGGCTAGGGATATTTAATGATTAATCCTTCGTGGACTGATACTGTCTCATATCATCTCAATCCAGGAACTAATCATAGGGACCTCTCTTCATTTATATATCTATGGTGATCTAATCACAAATGACGAGAGTGCAATTTCCTTGTTACATAGTTAATTTGCTACAACAACACAATGATCTGTGCAAATAGTGACGCTATGGGTCATATTATCCAACAATCTCCCACTTGGCACATAGCCAGTCACTCGAGTGTCTAACACCCGAACTATGTAAGGTTCGCTCAAATTGCTGAGAAAAGTTTTCGTCAGCGGATTTGTTCGATTATCGTTTGACGCGATTTATACGATCATCACATCGCCACGATGTATGATCCGAACGAATCAGATGATATAGAAGTATATATCTGGATCGTCGATGAGACCTTTAATTCCTTAGCTTGTGCTGACGCCTAGCTCAGCTGCTAACAGAACTATATCTAATCTAATTAGATTTATTTTTGATCCAAATGGCTTCTATTGCTGCCTCAGCTGCAGCAATAATCCGCATTTGTTGTTTATTCGGCAACAGTTATCTTGCTTGGAAGATTTCCAGCTCACTGTCCCGTTATTCAAACTTTATAGTACCGTAGTATTTAATTGTTTGGAAACTTGCAGTGGTGATCCCAGTCACTTCAAGTTCTCCTTCTCCATAGTTAAGACAGCATCTTTAGTTCTCTCAGATACTAACAGATGTTCTTAATCTTAATCCAGTGACTATCACTTGGATTGACCTGATTGTGACTCCATATGCTCGAAGCGTATGAGACACCCTATACAAGTACATTTTAAATGTACAATTTCCCAGAGAGTGTTAACAAACTCCAAATCTATCCCAGTAGATCTTTATTCCTTGAATAAAGGTTGTTACTCCCCAGAATTCTACGGAGAGAATTCTATGAAAGAATATTATGAAAGCCAAGCTTTCACCAATTGCTTTATGGGAATTTCACTGTTAGTGCGCTCTCCCACTAACCTCCTTATATACACAAAAATTATTTCGTTTTGAGTCAAATCATAAACCATTATGATTATTTCAAAACGACAGTTCCAAGAACCTTATGCTTGCATGATCCAAACATGGATCGAATAACCCGCAAACCTTGTTTGTCGGTTATACAAAATCGTCAGGATGTTGTAAACATCCTCCAAAAGGTTTCCTTTTCAGGAAAGCGATTTTGATTTATAACTGACACATTTCATAAATGAAATATACAGTTATTTTCAAGCATTTTCAAAATGGATTTACCATGGCAACAGGTAAAAGGTTGAACCGTTATTAACACAATGTTGATAACGATACCTTTCCGTCAAAAGCCTAGCTTTGTACGTTGGTATGTTGCCATCCATGTATGTCTTCCTTGAAGACGTTTAATGTACCATAGGCACAATGCCTTGTGGTACAACAACTAGTATCCAAAATAGTTGTTATACATGGAATCCATTTCGGATTCATGGCACTTTGCCATAACAGGGAGTCGATACCTCGTATCACTTCCTCAAAACGTAGTCGGATGGTACACCTCCATAAGATTGACATCATTATGGGTGAGATCAGAAACCCATACCCTAGGTTGTTTTCTGACTCTATCCGATCTACGAAGTTCTTGTGTATTTGAAGATTAATGGTATAGTTTCATCATAGATGAACTATTTGTGTTCCATTAAGGACTTCGTGCCTTGAACAGTATTACTCCGATTTTCATCGAGTATCACTATCCTCCCACTGACCACTGCATATCGGTATTCCTCTCAGGAAAAACCGCATGGTGAGCAACAATCACATTGTTCTCATGTGAGATTTATAAGTACTATACTTAAGGTTTCCCTTAGGATAACCTATATTGGCACTTATCCAATTTGGGTCCTTAGTTTGGTATCATCCAAACGCTATGCCTGGCATACCCAAATTATCAGGAATGAGAAACCTCGTTTCTTCCCTGTTCATATCCTATATGATATCTGTCAAACAGATTTATATGGAACCTTATTCTAAATAAGTTTTGCACTGTTAATACATATCCTGTTGAAGGAAATAGTAGCTCAGAGCGACTCGTGATAAACCTTATCATGTCCAACAAAAATTCGGTTTTTGGTTCGGACACACCGTCTAACTGACGTGTCTCGGGAGGAGTCCTCATATGAAAGAATACCGTACTCTTTCATGTACATATGAAACTTACTGCTTAAGTATTTTCCATTACGGTCTTACCGTGGCGGAATAATACTATAGCCGATCTGTTTGTTTTCTTCGTGTCGAAACTTCAAAAGTTTCCGATCTGTGTTCTTCAAAAGAAACACATAACCACAACGTGATGCTACATCCGTTAAGGTCACGAAATATTCATGTTCACATCTAGCCTAGCTAGATATGGGCCCACTTAACTTCACCATGAATAGGGCTAACAGATCGGTGGCCCTTTTACTATTACCAAGTAAATAGTATTTTAGGTATTTAACCTAATAAACTAGATTCGTAGACCTTATTTGAATAGTCAAATCAGTCCTAGTACCCACTCTTCAAAAGTGTGGATATACGAGTCTGTTTAATTGTGTCCTAGACAACAATGCCACAAATAAGTCTCTATTGATCAAATCAATTTGAGCTATTTATTTGTCATTTTATATGTTTGAGATTTTATTATATTCAAAATATAAATTCTGTTATTTACATCCAATGTATTTATCTCAGTATCATCTTTATATAATGAAACACTTTAGTGTTCTAGAATATAAAGGTTTTATCCGCAACGGATTAAACACTGATATAGAGATAATGTCTCTAGTCAAACTAGTTACATTATAACAGTTCCTAATTTAAGTACATACCCAAAGGGTAGTTCCTAAACTTAGGTATCTACGGTCGAAACAGCGACTTTCGTCCCGTTTCCGATTCGCAGAGAAATCTCGGCTTGAAGTCAGTATCCAGCTCATAGCGGATTCTGAACATCAATACATATATTTTATGTACCACACTAAGTATTTAAAATCCAATTTTAATACTAGTAGTGAACATAACTTTGACAAATATTTTTAAAGTTAGAGCCTCGCCCTTTCTTTAATTCCTTCGTGTCTTCCATATCCAAATGGTAGTCACTTTGGGATATGTCAATTATCCTTTTCAATATTTCACAAACCTTTGGCCAAGCCTTGGGTTTCGGAATATCGAAACGATGTGCACCTTGTGCTACATGCCCAATTGCAAACTTTGACTTTTCTCCACTAGAATAGTCAATTAATTCTCCAAGAATTATTAATTGCAATTTTAATACTTTTAAATCTAAAGATAGATTTATTATAAGTATATTAATTAAGCACTAAAGTCATCATCACATAAATCTTCCAAAGATTTATGCTCTACTATTTGCTTAATTTGGGCTTAGTCATAATAAGTTATTTTATCAAATAAATTAACCTATTATTAATTCCCAATTGAAAATTAAATCATTTAAAACATTAATCCCAAGGATTATATATTTTAAATATTCAACTTTCAATTCTTTCTTGATTTTAATAGTCCAACTATTTAATCAATTTTAATAAGGTACTATTTATCAAATGACCAATTATAAAATCAATTCATTTTAATTCAATTATATTGATTACTATAATCCAATTATAAAATCAACTATATAATTGAATATAAGTTGTATATAGTCCAACTATATATATAATATATATTTTTAAAAAAACATAAAATATTAGTCCAACTAATACTTTTGATTAATACGACGAGTAAAATATAAATGAGCGTGTTTAGCGAGTAATTGAACGATGTTGCAAATTCAATACTTGCCTCCCACTATTTTTCGTCGAGCCTCTAACCCTCTGTGGAGTACTCGGGAAACCGTGTTTCCTAGTGGGCTAGGATCCTATTAAATAACACACAACCTTGACTTTGGCCAATAAAAGTTGTATGCTATTTAACTTAGGTAGATCTCTATGATCAATTGGATCTCATCCAATTCCTAGATCCGGTTAGGTGGACATCCAAGTCCGAAACATATGTATAATGTCAATGTATCCATTACATTTTCCTAACCCTATCCTCCGAATCATCTAGGCCTTGGCTTTGGCCAAAAACAAACCTAATGATTCCAGTTAAGCGGGACCCATTGACGAGGAAAGTTTCGTAATCAATGTCATTGGACAAAAAGTGATCTTGACTTTGGCCAATAAAAAATCACGATTTGGACAAGACACCGATATGCAACAAAACTCTCATGATTCAAGTACATCCTTGATTGACAAAGGTCTTGACTTTGGCCAAACAAACCAATGCCAACTTCGGATCTTGAACAAGAATCATTCAATGGAAGGATATTTGCTTAATATAGATTGAGGGATTTTCGCGTGCAAATTGGCTACCAATTTAATTATCTTTGTTAGGTCTCATCATCATACACCCTTAAACATGCATTCTAAATACATAATAAAGCGAGTATGAAAAAATAATAACGATATGCGGATGGATACTTAACACATTGATCCTAGATCAAATCTCTCCCTTTCTCACTCAAGCTAGCACTTGTACTACTTCTACCCGTTACACTACACTTCTAAAGAAACCTCATATATTAGAGGGGAATAGGTGAGAAGAGAATACAAAGAGAAAGAAGGTGATAAGGCTGGACACGCAGGTCCAATTTAATAAATCGAATTTATTACAAAATTTCTAAAATTGCCCACCCGACTAATATCCATCCGATATACATTATTCATTCAACACAACCACGTATTCACACACATAAGCATGCTATCAATCAATCTAATCAAATTAATTAATCTGATAATTAAGTGATCATCCAATGTTCAAACAACGATTTGATTTTGTTCGAGTCAAACTCATTTTTGCGAATAAGTACTTAAAGTACGAATTCATGAATTAAATTAAACTACATCATTAAATCTAATTTAACATGTATTTAATACTAATTCACTATTCAATTCTAAATTAAATATTACACTTTTATTTAATAAACCTTTTACGATTTAAATTCCAAATCTAATCGTAACGCGTCTCAAAGACCGATTAACGTCCAACGTCAATTCAATTAAAGTCCAATGGGCTTTTGATTGATTTCTTAAGGCGTGGACTTTTGGTCAACTCGGGTCAAACCGATAACCAAAGTCCAATCCGGGATTTACCCCATAAGCCCATAAATCAATCTTGGCCCATTAGGCCCAATTGAACTTTAAAGGTTCATTAAGTCGCATTTGGGCTTTATGGTCAAGGTTTTGGGCCCAATTGGATCCAATCCATTTGGCCTAAACCAAACTTGATAAATCAAGCCCAATAGGTCCAAATACAACATTTAAATCCAATTTCCAAAATTAGGCCAAAATAATTAAATTCAAAAAAATCCAATTTTCCCAATTTAATTACCAAAGTGTATTACATGATCAATCAACTAAATCAACATTTCTAAAACACCATATTAGTCCAATTAATCATGCTTGATTCATTATCATATGTCCAACACACAAATTGAAAAATCAAACCCATCTACATGCTTAAAGGTCTCGGCCAAAAGAGGGATTTTGTGTCCGATTCGGTTTCAATCCAATCGAATCCACAATCGACATTAAATCACCATCCAATTTGATTTCCAATACATCCAATGTTCAAAATCAAAATTTACCAAGACATTAGGGCATTAGTCACATTCGGCCAACTCAAAGATTTTGGGGATTTTTGTCCAATTCGAAATCCAATCCAATTCGATTCAAATTAACGTCAACCTAATCGATTCTAACTCATCAAATGAATTAAAAAATCAAAAAATCCAAGATCCCAAAAATGCATATACATTCGGCCATGGCATTAATTTTGGGGAAAATAATTCCAAATCATTTTTCATCAAATTAGTTCAACCAAAATGAAATTAAACATGTTATAAGCATACTCAAACAAACAATTTATTCAAATCATGCTCAAATCACATTTACCCAAATTTTAAATCCCTAAAATTTCATGCTTGCAACATTAGCTCTTGATGCCATTGTTGAGTTTTTCTAAGGTCCCAATATCAAATCAAGACATGAAAATCAAGCATGAATACACCAATGAAGATAGCGGAATACTTACATTGGTTGGTTGAGTCGATTTGAAGACGATTGAAGCCAATATGTTCACTGTTTGGGCGCATGAACTGCAGCAGTCCACTGTCCTCCATCTTCTGTTTTGAGCTGCGAAAATGAGCTTCTAGATTCGTCGGATGGATCCCGTCTCATGGTCGAACCTCCTTACCACCTTCGCAAGACTTGTAAGTGTGCTAGCACTTGAATTTTCACCATGAAAATCCACTATTGCTTCCCTATTGTTCACGCCCAAACTGGTTCAAAACCAGTGAAGAATAGCCACTATTTTGGCGTGAGAGAGATGAGAGAGTTAGAGAGAAAAATGTGTCTTCCCTTTTATTTTTGTTTTTCCAAAAACGTAAAAAGAAAGAGAGAAGCAATGATGTATATCATTAACCAAAAAATGAATTTTTAGATAAAAACTCTTCAAAAACCGTGAAAAGCATTTCCCTCCAAAAAATTCATCATCATCACACATTGAGAATAGAGACAATGTATCATCCCATAAAGGTGACTAGATACATCCATCTTCTATTCGTGTCAAGTGATGAGATAGCGTTATGATTTGCGGATACCACTCGTTTCAAAATACGAATGTGTCCGCAAACACTTTCGGGCTCGGTTTCGCTAATTCCGAATTAACGAATTTCCGTCGCGACGAGAATTAATTAATTTCGCCTAGCGAAATTACTATTCAGATCGCTAACGAATTAATTCTAAATTAATTCGTTCGCCCGAATTAAAATCTAATTTTAATTCCGCGTCGAAATCTAATTTCGTTTAATATATCGAATATATTAATTTAATCGATAATTCCAAATTAATCGTTATCTCTCTCTAGACGATATTTTATCCTAAATAAAATATCTCCGTAATTAATCCTAGATTAATTTTCTCTCTCTTCTATATAATCCCAGATTATTCAAGAGTGCAAGTTGTGCGTCATCGGTGGATTATCGGGAAGCGACCCATGAGATCCCCGGATAAGTTGACAGTAAATACGGTCGTCGGAGTATCCGAATCACGTACGTACCAAGTACTACGTTCTACCGATTTACGAGACAAGGTCGACTCCTAGCAAAGCACCAAGTCTACCAAGTTCTCCGGACATATCCATTAAGAATATCAAAGATTTGTATCAAGCGTAGTATACAATTGTATTGTGCATATCGGCCCAGTATCGGATAATCACGTGCTAGGGCTGGGGCTGGATAAGTGTCTGCCCCGTCCGAAACACATATCGGATGTCTGGTAACTAGTCTCTATAATCGGATATTCATGACCTGGTCATAATATCACGATTGGATGCGCATCACTTAAGAGCACTAATACCGTATCCTGCGTGACATCATCTCCACTATGACTGGAGTGACACTTCCGTCTCGACATCACATCCAATACACTACGATTCCTGATAAACCCAGAAGAGGTGAACACAGAACCAGTTAAGATCCCCAACCACCAAAACCAAAGTTTACCGATTGTCGTAAGTATTAGCGATGCAAGTCTCAGGTTAAGACTATACACACCTACCTTGATTTCGGCCTCCCATAGACACCTAGTCATAATACCAATGGGATTCCGAAGGGTCTATCCAGAGCGAAGCTGTTCCCGTACCATCGGTGAAACACGACCTCCTATCGCACTTGCACAAGTATCCAATACTTATATATATGAGAACTATGCCGTTGTGCCCTCACAACGCGCACAAGTGCAATACTAGCCTATTCCGCATTATCGATGTCCAGTCTCGATAATACTACGGCTAGGGATATTTAATGATTAATCATTCGTGGACTGATACTGTCTCATATCATCTCAATCCAGGAACTAATCATAGGGACCTCTCTTCATTATATATCTATGGTGATCTAATCACAAATGACGAGAGTGCAATTTCCTTGTTACATAGTTAATTTGCTACAACAACACAATGATCTGTGCAAATAGTGACGCTATGGGTCATATTATCCAACAGAAATAACCCGACCCCGAGCCAATACAATCACTTGGACACAATGGAATGTTCCCTCAATACTTGGCTATGGGGGAGAAACTCCAAACGCATGCCAACAAGCACAATAAGGCTTCATTGGGACATAACTCGACCTCGAATCGATAAAATCACTTTGACACAAAGGAATGTTCCCTTATTGTTCCATTCAATACTTAGCCATGGGAGAGAAACTCTAACCCTATGCCAACAAGCATAATAAGGCCTCAGTGGGACACAACCCTACCCCGAGCCGATACAATCACTTGGCCACAAGGGAATATTCCTTCCTTGTGCCATTCCATACTTGGCCATTAGGGAGAAACTCTAACCCCATGGCAACAAAAAATTAAGGCCTTGGTGGGACATAACCCAACCCCGAGCCGATACAATCACTAGGCCATAAGGGAATGTTCCCTCATTGTTCCATTCAAATACGGTCTCGGTGGAGTGCACCCTCGAGCTATTGCATTTCTTACCATAACTCAAACCGGAGGGATGATTTTCAACCTCCGGCTATCTCTATGGACATTGGTAATGGTGTCCCAAACCAAGTCGCCCAAAAAAAAAAACAAGACAAGTACAACGGAGGTGACATACCCCGTATTGAACCCAAAAACAACAACGAGGGAGCGTAAGACACCGTCTTGCCTCACATTACCTAAAATAATAATTCTAAATCTTACAATCCAGAAGTTCCGGCGAACTGAGCTATGGACCGGAGGGGTGACCAACTCCATAAGGAATGTCCTCATGCTAGGAAAAAAAACCCAGTCCTTCAAACTCCACGGAGGCCTTCCTGCATTCCCTGTGCTATTCTTGAAAGGTTTGAAATGGGATGGCCAGCGCCACATGGGCATTTCTTTCCACGTGCTAGGCATATCTCGAGGCTACAAATGCCATAGAGGACCGTGTGCCCTTCCCGTGCTATGCACCTCCAACATTGAGCGGCAAATGCCGTGGGGGAATTATCATTCCCCATGTTATGCAAACCTAGAGGTACCGTAGTACCATAGATGTCTTCAATCCATACGTGCTATGATTACCTTGGGGCACCAAACACCACACAAACTCTTTCGCCAAGTATACTATGGATACCCGATGTGTCAAATGCCACACATGTCTTTATGTTATATCCCTCAAATGTGCAAGTCATTGGTTAATCACGTTCCAACTTGGGGGTTTGATAATGACATATGGGATAGGAGTGCCACAGGGATGCACGCTTCTCTCACATGTCTTGCATCATTTTAAGCATTCTGATCGCGAGTATTTCACAATAATATTAAACATATCTTTCCATTCCAAATAATAAATAAGCATAGATGAACAAGTTTTAATTTAAAAGGGGAAATTCTTATTTATATTCTAGGGATCTACTGCCCATATTACAACTTTTTGAGGGTCATTCTAAGAGAGGCTCTATTAGAAATATCTTCTCAGCATCTCAGTGTTCCAGGGTTTTTTGAGTCGGATACCATCCAGCTACTCAAGATGATAAGTACCTGACTTGTTGACTTCAGTAACTTAATATGGCCCTTCATACTTGGCCTCCAATGAGCCCTCCTCGTATTCAGGGTAACTCACCTGAAGATGAAGTCACTAGGTTGGAAGAATCATACCCAAACCCTCTTGTTGTAGAAACGTTCCATCCTTTGCTGAAACACTGCCATCTTGAGCGCCGACCTCTCTCTCATTTCTTTTATCAGATCGAGGTGGTGCTCGATAAGTTCTTCATTCTGCCCTTCTTTAAAGTGTTGAACCTGGTGTATCGTCATTCCGATCTCTGCAGGGATACCCGCTTTACACCCATAAGAAAAATAAAAGCGGGTGGAGTCTTTGTAAGTCATATGATGTGCCCATTAAACATGTGGAAGCTCCTTGACCCACAGACCCTTACAAGACCTAAGCCTTGCCTTCAAGTTGCTCTTTATGGTCTTGTTCGCTGCTTCTACTTGCTCGTTGGACTTCAGATGAGCAGGTGAGGTAAATCTCAGTGCAATATGGAGGTCCTCACAGAGCTTCTTGAAGTCTTTGCTATCGAACTATTTCCTGTTGTGAGTTATGATAGCTCGGAGAATCCCGAATCAGCACACAATATTCTTTCTAACGAACTCTACTTCTTTCTTCTCAGTTATTATAGATAATGGCTCAGCCCGCTTGGTGAAGTAATCAATTGCCATTATTTCAAATTTTGCTTGACCCCGACCTGTAGGCATAAGCCCAATGATATCCAGTCCCCACTGGGTAAACGGTCAAGGACTTGATAGAGTGGTCAGTAGCTCGGGTGGTGTGTGGGGTATGTTGGCATTCCTCTGACACCCATCACATACCCGAGCGACCTTGACCCTATCCTGATGCATTGTTGGCCAGACGAAACCTTGCCTAAGTGCCTTGTGGGTGATTGAATGACCTCCAGAGTGACTTTCACAAATCCCCTTATGAATTTCTCTAAGTATATAATTAGCATCCTTGGGCCCCAAAGTATCATCTCCGGTACAATACTTCATCTATCAGGAAAAACTTTGCACTTCGATACTTTAGTTTCCTCGCCTCTTTCTTGTCCTCAGGCCCCGATTCCAGGTATTTCTTGATAGGGTCTATCAAGGTCGTCTAGCTTCTGCTTCTACTTTCATAACGTTCGATGCCCCCACACATTTCAGCTGTAAAATCTCCAACGGTATGACCTGGGGAATTTTAGCCTTGATAGATGATGCTAGCAAAAGCCGAAGAATCTGCCTTCTAGTTGTTCTCTCGTCCAATCTGCTCGAATGTCACGTTCCTTATTCCTTCAGGAAGTTTTTTCACCCCGGTGTGGTAAACTATTATGTTCGGTTTCTCTGCTTGGAACTCGTTATTTGGCTTTTGGACAACCAACTCGGAGTCATTTTTCACCACCACACCTCTTACCCCGACCGCTTCACAAAGTCTCAGTCCGGCCATAATTGCCTCATATTCTGCCTCATTATTTGTTGGTTCGAAGGAAAATCTCAACACATAGATTAATTCTTCACACCTATCACTTTTGAGGATTACCCCGGTGCCACACCCTTTTTTGTTGACCGACCCATTGTATGGGCCAAATTTGGTCTAAGGGTACAATTATCTTATCACTTTAGGCCCGACCCGATTTCTCCCAAATAGTATTTAGAGGCCAAGATTGGGCCAAGGGTCTGATCCCCTATCAAGCCCGATCTAACAGATAACCAGATAAACTCTATTTAATCACATATATTATATCATTTTTCAGTAGACAAAACACATGCACCCTCCACATGCAAAGATGCTCACCACCGAAAGTTTTAAACATTTTAGCACGTTGTGGGGACCGTTCCCATAAATTTAATTCATATTCCAACTATAAAGTGACGACTTAAGCATGTGAAAGGCCCCAATTGCCAGATGTGTCAGCACTTTGTAGATCCCAATAATCGTAGGTAAAACTCCTCTGGCACATACAATGATGGTTCCTTCAAATCTATAAAAGGATACGTAACTCAACCCAAAGGGGGAGGACTTCTTTCTTACAAGTCTCTGCTCTCTGATACTAGCTCTCTCAGAGCTCTCCATCCCCTCCTTATACACTTACCACCATCCTCATGGCCACCCAAAGAGGTCAAGGTAACATCAAACCTACCTTTTACATTAACATAATTACTGCTCATTTCATGCAACTGACTTGGGCGTCGGAGTGCCCCCGGCACCCACCACACCGGTGGGTAGTCTGCTCCCGCTCACTCTACTTTTGTCTTGCAGGATCGCTAATGCCCCCACCTACAAATTCTGATTGTGGACCTCGGTCGAATTCCAGCATCCACAATTTGGCGCCCACCGTGGGGCCTTAGTGATTCATAGCAAACAAAGACCACTCAGTCTACAATCCTTACAAACAAACACCAGAGCCTGTAGTGGCATAATTAACCACTCTACAAGAACAGTTACGATCATTGGAAGATGAAAATCTAAAGCTCCAATGATAATTCAGAAGCAATTGGAGCATACCTCTTTGACCTCTCAAATGCGTGAGGCTACGACCCTGCTATTCAATCCAATCTCTTATAAGCATTCAACAGTATGGCAAGTGAAAATCCACAGAAGACGACCATCCACTTAATCATCAAAAAAATAAATAAATAAATAAATAAATAAATAATTCCCCAACAGGCCCAGCTAGAGCAAAACCCATAAAAATAAAGAAAGCCAATCAAACAACTGCTCCCTACCTTGCAAATTTATTTGTGTCAAATATAGCCCACTTAACAAAGAGATTCTTCCACATAATAATAAAGCCCCACGCTACATGCAAAGTAGGAATGGCCCACTCGACTAATAGATTCTTTCATATGTTAATATCACAATTGAGGCTAGCCCGAGTGGTCAATTTGTTTACTCGACAACATTCTTGATGGTTTCATCCATGTTGAAATCTTTCTCACATATGCTACATTCACGTGTCTAAGGACTATTTTCTTCTCTATCACTGTCATTCTTCTTATCGCGTGCCAATGTATGATAAATGTAAAGGCTAGGGCTGAATGGTGGCTGAATGGTCCACGTTCATGCTTGGTATGCTCATGCTCCACGGGGTCCTCAATATTGGAAGCTGGAACAATATTACACTTCATGTTTCATGAAGTATAGTCGCATGAAAAAAAAAGAAATCCATGTGGTATGGGGAGAGATAATTACTGGTGGCCATGCTTTGAGGTTTAATGTTTTTGTCCTTATGAGCAAGTGATAGTGCATGATACTCACGTCTCAAGGTTGAAGATACTGCAATTGGCCAGGTTCCAGCTTATAAGGTGGTAATATTTTCTTTCTTGATAGTCGTAGATAATGTTTGTTTTGCATAGTTTTACATGAAGCAGCGTTAGAGAACCTTCTGGCTTGGGAATGACCATATCGTGATGGTCTTAACCTCTTGACCTTTTGCACTTGGGTGGTTGATTTTTGTCCTTTGTGTTTTGAAAATTAATGTGCAGCTTCATGCATGTGGGATCACATTGGTCTTTAGCCACTTTTGGCCTCTTGCGCGTGAAGGCTGGTACTTGTCATTTACATTTTTGGTAGTTTGTGTGTAGCTTCACGCATGTGTTGATCTACATGTTTTTATGTGCCCATGTTGTTGTATGGAGATGTTTTTCAGCTTGTGTATGACCTCCTTATTGCTTGGTGGCTTTTGTTTTATTATTTCCTTGCTTAGTGGGACATTTTACGTGGGTTCCTTTGTCATTTGCACAAAGGCTGGCTTCATACATGTAGGCTGACTTTTTCGAAGTGGTAGTATGTGATTGGCACGCTTGGTTATGGTAGCTTGTAGGTGATGGCAGTCTGTAAAATGTTTTAATATGGCTTCTTGGCATCACTGCAATGACCGCATGCAGTGCACCATACTATTTATTTTGGTGACAAAGCATCCCATTAGCATCCAACCGATATGTGTGCCTCTAGCATGCTTCCAAGACTTATATAAGGCAATAGAGTCTCATTCGCCATGACAAGTCAAGACGAATGGATTCACAAGTGTCATGGACTTGGTTGAAGCAATTCATACCTTAATGGAGTTCGTCATTTGTTCCAAACGACAAGCATATAGCAATATCATATTACATGGTTTTATTCAACTTCAATAGAATGACCAGCATCTAGCCCAAAATTAATTGATCAAACAATCTCATTTGAAGAAACCTTCATGCTACAGCCAATAAAGAATAGATGTCGAATGAAGCCATCCAACTTGCACGAGCTAATGATAATTCCATCTAGTTCATTTGCTAATTGGTGAATGAAGTCCATTATTTTCTCCATCTATGCAACGGTCCCATTGTACACGACACATAAGAGGTTTCTCATTGATCTATCATCCCACTCGACATATATAGGATGATAATACATCTGGTTCATTCTACTATCCATACCACAATGTGGATGGCTATCAACTTCAGGCTACATGGAAAACTCTCATCTCTCATAGACTACTTGGAATGATTATCAATTTCTCCAGACTATCAAAGGTTAATCATCATCTCCATACTACATAGGGAATCTTTGATTTGCCTAGTAGAATAAAGAACCCCCCCTTGGATCTCCTTTAGGTCCAATCGACCAACCTTTAGGTAGTATGGAAATTCTATATGACTTTCGTCAAAGTTCATTCTATTATAGTATCATTGAGCTTGGTCAGGTCTTGTATAATTAGTAATGACCTGGATAGTCATCCATCTCTTACATACTACATATGAAGATAATCATCTCCACACTACGTATGGAGATTATCATCCACACTAGACTATATGGATAGATTTCCATAAACTCTAGAAAGCATTGGAAAAGCCCCTTGAACCTTCATCAAGTTCATTCGACCATAGCTTCATAGACCTTCATCAGGTCTAGTAGAGTGGTGATTCTCATGGACATGCATTAGTTTCATTCGACTGTGTCTCATGGACCTTTGTCATTTCCATTCGACAGTAGTATCATAGATTGGTAGAATGAAGATTCATTTAGTCCTTCCATCAAGTTCATTTGACCAAACCTTCATGGACCTTCATCAAGTGTAGAAGAGTGAGTAATGAATTCTTTGGATTTTCATAAAATCCATTCGACAAGTCCAGTCGACAGTAGTCTCATAGAAGAATGAGAGGTAATGACTTGCATCAAGTTCATTTCATTGTAGTATCATGGGCCTTCTTCAGATCTATTATAGTGTAATGACCTCCTTGGACTTCCATCAAGTCCATTCGACAGGGGTAGTCGACAGTAGTCTCATAGGAGAGTGAGGAGTGATGGCTTTCATCAAGTTCATTCCATTGTAGCATTTAGGAGAGTGAGTGATGAATTCTTTGAACTTTCATAAAGTTCATTCGATCGTAGTCTCATAAATCCTCATCATGGGATTGAGTAATAACCTTGATAGATATTCATCAAGTCCATGCGACATGTCCATTCGACAGTAGTCAAGTGACCTTCATCAGGTCTTGTAGTATGAAGATTCACATAGATATTCATTAGGTTCATTCGACTGTGCCTTATGGACTTTCTCAGGTCCATTTGATAGTTTATTCGACAGTAGTATCTTGGACCTTCATCAGAACTAGTAGTATGAGAATGAAAGACTCTCATAGAACTTCTTCAAGACTAGTAATGTAAAGATCCCCATTGGCTCATGTAGAGTCAAGTTGAAGACCTGGCCTTCATCTGGTCAGACGATATTGTAGATTCCCTTGGTCCTTTGACCCGTAGTATGGGGATTATCCTGACCTTCATCTAGTTCAGTCGACCGGGGACATCCCCTATTGGCTCATGTAGAGTCAAGTTGAAGACCTGACCTTCATCTGGTCAGACGATATTGTACATTCCCCTGGTCCTCGACCCGTAGTATGGGGAATATCCTGACCTACATCTGGTCCAGTCGACTGGGGACATCCCCTATTGGCTCATGTAGAGTCAAGTTGAAGACCTGGCCTTCATCTGGTCAGAATACATTGTAGATTCCCCTGGTCCTTTGACCCGTAGTATGGGGATTATCCTGACCTTCATCTGGTTCAGTCGACTGGGGACATCCCCCATTGGCTCATGTAGAGTCAAGTTGAAGACCTAACCTTCATCTGGTCAGACGATATTGTAGATTCCCCTGGTCCTTTGACCCGTAGTATGGGGATTATCCTGACCTTCATCTGGTTCAGTCGATCGGGGACATCCCCCATTGGCTCATGTAGAGTCAAGTTGAAGACCTGGCCTTCATCTGGTCAGACGATATTGTAGATTCCCCTGGACCTTTGACCTGTACTATGGGGATTATCCTGACCTACATCTGGTTCAGTCGACTGGGGACATCCCCCATTGGCTCATGTAGAGTCAAGTTGAAGACCTGGCCTTCATCTGGTCAGACGATATTGTAGATTCCCCTGGTCCTTTGACCCGTAGTATGGGATTATCCTGACCTTCATCTGGTTCAGTCGACTGGGGACATCCCCCATTGGCTCATGTAGAGTCAAGTTGAAGACCTGACCTTCATCTGGTCAGACGATATTGTAGATTCCCCTGGTCCTTTGACCCGTAGTATGGGGATTATCCTGACCTTCATCTGGTTCAGTCGACTGGGGACATCCCCCATTGGCTCTTGTAGAGTCAAGTTGAAGACCTGGCCTTCATCTGGTCAGAATACATTGTAGATTCCTCTGGTCCTTTGACCCATAGTATGAGGATTTTCCTGAACTTTCATCTGGTTCAATCGACCGGGGACATTCCCCACAGCTAAATGTCAAGCCAAGTTGAAGACTTGGACTACTCTTAGTCTAAAAGACATTGAATTCTCTCTATCGTATGTAACATGAACTATGCACTCTCAACATGTACTTTTACATCTTGTTTCATTCGATTCGACACGTAAAAATACTCTCTAAATCAAGAACTTTTTGACTTAGAGAGTATGGGACAAACTGTATGGGCCAAATTTGGTCTAAGGGTACAATTATCTTATCACTTTAGGCCCGGCCCGATTTCTCCCAAATAGTATTTAGAGGCCAAGATTGGGCCAAGGGTCTGATCCCCTATCAAGCCGATCTAACAGATAACCAGATAAACTCTATTTAATCACATATATTATATCATTTTTCAGTAGACAAAGCACATGCACCCTCCACATGCAAAGATGCTCATCACCGAAAGTTTTAAACATTTTAGCACGTTGTGGGGACCGTTCCCATAAATTTAATTCCTATTCCAACTGTAAAGTGACGACTTAAGCATGTGAAAGGCCCCAATTGCCAGATGTGTCAGCACTTTGTAGATCCCAATAATCGTAGGTACAACTCCTCTGGCACATACAATGATGGTTCCTTCAAATCTATAAAAGGATACGTAACTCAACCCAAAGAGGGAGGACTTCTTTCTTACAAGTCTCTACTCTCTGATACTAGCTCTCTCAGAGCTCTCCATCCCCTCCTTATACACTTACCACCATCCTCATGGCCACCCAAAGAGGTCAAAGTAACATCAAACCTACCTTTTACATTTACATAATTACTGCTCATTTCATGCAACTGACTTGGGCGTCGGAGTGCCCCCGGCACCCACCACACCGGTGGGTAGTCTGCTCCCGCTCACTCTACCTTTGTCTTGCAGGATCGCTAATGCCCCCAACCTACAAATTCTGATTGTGGACCTCGGCCGAATTCCAGCATCCACACCCATCAACATATAGCTTCCATTTAGTCTACCCCATTATCATAACCTCGGGGCCAATGAACTTCACGAAAAACTCTGCCAGTGCTTGCCCATTGATTGAAACTCTGGGCAGGTAGGACACATCGTACTCACTGAGTTCCACAGACCACTTCACCAGTTGGCCCGAGGTCTCTGGCTTATGCAGTTTTTGCCTAAATGGGTAGGCTTGAAAATAATGGTGTAAATTTCTCGCTGCAGTGATCAATGATAAAGCCACCAGCTCGTGGGCCGGATATCAAGTTTCTGCATCTAGCAAGGTTTTACTAGTATAGTATATTGGCCTCTGGATTTGTCTACCTTTTGTACTAATTCTGAGCTTACAACATATTCAGAAACAACCAAGTATAAGAATAACATCTCACTCAGAATTGGCTTAGCCAGTAGTAGAGGTCCGGTTAATTATTCCTTAAGCTGCTGGAAGGCTTCCTCACACTCGCTCGTCCAACTGACTTCTTTATTGGAGTTCTTGATTAACTAGAAGAAGGCGTGGTATTTTTCGGTGGCCTTGAAGATGAATCGGTTGAGCGCCACCACCTGACCAATTAAGCTCTGCACCTTATTCACTGTCCTCGGAGGTTTCAGATCTAGCACTGCCCTGAGGATTTACTTCGATGGCCGTTGTACTAACTATGTATCCCAAGAATTTTCCTAAAGACACCCCGAAGGCATATTTGTCTAAATTCAACCTCATATTGTGTTTTCTCATGAGTTCAAACATCCCTTTCAGGTTGCCTAGATGGTCCTCAGGTTTGACAGTCATTGTGATCATGTCTTCGACATACACCTGCATTGTCTTACCAATGAGTGGCCTGAAGACTTGTTCACCAACCTCTGATATGTGGCCCCTGTATTCTTCAGTCCAAAGGGCATTACCTTGTAACAGTACAACCCCTGATCGGTGATGAATGATGTATTCTCCTCATCATTAGGATGCATTTTAACCTGATTGTACCCCGAAAAGGCGTCCACATAGCTGAGTAACCCATGACGTGGTTCGGCGGAGAGTGTGTCAAACCTACGTCATCGGGGACAAAGAATAAATTTTTTTTTATTACTAGCTCGGGTCAAACCTACATGCTTTCTCCCTATATCACTAAACTTTAAGTGCTTTTTTTTGCATGTTATGAAATATTAAAAGTGCTAACTCCCCCAAACCAACCCCTGAAACTGAATCCTCCATTATTTTATATAGGCCCACGAATTTTCTATTACACTCATAAATTTACTATTCCTCAAACCCATGACGTCAGTCATGTCTTCTTGTCATTATTGCCCACTATTACATGTTCCCTTTATATGGGCTCCTGAATCTTTTACTACACTAATAAATTTATTGTTACACCAACCAATGAAGTCAGCCACATCTTCTTGTCATTATTATCTACTATTACACATTCTGCCAGCTTGAAACTCTGCCACTCTACTACTGTTACACGTTCTGCCCATGTGACAGCCTGCGATTCAGCCACTTCAACACTGTTCCGCGTGTCAGAAGACAAGCCTCTGACCTGCTAAGTCGAGTCTGATTCCATAGGCTGATATGATGTTTGATTCAAAGTCTGACCCTCAGAGTATGGTGTTGAAACTTCTGAATTCAGAAGCTGATACTGAGGTTCTACCTAAGGCTAAACCTGACCTAGCTGGGTCGGCCTTCACAGATGTTCAAGTAATGCTGAATCGGACAATCGATAAATAACACCTCTTTATTTGCTAGATTACATTATTCTTATTGGAGGATTAGAATGATAATGTATTTGTAATCCATAGGGTATGAATTATGGGAGGAAGTTTGTAAAGAGCCTATTAGGGAGTGTAGTAAAATGGATGAGGGAAATAAGACCTTAAATACAAGGGTCATAATGTACGAAATGATGACCCGAGCGGCAAAAGGGTGTTAGACACCGGGATCAATTTTGAAAATTTTTTTGCCTTTCCCATTCTAAACCAAAACTATATAGCCCTTTTTGGAATTTTTTTGCTTCTGTTTTTAACTATTTTCCAGCACCAAACAACCCCGAACAGTAGGACCGAAAACACCTTTTACCCGCGCAACTCTATATTTTTGTGTTGGCTATTCGCTAATTTTTCTGTCACTATTTTGAACAAAATAATAAGTCCAGAACAGCCCCAACACGTCCATAATATAGTCCTTAGTGTTCCCAAAAAATATGATAAAAAATACAACACAAACCAAGCTCTAAATTCAAGTAACAAGAGGCGGTAGTGAGCAATATTTATGCTCACTGTCGTGTGTATATAAAGAACAAAAATTTGTTTTTCAATTTGATCTCCAATGATTCTTTCGTGCTATGATTCGTAACAAAAAAAGGGTGGGCTTGACTCACAAAATAAATCTCTAAACACTTTAGAGATAAAGATTATCACACTTTAATTTTTTTTTCTTTTTGTTCCTATGCCCTTTTCTTTCAACTCTTAGGAGAAAATTAAGAACAATGGTGGCTAGGGTTGAGAGAAAAAGATATTTTTCTTTTATAGGTATGGTTTAGAGTTATCAAGTTTTCAATTAAATTACAAAAATAACCCATAAACCTCTTGCAATATTCGGCCAGCCCTAGGGAAAATGTAACACCAAAATTTTGATGATTAATGTCATCGTAATGATATTTAACATGTTACTTAATAAAATAATGTAACTACTGTAGGACACAGAAATCGGCGACGCTGTTCCAAGCTTGCAGCCCGGTTGGGAGTACGGAGTAGCCCGCGATGGACTAAACCGAAGAAATAAAATGGAGTCGCCACCCAGTGTGAACTGAAAAATAATTTAAGGCCGCACTCACCCCTCGCAAGGGAAGACCTCAAACTGTTGGGTTCAGAATGGTCCCTTACTTATGCCACTTGTAATTAATGGATTCACGCAATAATATAACCAAGTCTACACAACATACACATGCAAGAATAATCAATATCTAAGTTGGAACACATAGAAGTAAATGAAACGAAAGCGAGCACACAATCCCATGAACATATGCATGAACGTTTCTTCAAGCGGTACGTGGAGTTGTATCCCAAGTACAGACCGCACTACCGTCCATTCAGATTCTGCTATGAAATTTATGTCTGGGTTTCCATCCGATATACCACGAGAGGCAACATTCAAGCACTAACAAAATGCAATCATTAACCCAATGTAGACAAACATAATATACGATAATGCATATAACCATAAATAACCGAAGAGACAAATATGCGAAATAACAAGGAGGAGAAATAACACAAAACAAAAATGCAGAACAATGAAACAATAATAAACATAAATTAAATGCGAAATAATAAAAGACTAATAATATGAAATAAATTCGGATTAAAAAATATGTGACCAAAGAACTTGGCCATTTTCAATGTAGGACTTCGCATACCCGGTTGGACGTATTCCACGTCCAACCGAGCATGCAATTTCCAGGACAACAAAATAAAATATAATAAAGGGTGCCCTCAGGTCTTACTTTTTAGTCGCTTCTTGGAAGTGCGTTAGGACGTCGCTGGAAGGGTTAATGTTTCCACTATTTTTCTGGTTCGCTGTTTCCACTTGCCTCGCTATTTTGGGCTGCTGTTTTCTCCATTTTTTACTGCTGTTTCTGGTCGTTGTTTTTGGTTACTGTTGTGGTATTTAGGGGCTGTTTTGGGGGAATTGCTTGTGCGGTTTGGGGACTGTTTTGGTTGCAGTTTTTTGGTGGTTTAAGGGTGAAGTTTGGGACTATTTTAGGGTTGTTATGGTTCTATTTGGTGTCGTTCAGGTGGCTTATGTTGGTTGATGTTTTGTGTCGGTGTTGGGGCAGTTTGGTTGTTTATTTGTGTCGGTTGGAGGGTTGTTTGTTTGAGGCTAATGTGAGGGATGTGTCTTTGTCTTTCTTAGTGGCTACGTGGTGTGTGTTTAAGGTGGCTGTGTGGTGTGTGTTGAAGTAAGGGACGTGAGGGAGGGCTGCTGGCTGCTTTGTTGTTTGTTACGTGTAAGGTGTCAATGGGCTGAGTTGTAGGCAGTTTGTGAGTCGGTGAGGGCCGTGTGAGGTTTGTATGTTAGTTGTCCAGGCTAGGGTTTGTGTGAGGGTTTACTGGTTTGTTTGATCATTGTAAGAGAGAGTAGTGAGAGCAGGGCCTGTGTAGTCTGTGCGTGAGGAAAGCTTGTTAGGGTTTATATTTGTCGAGTTAGTGAAGGAGCCAACCGAGAGGGAGAGGCATGTGTCTAGGGTTTCATGGTCACTTATTGCTTGTGAGTGTGTCTTTTGTTCGTTAAAATTGTAAAGAGAGGGGAAGCTGTGTATGAGAGTGTTTGTTAAAGTTTTCGAGAGTTTATGAGGTTTGTGACGCAGAAAGAAGGAGGTGCTACGTGAGTTTTGTTCTGAGTAGTGAAGGGCTGGGCGTTTTTGAATGAGAGGGTGAATGAGGTGTGTGGCTGCCGAGCAGAGGGTTTATTTATTTTGTTTGGTGAAGATGAGAGATAGAAGAGAGGGAACCAAGAGTTGATGAGAGAGAGAGAGAGGGGTGGAGGCATGTTGCTTAGGGTTTTGTTTCCTTTGGTGAGGCCTTGAATGGTGAGCTCTCCTTAGGAGTGAATGCTAGGGGTCTAAGAGCTTGGTTTGGGTGTCTTTTTATAGGAGAGGGTTGAGGTTGTCATTGTACGAGTAGGGAAAGTATCATGCAATTATGAAGGGTATCTCTAATTAGTGTGTCATAAGGAAAAATCTATTCACTTTAGGAAGGTACTTTGTGGGATTTGATTTTATTTTATTTAGTTTAGGCATATGATTTAATTTAATTAGGAATGTGATTTATGGGATTTGATTTGATTTTATTTAGTTTAGGCATATGATTTAATTTAATTAGGAAGGTGATTTATGGGATTTTAACATGTGTTTAATGTGTTTGAATATTTTTGGAAGTGATTTTATGGGCTTGGAGGCTTATGGGCGTGTAGGAAGGCTAGTTGGTGGGCTTGGGCGTGTGGTATGTGGTGTGTTAGCTTAGGGATGAATTTTAAAACATAGATCCAACGAGCGAACCCGAAGATAAGCAAACGAATTAAGTCCAACAAGGTATCAATTTCTGAATTTTCCCTTCCGACGCCTGTTTCCGGCGACTTGCGCAACTTAAAGGGTAGTGCCTCCATACGAGGCTCATCATCGGGACTTATATACAAAAATACAGTGCCTAGAGTCGCCCCCACTTTGATGGGACTTGTGCAGTGTGTCACAATGAAAATCCTATCAAAGTTATGCAGTGTATTTTCACTTACCTGGCTTGCCAGCTACCTCCTGACTTGCCTGTTTCTTCGAACTGAGTTGATTTGGTGGTGAGTTGCTGCAACCCCTGAGGTTCATCCCTGCAAGATGCTACGATCTCTAGGAATCACTACTGAACTAAACTGATATAGTGGCGAGGTGCTTCGACCCATGGGCTTTGTTCCCGAACCACCGAGTGTGGGATTTGTTCCAGAACTGTGCTGATAAGTTGTGGGCCTTGACCTTGGGACGGATCCCAAAAACTGATGTTGATGTGTGGGCCTCGACCCTCGGATGCATCCCAAACTGCTAATGATGTGTGGGCCTCGACCCTGGGATGCATCCCAAACTACTACTGATGTGTGGACCTTGATCCTGGGATGCATCCCAAACTGCTGATAATGTGTGGGCCTCAACCCTGGGACTCATCCCCAAAACTGATAATGATGTGGGCCTCGACCCTGGGACGCATCCCAAATTGCTGATGATGTGTGGGCCTCGCCCCTGGGATGCATCCCAAACTGCTACTTATGTGTGGGCCTCGACCCTGGGACGCATCCCAAACTGCTGATGATGTGTGGGTCTCGACCCTGGGATGCATCCTAAACTGCTGATGATGTGTGGGCCTCGACCCTGGGACGCATCCTAAACTACTACTGATATGTGGGCCTCGACCTTGAGACGCATCCCAAACTACTGATGATGTGTGGGCCTCGACCCTGGGATTCATCCCCAAAACTAATACTGATATGGGCCTCAACTCTGGGACGCATCCCAAACTGCTGATGATGTGTGGGCCTCGACCCTGGGACGCATCCCAAACTGCTACTGATGTGTGGGCCTCGACACTGGGACGCATCCCAAACTGCTGATGATGTGTGGGCCTCGACCCTGGGACGCATCCCAAACTGCTACTGATGTATGGGCCTCGTCCCTGAGACGCATCCTAAACTGCTACTGATGTGTGGGCCTCAAACCTGGGATTCATCCCAAACTGCTGATGATGTGTGGGCCTCGACCCTGGGACTCATCCCCAAAAATGGTAATGATGTGTGGGCCTCGACCCTGGGACCCATCCCCAAAACTGATACTGATATGGGCCTCGACCCATGCTCCATCCCCGGAGTGCCATTCCCGGCATACTGAACCTCATCCCCGAGGCATTGCTGATGTGATGGTTCATTCCCGAACCGTGCTGTATGAGAAAGGGTAGATTGGTCGCCCCCAGTCTCGGTTCATTCTTCTTTTCTTTGCTGCTTTCATTAGGTCAAGGGAGATCTCCTGATGTGATGTTACATACCCACCTATTATACTGCCTCTCATGAGATAATCCCGATAGCTAAACATATTTTCGTCCTCAACGGATGCCTAGCATCGAAACCAGAGAACCTTCAGAGTACTTGATACAACTCAAATCAGACCGTCTGAATAAATGATCTGAACTAGACTCCAAGTGTGTGTGTGTGCCAAGGTTCTTTCGCAGCTTAATCCTTAAGTGAGCCAACTCGATGATTTTGTTTCGGAGAATTGGATCAGTGGGTCTAACCAACCGAGATGTCTTGACCATGCTCTGCGATTACTTCCTCGTACTCAATATGATATGGTTTTCTTTTTCTTTCGTCTCTCTCTTTTCTCTTTTGTTTTTCCAACGCATTTACCCTTTAAGGTAGCATTTCTCCTCATGGTGGTCCTAATACTCGCCCATGGGTAGCTTCACGCTTATCAGTTATAGGTGGTTTATTTTTCCTCTTCGGAGACTTTTTCTTCGTTTCCAACCATATCACATATCGTAACATGAGTAAACCAGGTTGTACATCTAAGCAAACAGTCATTCACTGATCCACCATCTCTTCAACTAATCATCTTTCCGACTACTCAGGCTTCTACCGCTAAGATCCTGTAATTAAGTGCCCGCGAGTCTAACCGAGATCAACCACTCAGAATATCGGATGAGAGCACATCTCACACTTATCGTTTCTAAGGTTTCACCCTATAGCAAATAATTTCCTCACCGGACATATGTCTGACCATCAAGGACTTTTTTTTTTCACTCGACTGGAATTATTCTTTTCAACCGCTGATAATGTGGGCCTCAACCCTGGGATCCATTCCCGAAACTGACAGTGATGTGGGCCTCAACCCTGGGATTCATTTCCGACTGATACCGATATGGGCCTCAACCCTGGGATTCATTCCCGAAACCGATACTGATGTGGGCCTCAACCCTGGGATCCATTCCCGAAACTGATACTGATATAGGCCTCAGCCCTGGGATCCATTCCCGCAACTGATACTGATATGGGCCTAAACCCTGCGATCCATTCCTGAAACTAATACTAATGTGTTGCTGATTCTGGTTGGCTTACATTTGCCGCTTTCTCCTTCTTTTTGAAACCTATAAATACAAAACAAAACAAACACAAAAAAAGAATGCAAGTACGTTACATGTATGCATGCATGTATGAATGAATTTCCTATTCCGTTGGGTTAGGTCTTTCGTCAGTCCTCCTGGGGATTGCTCGGTCTTCTCTCCCTCAGGCAAAATATTACTTCAATCTATCCACATTGATCGACTCGGTGAACTCGTTCCCTTCCAAATTTGACAGTCTCACTGCCCCATTTCCAATGTCTTTCTGGACTATGTAGGGTCCTTCCCATTTGGGTCTGAACTTTCCTCTCGGGTCTGTCATCGACGGCTTTGACTGCTTAAGTACCAGATCACCCTTTCTAATCTTAGTAGGACGCACATTCTTGTTGAATGCTCGAGCCAACCACTTCTGGTATAATTGCATATTACATAAAGACTTCATTCTCTTTTCATCCAGTAATGCTAACTGTTCAAATCTCTGTGAGGCCCATTCTTGTTCAGGTAACTCTGCTTCTTCTTATACCCGCATAGACTGTATCTCAACTTCCACTGGCAGTACTGCTTCCATCCCGTAGACCAAAGAGTAAGGCGTAGCTCCTGTTGCTGTTCTCACAGAGGTTCTGTACCCCCACAGGGCTTATGGTAGTTTGTCAGCCCAATCTTTGTAGTTCTCCGTCATCTTCGCTAGTATATTCTTTATCATCTTATTGGCTGCCTCGACTTCCCCATTCGCTTGCGGTCAGTAAGGTGATGACTTGTGATGTCCTATCTCATACCTCTGTAGCATTGCCTTTGTTTCTCCTTGAAACTAGACTTCGTTGTATGTTACTACGTGATGCGGCATCCCTTATCAACAAATGATGTTCCGGGCTATGAACTTTGCCATCTGCTTTGCTGTGACGTTGCGAAATGACTCGGCTTCCATAAAGATCTGATTATACCCTGAGAACCCATCTACGAATGAGTACATGGCAGATAACGCCGCACTATCAACCAGTACGTCTATATAGGGTAAAAGAATATCATCCTTCGAGCAAGCTTTGTTAAGGTCTCTATAATCCACGCACATTCTGACTTTCCCATCTTTCTTCGGCACTGGCACAATATTTGCCAACCACTCGGGGTACTTCACTACTTCCAAAAATCCCACATCTATCTACTTTTTGACTTCTTCTCTAACCTTCTTAGCCCACTCAGGTCTCACCCTTCGGAGCTTCTGCTTTACCGGCCTCATGTTCGGATAAGTTGGTATCATGTGTTGGGCGATATTTCTATCCACTCCGGGCATGTCTTCGTAGGACCAAGCAAATACCTTAGCATATTTGACTAACATCTCCTCTAATTTCTCCCGCTCTTTAGAGGTAACCTCACTTGCAATTAATACCTCCTTGGGGCTTTCAGGCGTGCCAAGGTTAAATGCGTTTGTTTTGGTTGAGTTGATGTCAAATAAACTCAAGTCGTGCAAGTTGAAAGGAAGAGACTCAGGCAAGTAAGTTAAATGAATGGCTTTATTATTAATGGATGCGAGATCACAATTGAAGAAGATCAGGAAAACAAACGTCCCCATAATTTTCAACTTTGTCTTCTTTCGTCTTCTTGCTTTTTTCGGACATCAGATCCTCTAACTGCTGTAATTCTTTTTCCCATTTACTTTCCCATTTATGCTCCATTTCATTTTTACTATTGTTGCCCTATATCCCCATGCGGGAAGCTTGGTGGTCGTGAGTTTGGAAGACAGTGGTGTCGGGTAGGCCGGAGTTGATTATGTCGGTGGGTGGAGGTTTTCTGTGTGCGTTGGGTTGTTCTTTTTCCGGGTCGGGTATTTTATGGGAGTCAATAAGGTTTTGGATTTCATTTCTGAGGCGGGCACATCTGTCGGTGTCATGGCCTTTTTGTTGGTAGAGGTAACATTATAGGTTTAGGTCAAGGTAGCGGGGCACAGGGTTCGGAAGTGGTTTAGGTTCTAAGGGACTTAGGAGTCTTTGCCTTTTCAGCTCTTCAAACACCTTTGACAAAGGTCTACCAAAATTGGAGAATCGCCTGTTCCTGATAGGGGCGACCTCAGAAGGAGTGGCCTTGGTCCCCGAAGGTCCCCTAATGGTCCTTCTATTCCGGTTGCAGAACTTTCTATCAGTAGCTATATGGGGTATGGTCAAACTGGCCACAGCGGCGGTCAAAGCTTGCAACTGCTCGGTAATCTTAGTGAGATTAGTCTCCAACCGATCCATGCGAGAACCCTCGTTATATGACTCACTCATGTTCGCTAACAGTCTTTTGACAAGTCTTCCTTCCTCTCTAACCCAATAGAAATCTATTGTGTATTTTAAAACCGCATGTTAGCATGTATGCGTGCGATGTATGGAATATATAAGTCGGCCCATTATCATTTTAAAGCATTCAATCATACTATTGCGAGGTGCAAACTTGTCCTAGTTGAAAAAGGCCCAACAGGTTTACACTTTCGCGATAACGTGACTAAATAACTTCAAATGATACGGGGCCCAAACACAAAATGGCCCATCAGTATTTTAGAAGCTTTTGGCCCAATTGTCATATGACACAAACTTGTCCAGTTTAAATGGCTCAACAAGTTCATAGCTCATGACGAAAGGTCCAACTGAATCCAAATGATGATAGTCCCCAAACGCAAGTATAAAGAGATGGTTTCTATTGGTCATACAACTATGGTTCACATGTAGGTTTATGGGGGTGTAGAAAAAGGTTCCCGCCGGCGAAGGATTACCCACAACTAGGTCTCCTCATTCAAGGGTTTGAGCGACCAAGTGAGCGCACCTCTTTTTTATATGCTAAGGTACGTGCCAACGAGTGATGATACATGACTGACTGTCAAATGGATTTCTTATTGAAGATTCCCCATATGGAGGGTGGAGCGGACTCTCTTAAATACCCAAACCTCTTAGGCTCTTATCGCCTTGGTGACAGGAACAAACAATAAGTCTTCCAAATTAGTCCATCACGGTAAGCTTCGAGTAAATGATTATTCAGGTGTCTTCACAGCTTTTACCTTCAGCTATAGAAAGGTAGTGAATGAAGGAAGACATCAAACCATTACCTAGCTCTAATAATGCCTTTGATTAAACCCCTTCAACCCACGATAGACACGGTTAATTAAAGCACAAATCACAAACATTACAAGACATTATTTCGGGGCCGATTCTCAATCCCCAATGGAGTCGCCAGACTGTAGGACACAGAAATCGGTGACGCTGTTCCAAGCTCGCAGCCCGGTTGGGAGTACAGAGTAGCCCGCGGGGGACTAAACCGGAGAAATAAAATGGATTCGCCACCCAGTGTGAACTGAGAAATGATTTAAGGCCGCACTCACCCCTCGCAAGGGAAGACGTCAAACCGTTGGGTTCGGAATGGTCCCTTACTTATGCCACTTGTAATGAATGGATTCACGCAATAATATAACCAAGTCTACGCAACATACACATGCATCAATAATCTATATCTAAGTTGGCACACATAGAAGTAAATGAAACGAAAGCGAGCACAAATTCCCATGAACACATGCATGAACGTTTCTTCAAGCGGTACGTGGAGTTGTATCCGAAGTACAGACCGCACTACCATCCATTCGGATTCGGCTACGGAATTTACGTCTGGGTTTCCATCCGATATACCACGAGAGGCAACACTCAAGCATTAACAGAACGCAATCATTAACCCTATATAGACAGACATAACATACGATAATGTATATAACCATAAATAACCGAAGAGACAAATATGCGAAATAACAAGAAAGATAAATAAAACAAAACAAAAATGCGGAACAATGAAACAACAATAAACATAAATTAAATGCGAAATAATAAAAGACTAATAATACGAAATAGATGCGGAATAAAAAATATGTGACCAAAGAACTTGGCCGTTTTCAATGTAGGACTTCGCATACCCGGTTGGACGTATTCCACGTCCAACCGAGCATGCCGTTTCCAGGACGACAAAATAAAATATAATAAAGGGTGCCCTCAGGTCTTACCTTTTTAGTCGCTTCTTGGAAGTGCGTTAGGACGTCGCCAGAAGGGTTAACATTTCCGCTATTTTTCTGGTTCGCTGTTTTCGCTCACCTCGCTGTTTTGGGCTGCTATTTTCTCTGTTTTTTTTTATTGTTGTTTCTGGTTATTGTTTTCGGTTACTGTTTGCGGTATCAAGCATAAAATTGGACAAATAAATCGCCATATTGCCGAGACATATGAAGCATGTATTGGGTTTGATTTTGATCAAAATGTGTTGGACACTAATTGATGTAATTGAGCATGATTAATTAGGCTAATTGATGTTTTAGAAATGTTAATTGGGTAATTAATTGTGTAATACACTTTATGTAATTAAATTGTAAAATTGGATTTTTTGTAATTTAATTGAATTAGGCCTATTTTAGAAATTGGGCTTTTTTAGAAATTGTTGTAATAAATTTGGAATTTATTAATTGGACATGCTTGTCCAGCCTTTTTACCTCCTTACTCTTTGTATTCTCTTCTCACCTATTCCCCTCAATGTAAATGAGGTTTCTTTAGAAGTGTAGTGTAAAGGGTAGAAGTAAATACTTGTGCTAGCGGGAGAGATGAAAATGAGAGATTTGATCTATGATCAATGTGTTAAGTATCCATCCGCATATCATTATTATTTTATTTATACGCGCTTTATTATGTATTTAGAATGCATGTTTAAGGGTGTATGATGATGAGACCTTAACAAAGACAATAAATTGGTTGCCAATTTGCACACGAAAAACCCTCACAAATATTAAGCGTTTTTCCTTCCATTGAGTGATTCTTACTCAAGATCTAAGACTGGCATTGGTTTGTTGGCCAAAGTCAAGGCCTTTGTCCGTCGAAGATGTGTTTGAATCACGAGAGCTTTGTTCCATATTGGTGTCTTGTCCAAGTTGTGGTTTGTTGGCCAAAGTCAAGACCATTTCTTGTCCATCGACATTGATTACGAAGCTTTCCATGGTCAATGGGTCGCGCTTAACTGGGATCACTAAGTTTGTTCTGCCAAAGCCAATGATTAGTTGATTCAGCGGAAAAAGGTAAGGCAATATATTGGATATATTGGCATATATATTGTATATATGTTTCGGACTTGGAAGTCCCCCTACTGGATCTAGGAATCGGATTGGATCCAATTGATCTTAGAGATCTACCTAGTTAATTATCATATAGTTTGTTGGCCAAAGTCAAGATTGTGTGATATTTAACGGGATCCTAGCCCACTAGGAAACACGGTTTCCCGGGTACTCGACAGAGGGTTAGAGGCTCGCCGAAAAATAGTGGGAGGCAAGAATTGAATTTGCAATATTCGTTTAATTACTTGCCATACGCGCTCAAATCAAATATCATTCGTCAAATTAATTAAATGTTAGTTGGACTAATATTTAAATTGTTGTTTTAATAAAACAATTGGACTGTATTCAAACAAATTTAATTATAGTTGATTAATATAGTTGGACTATAATAATCATTATATTAAATAGTACCGAAATCGTTGATTAAATAGTTGGACTATTAGAATCAAGATATAATTGAAAGATTGACATTTAAAACATAATCCTAGGGAAAATGTTTTTAAATGGTTTAATTTTCAAATTGGGAATAAATTTTAGGATGGTCCTGGAAACTAATAAGTTACTTTATTTGATAAAATAAAATATTAGGCCTAAGCCCGGAGTTAAGCAAATAGTAGAGCATAATCTTTGGAAGATTTATGTAATGATAACTTTAGAGCTTAATCCATTATACTTGTCAATTAGACTCCTTAATTTCTTAATCAGAATTAAGGATTAGATCCTTAAAGTATGATAAAGAAATTGAAGGATCTTCATAAATCTATCTTTAGATTTTAGAAGTATAATATTGCAATACTAAACTCTTGGAGAGTTAATGACTATTCTCAAGGAGACAAAGTCAAAGTTTGCAATAAGGCAAGTAGCGCAAGGCGCACTTTACTTCGATATTCTAGAAACCCGAGGCTTGGCCAAAGGCTTCTGGAATATGGAAAAGGGCAAAGGCAAAATCATTATAATCTTCTGGGAAGATAAAGGAAATTTCCCAAAATGTTTCCCTAAATTGTGGCAAACGAGATCGCGGAAGCGTGACTGCCGTTTGGACAAAGCAGACATGAAGGAATTGAAGACGGGACAAGGCTCTGACTTCAAATATGTTTGTCATAATTATGTTCACTACTAGTATTAAAATTGGATTTTAAATACTTAGTGTGGTACATAAATATGCATTGATGTTCAGAATCTGCTATGAGCAAGATACTGACATCAATTGAGATTAATCGGCGAATTGGAAACGGGACGACTGTCGCTGTTTTAACCGTAGATACCTAATTTAGGAACTACCCTTCGGGTGTGTACCTAAATATGGAAACTGTTATAATGTAACTAGTTTGACTAGGAACGTTATCTCCATATCAGTGTTTATCCATTGCGGATATACCTTTATATTCTAGAACACTAAAGTGTTTTATTAAATAAAGATGATATTGAGATAAACACATTAGATGTGAATAACAGAATTTATATTTTGAATATAAATAAATCTCAAACGTATAATATGACAAACAATTAGCTCAAACTGATTTGATCAGATGAAACTTTTGTGGCATTGTTGTCTGGGACACAACTAAACAAGAGTCGTATATCCGCACTTTTGAAGAGTGGGTACTCGGACATATTTGATTCCACTCAAATAAAGTCTGCGAATCTAGTTTATTAGGCAAAGTGCCTATAACACATTTACTTGGTAAAAGTGCAAATGCCACCGATATGATTAGCCCTAGTTCATAGTGAAGCTAGTGGGCCCATGTCTAGCTAAGCTAGAGGTGGATATGAATATTTCGTGACCTTACGGATGTGGCATCGCGTTATGGTTATGTGTTTCTTTTGGAACACAAATCAGAAACTTTTTCAGTTTCGACACGAAATAGACAAACAAATCGGCTAAAGTATTAAACACCACGGTTAGACCATGATGAAAATACTTAAGCAATAAGTTTCTAATATACTTGAAAGAGTATAGTATTCTTTCAATGAGGACTCCTCCCGGAACACGTCAATTTGACGGTGTGTCCGAACAGAGTAACCAAATTTTGTTAGACATGATAAGGTTAATCATGAATCGCTCTGAGCTACCATTTCCTTCAACGGATAAGCATAAACAGTGCAGAACTTATTTAGAATAAGGTTCCATAAAATCTGTTAGACATATTTCATATTAGATATTAACAGGAAAGAAACCGGGTTTCTCATTGTTGATGATTTGGGTATGCTAGGCATATGTTTGGGTGATACCAAACTAAAACCCAAATTGTATAAGTGCCAATTGTAGGTTATCCTAGGGAAACCAAAGTATAGTACTTATACAACTCACAAGAGAACAATGTAATTGTTGCTCGCCATGCGATTTTCCTAAGAGGAATACCTATATGCAGTGGTAAGTGGGAGGATAGTAAAACTCGATGAAAATCGGCGTAATACTATTCCAGGCTCTGATTCCTTAATGGAACACTAATAGTTCATCAAGGATGAAACTATGACCATAATTTTCGAATACACAAGAACCGCGTATTTCGGAGAGAGTCAGAAAACAACATGGGGTATGGGTTTCTGATCTCACCTCGAAAAGATGTCAATCTTATTGAGGAATACCAACTGACTACGTATGAGGAAGTGATACAAGGTATCGACTCCATATTATGGCAAAGTGCCATGATATCCAAAATGGATCCCATGTAAATCAACAAGTTTGGATACTAGTTGATGTACCGCAAGGCATTGTGCCTATTGGTACTTTATAAGTCTTCAAGGAAGACATACATGGATGGCAACATACCAACGTACTGAGCTAGGCTTGTAGCGGAAAGGTATCGTTATCAACATTGTGTTGATTACAACAAAATCTTTTATCTGTTGCCACGGTAAATCCATTTGGATAATGCTTGCTAACGCTGCATGTTTCATTTATGAAATATGACAGCTGAACGGGAAAATTGCTTTCCTGAAAAGGAAACCTTTTGGAGGATGTTTACAACATCCTGTCGGTTTTGTCGTACCAAAACTAGCAAACAAGATTTGCAGGTTATTCGATCCATGTTTGGATTGAAGCAAGCATTATAGTTTATGATAATATGGAATTATCATATGGAATTATCGTTTGGTTATTCTCGGTAATATGGAATTATCGTTTTGATGTAATCATAATAGTTTATGATTTAATTCAAAACGTAAATGATTCTTGTGTATATAAGGAGGTTAGTAGGAGCACACTGACAATGGATGTCCTATAAAATAATGATAATATGTCATTTCTTGGAAATGATATTCCCATAATAATCGGTGAAAGCTTGGCTTTCGAGAAAACTCTCCGAGAAATCGTACATTGAAAAATGTACGTGACCTGGTGTCTCATACACTTTGAGCATATGGATTCACAATCAGGCCAATCCTAGTGATGGTCACTGGATTGATATTAAGAACATCCATTAGTATCTTAGAGAACTAAGGATGCTATCTTTAACTATGTAGAAGGAGAACTTGAAATGACTGGGATCATTGTAGCAAGTTTCCTAAGCCGATATAACGACTATAAGTTGCAAAACGGTACTATACAGTTTGAATAACGAAACAGTGAGCTGGAAATCTTCCAAGCAAGATACTGTTACCGAATAAACAACAAATGCGGGTTATTGCTGCAGCTGAGGTAGCAATAGAAGCCTTCTGGGTCGATAATAAATATAATTAGATTAGATATAGTTCTATTAAGCAGCTGAGCTAGGCTTCAGCACAGGCTAAAGAATTAATGGTCTCATCAACGATCCAGATACATACTTCGATATTAATCTGATTCGTTCGGATCATACATTGTGGCAATGTGATGATCGAATAAATCGCATCAGATGATAATCATGCAAATTCGCTGACAAAAGTCTTTTCTCAGCAGTTTGAGCCAACCGTACATAGTTCGGGTGTTAGACACTCGAGTGACTAGCTATAGGCCAAGTGGGAGATTGTTGGACAATTATGACCCACATCGTCACTATTTGTACAGATCATGGTGTTGTTGTACAAATTAACTATGTGACAAAGGAGATTGCACACTTATCATTTGTGATTAGATCACCAAGATATATAAATGATAGGAGGTCCTTATGATTTTTTCCTGGATTGAGAATGATATGAGACAGTATCAATCCACGAAAGGATAAATCATTAAATATCCCTAGTCAGGGTATTATCGAGATTGGACATCGATAAATACATAAAAGACTAGTATTACACTTGTGCGCGTTGTGAGGGCACAAACGGTATAGTTCTCATATATTTGGGTATAGGATACCCATGTAAGTGT
The DNA here is from genome assembly GCA_019454045.1 of Zanthoxylum bungeanum. Taxonomy (NCBI): domain Eukaryota; kingdom Viridiplantae; phylum Streptophyta; class Magnoliopsida; order Sapindales; family Rutaceae; genus Zanthoxylum; species Zanthoxylum bungeanum. Next base: position 37,765 of record SKCR01026435.1, on the reverse strand, counting down.
AATAGGAGGTTGTGTTTTACCTATGGTACGGGAAACAGCTTCGCTCTGGAAAGACCCCCTCAGAATTCCATTGGTAGTATGACTATGTGTCTATGGAAGTCCGAAATCAGGGTAGGTGTACTTGGTCTTAACCTGAGACTTGCACCACTAATACTTGCGACAATCAATATGCTTTGGTTTTTGTCGTCCAGGGCTTTAACAGGTTCTGTGTACGCCTCTGCTGGGTATATTGAGAATCGTAGTGTGTTGGGTGTGATGTCAAGACGGAAGTATCACGCCAGTCATATGGAGATGATGGTCGCGTAGGGATACAGAACTGGTTCTCTAAAGGGTTGCAACCATCGGGATAATATGACTTGGTCATGATTATTCGATAATAAAGAGACTAGTTGCTAGTAATCCGATATATGCATCGTACGGGGCAGACACTGTACCAGCCCCGGGCCTTGCATGTGATCATCCGATACTGGATCGAAATATGCAATACTACGTATACTACGCCTGATATAGATCCTTATATTCCTGTAAGGATATTTCTGGAGAATTGGGTAGGCATGATGCTTTGCTAGAAGCCAACCTTGTCTTGTAAATCGGTATAAACGTAGTACTAGGTACTTACGTGTTCGGATAGTCCGACGACCGTATTTACTGCCAACATATCCGGGGATCTCATGGGTCGCTTCCCGAAGATTCACCGATGACGTATGACTCGCACTTTAATTAATATGGGATTAATTAGAAGAGAGAGAAAATTAATCTGGGATTAATTGCGGAGATATTTTATCTAGGATAAAATATCAATTAAGAGAGATAACGATTAATTTGGAATTAATCGATTAAATTAATATATTCGATATATTATACGAAATTGGATTTCGACGGGGAATTGAAATTAGATTTTAATTCAGGCGAACGAAGCGACGTGAATAGTAATTATGCTAGGCATGATTATTTAATTAAATTAGATTTAATTACGTCGCAACAGAAAATTCGTTAATTTGGAATTAGGGAACCCGAGCCCGGGATTATTTGCGAGCGCATTCGCATTTCGAATTCGAGTACAGCACACAAGTCAAATTAAGCGTCAAATCGCTAGTCGCATCAAGCGTCAAATCATAAGTCACTTTGAGTGATTGACAACATGTCACTTGTGATTGATGTGAGTTGATGGATAACATTAATGCCAAATTTGGAGCCAAATTTGTGTTAACTTTTTGAAAGCTTTTTCATAAAATTTGGTATATGTTTTATTTATTGATTTTGGAAATCAATTTAACATAACACATTTTCCAACTCTCTCTCCTCTCTTTCTTCTTCCTCTCAAACACGCCCAAGGGGCTGTGTTCTTCACTGGTTTCTACCCAAAATGCCGAGAGCCATAGGGAAGCAATGTGTGATGATTTTATGGCAAAATCATCAAGAGCTAGCACTCCGAGAGACATGCGAAGGTGATAGGGAAGTCCACCCATGAGCTTGGAATCATTTCGCAAATCTTGGAGCTTGATGGAGATGGATTGAAGCCGAAAATGGTGAAGACAACAGCAGCTCACTGCCGTGACTTCCAGTGGGCAGAAAGTTGATTTTTGTTGTCCACCGCGTCGCTCAACCGATCGATGTAAGTATTCAGTAACTTCCTCGATTGTATTCGCACTTATTTCTTGCTTGTTATTCGATCCTCGGGACCGTAGAAACTCCAACACTTATATCTCGAATAATCATCAATAAATGTGATGAAGTATTCATAACCACCTCGGGATCTTACATTCATTGGTCCGTAAATGTCAGAATATATTATCTGAAGTGGTTGAATGACTCTTATACATTTTCTAGTAAAAGGTCTATTGGTCATTTTTCTTTCTGGACAAGAGTCACGGACTGGTAAAGTTCCAAGCCTTAACTGGTTTAAAATTCCATTCTTTATCAACCTATCTATCATGTCAAAGCTAATATGACCAAGTCTAAGGTACCATAGATATGTGTCATCGTGAGATATCTTTTACCGTTTTGTTTTAGGTTTCTCAACCTTAAACAACTCAGCGTTGAGCAGTGAACTATGTGTTAACAATCTTAACACATATAAGTTTTCCTTGAGTTTCATGCGCATATAGGTAATCCATTTCTAGCAATAATAACTAAATTATTATTAAATGAAATATAAATACCATTGTCCAAAAGTTTAGAAACATAAATCAAATTCCTTCGAAAACTAGGAATAAATAACACATTGTTCAATTGTAAATAACTATTATTTAAAAAATTTAAACTCAAAACTCACATTACTCTTGCTGAAATGGAATCCCCTCTCCCAACTCTCATGGTATAGTCACCTTCAGCAAGGTCCCTCCATGAGTCAAGTAGCTGCAAAGAAGAACAAACATGGTTAGTAGCACCAGAATCAACAATCCATGGGGATTTATCATCCTCCACTAAAAGAGACGCAATGACAAGTAAATCGTATTTACATGTGGTCTTATTCTCTTTCAGCTCAACAAGGTATTTAAGATTGTTTATTTTCCAATGCCCATCCTTATTGTAATAGAAACACTTTCCTTTGGGTTTGGCATCCTTAGAACTTCTCTTATTCTTCTTAATGGGCTTTGCGTTAGCCATCCCAACGTATTTCTTCTTTATCTTTGCATATTTAGAATATTCAATAACATTTGTCTCTCCACTAGGGTTACGAGGATACACCAGCATGAACTCGTAATAGGTGAGCTCATTAAGCAGTTGAGTCAATTAAAAGTCAACTTGTTCAAAATATAGTTGCTTTTAAACTTCAAGAAAATCTTTGAAAGAGTTTCCATGGTCATGGTCACCTGGTTACACACGTCAATACGAGCTCTATGAGTTTCAGTGGACAGACTTCCGCCTGGCTTCTGACGGAGGCCCGTAACATCTCATGAGCGCACTGGACTGGAGTTCTAGAGCTAAACATTTCCGCAAATAGAAGAAAACACTTAGAATAAAAATGGCGGGGGAAAAAGCAAGGAGAAAAAAAGGAAACAAATATGAAGCTAGCAGGTCAGTCAGAACCTACCAGCTTGCCTTGACTGGGGTGGTGAAGTATCCGGGATAAGGCCCGAGTCGGCCAAGGTATAAGGATTCACGAGGTCCTTATAGTGGCCTCCAAATTCAGCTGTCTTCTTCACCCTGGCCAGGTTCTCGTGGTGGACTTTGAAGAGATACCCCCAGAAAGCTGCAGAAGGTTCAGAGGTTAAAAATTGGTGAAGTCCGTAAAAATGAATTCGAGGGTCGGGTCGTTATCTTTGTCAGAAAAGATATTAGGGACTGTGATGAGTTCGCTGTCAACTAACTATTGTTATCTCCAAGGGCCTACCGTGATGAACCACTTGTCCTTGAAGTTTTTGTTGGTGGCCGGGAGATTGGTGATAAGATGGGGAACCCCGGTATTAGCAGAAATATAGTACCAACCCTTGTATTCTTTTGGGTTGGCGTTCATCTGGTACAACCTTTTTAGTTCAGAGAGGGTCGGCTCTCCCAGCCCAGCTCGACTCTAGATAACGTACAACCCGACCCAGATTCTCCATCTGTTCTGGTTCAGTTGGCACGGAGCTATGTGCATGGAGGATAATATCCTTGTAAAGTAGCCTTGGATGGACAGATGCAGTCCCATATCGAATAAAGCCGCGCACAGTGCCACGACATCATTTCTAGGTAGGCACGCTTGGTCCCAATCCCTCGGGAGGTTGATATCCTCTAGAATGCTGAACTTTTCCCTTAATTTCTCTAAACCGATCTCGGTGATTGACCGGCGTAAACACACACGTATAACGCAAGCGCACGTATCGTTCAAGTAGTATAAAAATATCGATCCCACGAGGACTTAATTCCTGCTGTTATTATTAATTGTTGAATCTATTTATTTACAAATATCTAATTAAAAGGAGAATAAAATTGATTGCTTGATTGATTTGGTTGATTGAAGATTTGCTAATTAAATAAAAAAAAGATAAAAGAAAATACTAAGGAAAATAAAAGACACAAAGATCTAAGGTTGTGATTTCTTTTGATATCATTTAAAAGATGAAGTGATTATTTTATGTTTGTGTAATAAATCAGTTTACTAACCTGGAACACTAAATTATGTAAAAGCCTCTTCCGATGGTCAATTACAAATACCCAGTATAACCCAATTGAACAATATTCCTATGTCAACCACATTACCTGGATTCATTAAGTCTAAGTTCCAATTATGATTACCCCCGCCCGACAGGTATATCCTATCCAGTAAGGAAATCTATTAAAGGGTTATCTATCCTCAAGGAAGATCGTGGGCTATTAAGTCTAAGGCTGAAACCTAAAATCCCTATGTCTAGTTCATTTTAGATTTACCATATCAATCTTATTGGTGATCAGACAATAAGAAGCATTAAGCTTAAGACTTAATAAGTAAACTTATAAATTACCCAAACTATAAAATAATCCCTTATAAACTAGTGATATTAAAAGTCATCACAACCCCTAGATAACTAACACATAACTAGGACTAATAAAAACATAAAAATAAAAGACATAAAATAAAAATAATGAAAAGTAAAATAAAATAAAATGTTAGGGTAAAATGAATTATTTCTACTACTACTTATTTAGATATCTCCCATTAAAATAATATTAAAAACTTGTGATTAATATCAACCAGCCATAAAGGCGGAACCAAAATAACCAGCCATAAAGGCGGAACCAAAATAACCAGCCATAAAGGCGGAATATATGTTTTATTACCCACCGACCAATCTGGCGGTATCCTGATTAAGTCCAATTTAAATAGTAAATATATTATTTTTAAGGGAGATTAATCTAAATAGTAATAGTAAAAGAAATTACCTTTCACCCGAACATAAGGAAATTACCTCATCACGGTAAATAGTAAAAACTGTAAAAAGTAAATAGTAATAGTAAAAACTGTAAAAGAAAGTAAAAAGTAAAAATTAAATTACTATTATTACAAAAAGTAATTAAAATTATTTACAAAACTAAAAAAAAGTAAAAACTAAAGACTTTTAGAGAGAGAAACTCTCTCTTTAGAAGGAATTGAAGAGAGAGAATGGGATACTGAATTCTGAAATCTCGAGCTCAATTTATAGGCGTCGATAGGGTCTGGGCGTCGCGAAGCGCAAGGGTTAAGCGTCGCGACGCCAGCTACAGTGACACGTGTCACTTGCTGGTTTGTCGGCTGAGATCTTATCCGATGACGTGGCACTGTTCATGACGTCATTGCTTACGTCAGACTGATGATGTGGCACTGTTCATGACGTCGTTGCTGACGTCATGCTGACGTCACTGTCGGCAACTGTCGGCACGGTTGGATGGTTGACACGTGGCATCCGGCGCACATTAGCAAGTCTTCTGTGATGGTGACACGTGTCAAAGCGCACGTTAGCAAAGTCAACTTTTCAAATGTTGACCCGTTGGCCACGGCGCATTTTAGCAACTTCGGCGCAGGCTGGGAGTCGCGACGCCAAGGCTATGCGCGGCGCGACGCGAAGAAGACGAAATTATTCCAGTTGACGCATTTTTGACCGGTTTTGTCCCAAATTGCTTCCAGTGCTGTCCAAACTTTATTTATCTGTAAAATAACAACAAAACATATCAAAACGTTCATAAAACTCGAGAAACAATACAAAACATTAGGTCAAATGAGTGGGAAATAGTGGTATAAATACCACTCATCACACCCCCAAACCTAACATTTTGCTAGTCCTCGAGCAAAACAGAAAATAAAATAACATGAAAATAAACTTTAACTAAGCCACTTTCGTAGGGATCACGGTTGCATTTAGCGTATGCAACAAGCCTTTAAACCCCTAGGTGTCCCTAGTGGACGAGTTGTAGTCTCGTGAGGGTTTACAGCAATGATACCCACAAACATTTTACAAAAGTAAAAATGTAGTAAAACTAATGCACACAAAAGCAAAAAGACAAGCGAAAAGAGAATAAAGAAAGTTAGTGACTAATCAGGTGAAAATTCTACTCCAAGTTACTAGTTGTTTTGTTTCTTTCTAAATTACCGAATAAGTAAATTCTCCGATTATTTTTTTACCATTCTCCATATACACAGCCAACAAAATATTAATCAACTCATTTTTGCCCACAACAGTCATAAGTGCAGTTGATAAGAGAGTAATATTTTTGTCCTAAAGTTCTATCAGATTTCACACCTTTTTGTAGTAAAGGAATAATTTTCTGATTTTTCTGATTTTTTCTTTGATTTTTTTTTTCTATTTTTTATTTATATACAATACCTTCCGTCTATGTAGCGAGCTTTGGGTTGGTGGCTCCCAAACCAGTTGGCTTTAGGGCACCAGGTGTTAAGACACCCCTACGAACTTAATTACTCAGACTTCAGATATATATATTTTTGCAGCATCTTCGATCCATGTAACGAGCTTTGGGCCAGTGACTCCCAAACCAGTTGGTTTTAGGGCACTAGGTGTTAAAACACCCTTACAGACTTAATAACTCGGATCTCGGACGTTTTTTTTTTTTTTTTTTTTTTTTTTTTTTTTTTTACTCCATCACTATTTAGAGATGCTTCCTCCAATTAAACTATAGTACGGAATATTACAAACTTTTCAATTTTAGCTCATGACTGTATGTTCCATGTAAGTTCATAATACCTGTCAACTGAACATATGAAGATTCATTTTAGTCAGATTTATGGAGAATTCACAAATTAAATAATTCAAAAGGAAATAAACAAAAATTAACTTATTTTGAAATAAATGGTTTCAGATACGTATCAGGAGTGAAAACTCCTTACTCAGCTACCTCTCACCAATTTCACATTTTTAGTCAAAACAGAAACACAAAAATGCAAAATATTTTTGTAATTTTTGAAAATTTTTCATTTTTTTTGTATTTTTCGAAAAATTTTGGGCTAAAAATAAAAACAACATACAAACTAAAAACAAGGTACTAATCAACTAAATCCCTCCCCCAAACCTAAATGAGACATTGTCCCCAATGTCTTAAACAGTAAAAAGAGAGTTTAGAAGGTTGTACCTGGTTAGCTGAAATCTACAGGAAATTAAAGGTTAAGATCCAGATTAATTCGACGCCTCTTACCACGATCGTCCTCAGACCAATTTATCTTTGATAGGATAGGGTCAACTTGTGGTTCATAGGCTATGAGTTGATCTATAGATTCGGAGCAAGTCTGGCAGTGAAGAGGAGTTCTTTCATAGGTTTTGAAACGAACCCATTTCTTTGAGCATCATCAAGAAACACACAAAGAAAATCATAAAATCCATCAACGTTGAGTAGTCCAATTGGTTTCTGGTGTATGTTCAGGTTCGCCCAAGATAGAACTATAAAAATTTCCTCCAATGTACCTAAACCACCTGGCAAAGCAATAAAAGCATCAGCACGGTTAATCATTTCTACCAGTCGTTCAGACATACCTGATACGATCAGTTCCTCTCCGTTTGATGAGCCAATAAGATTTGCCTCTGCCAACGGTTTTGGGACGATTCCCAAAACGTGACTGCCTCCTTCCTGTACGGCTTTTGAAACAATCCCCATAAGTCCGAGATTTCCTCCGCCATATATTAGGTGCATATTTCTTGCAGCTAAAACTCGACCCAATTCCTGTGCCGCTTCTATGTATTGTGGTTTAGTACCAACAGTACTACCACAAAACACACATATGTTTTCAACCCGTCTTCTTGAAGTGGCTTCCATTTTTATGTTTTTTTTTTCTTTTTTCAAATCAGGATGCCTTCAAAAGTGCAATGACAGGCTGAATTTATAGTACCTGAAAAAGGGTGAGTAATAATAGCACTAATATCTTCCAAAGGACGATTGTTAGCTAAACAGCAAAACAAATCGTGAAAGGTCAAAAAGTCTGGATCCTGTCTACGAAAATAAAGATAATTACAACAGAAAAGCGAATCAAAGCAATAATTAAGGTAACGGAATTGTGTATGCAATACGCCACTTGCTTAGTATAAATTCATTAGAATGCGTCTCAAGATTTCATTCCTTATTCAGCCATTGCTAATGAATTGTTCTCATCTTTGATTGCCAAACACAATTCCTTCTGTCTTAAAATGCTTCGTTTATTCCTTTCCCTACAAAAATAACACACAAAATTAAAAAGTTCACAAAATATGAAAAATAAATCACAACAAATTGCATGGGTTGCCTCCCTGCTAGCGCTGAATTTTTCGTCTTCAGCCAGACGTGAATGAAATTCATCTGTTAAGGAGGTTTCAATGTCGTTTTGGATGTCCGATTAAGGACAATCCCGTGAGCGTTGCTTTTGAAGGGTCTCTTCCAACGGTAAAGTGGCAAAAAGAATTTTGTCTCATTCAGTGCTCGTGCCACCTTTTTACTCCTTGTTGTTCCAGTGGTTCCTGCAAAGAAAGAAAGAAAATCAGGAGGTCTCGTATGATGCTTGACTTGGAATGGAAGTTCCATTCTGTCAAGCTTCTGGGTGATATCTTTAGGTTGTACTTCCCAACACAGCGATGTTTTTCCTGAATGCATTAGGTCTTTATTGGTCTGACAGTTGCTCTTCTATTTGCTCTGCTTTTTGCTCCATCTTTTCTTCACAGATGTATTTGAAAATTTCCATATTCAGCTCTTCATCTGTCATCTGTGAAATACATGTTTCAAAATTTTCAACCTGAGGATGAAAAGAAATGTCAGATTTTAGGTCTTCATCCTCTGATCTGGGTGAAATGATTGGCTCAGGTAGATCTTCATCAAACATTTGTGCAATAGAATCTCCAAGATCTTCATTTTGAGGTTTGAAAGTTTGATCCTCCGTTGTTGGTGCAGTTGGTATAAATGGATCAGCTTCTTCCTCGTCAGAGTCAGAATAATAAAAATCAAATCGAGACTTTGCCGGTTCGGGTTCCTGAACTGATACCTCTGGTTGTTGATATTGCTCAGCCTCCTCCTCTGTTGAAATGTCATTGTGAAATGATTGGTACTCGAAGGCTTCATCGGTGTCATCTGGAACTGGTTCTTGAAGTATATAGTTCTGGTTTTCTGTGAATTGTCTGATCTGATCTGTCATTCTTTGTATGGATTCTGTGTTACTCAGAACTTGTGCATCAAATCGAGCTGCTTGTTCTTTGAACATGTGAATCAATTGATCTTCCTCTGATGGTTCTGGTTGTTGATGAAGATCAAAGATAGATGGTGGATAAGATGGAAAATGTGGTTCTGTGAAATGTGATGGCTCGTCATAGCATGATTGTCTCCAGAAATTCTCCCACTCTGATCGATATATACATTGATCGCTCGGGTGGTTACTATCACAAATCACACATCTCCCCATTTCGTTCTGATGAACAAATGTAGCATTGCTTGGTTCTGGCATCCAGTTATAATCATTGGGCTGTTCAACAGGCACAGAAAACTAGACTGTTGCTCCCAGATTTGGGGTGTATCTTCTTGTAAAGCACGTAATTTTTCAATCTCCCAGTAGTGTTCCATTTTTAAGTCATCTGAAATCAAAAGAAAGAAATAAAAATTACAGATAAAAATAAAGAAAACTAGATACAAGTAAATTAGATAGCTTCAAAATTAATAACTCAAGAAATATAAATCCCGGCAACGGCGCCAAAAACTTGACCGGCGTAAACACACACGTATAACGCAAGCGCACGTATCGTTCAAGTAGTATAAAAATATCGATCCCACGAGGACTTAATTCCTGCTGTTATTATTAATTGTTGAATCTATTTATTTACAAATATCTAATTAAAAGGAGAATAGAATTGATTGCTTGATTGATTTGGTTGATTGAAGATTTGCTAATTAAATAAAAAAAGATAAAAGAAAATACTAAGGAAAATAAAAGACACAAAGATCTAAGGTTGTGATTTCTTTTGATATCATTTAAAAGATGAAGTGATTATTTTATGTTTGTGTAATAAATCAGTTTACTAACCTGGAACACTAAATTATGTAAAAGCCTCTTCCGATGGTCAATTACAAATACCCAGTATAACCCAATTGAACCATATTCCTATGTCAACCACATTACCTGGATTCATTAAGTCTAAGTTCCAATTATGATTACCCCCGCCCGACAGGTATATTCCTATCCTGTAAGGAAATCTATTAAAGGGTTATCTATCCTCAAGGAAGATCGTGGGCTATTAAGTCTAAGGCTGAAACCTAAAATCCCTATGTCTAGTTCATTTTAGATTTACCATATCAATCTTATTGGTGATCAGACAACAAGAAGCATTAAGCTTAAGACTTAATAAGTAAACTTATAAATTACCCAAACTATAAAATAATCCCTTATAAACTAGTGATATTAAAAGTCATCACAACCCCTAGATAACTAACACATAACTAGGACTAATAAAAACATAAAAAAAAGACATAAAATAAAAATAATGAAAAGTAAAATAAAATAAAATGTTAGGGTAAAATGAATTATTCTACTACTACTTATTTAGATATCTCCCATTAAAATAATATAAAAACTTGTGATTAATATCAACCAGCCATAAAGGCGGAACCAAAATAACCAGCCATAAAGGCGGAACCAAAATAACCAGCCATAAAGGCGGAATATATGTTTTATTACCCACCGACCAATCTGGCGGTATCCTGATTAAGTCCAATTTAAATAGTAAATATATTATTTTTAAGGGAGATTAATCTAAATAGTAATAGTAAAAGAAATACCTTTCACCCGAACATAAGGAAATTACCTCATCACGGTAAATAGTAAAAACTGTAAAAAGTAAATAGTAAATAGTAAAAACTGTAAAAGAAAGTAAAAAGTAAAAATTAAATTACTATTATTACAAAAAGTAATTAAAATTATTTACAAAACTAAAAAAAAGTAAAAACTAAAGACTTTTAGAGAGAGAAAAACTCTCTCTTTAGAAGGAATTGAAGAGAGAGGATGGGATACTGAATTCTGAAATCTCGAGCTCAATTTATAGGCGTCGATAGGGTCTGGGCGTCGCGAAGCGCAAGGGTTAAGCGTCGCGACGCCAGCTACAGTGACACGTGTCACTTGCTGGTTTGTCGGCTGAGATCTTATCCGATGACGTGGCACTGTTCATGACGTCATTACTTACGTCAGACTGATGATGTGGCACTGTTCATGACGTCATTACTGACGTCATGCTGACGTCACTGTCGGCAACTGTCGGCACGGTTGGATGGTTGACACGTGGCATCCGGCGCACATTAGCAAGTCTTCTGTGATGGTGACACGTGTCAAAGCGCACGTTAGCAAAGTCAACTTTTCAAATTGTTGACCCGTTGACCACGGCGCATTTTAGCAACTTCGGCGCAGGCTGGGAGTCGCGACGCCAAGGCTATGCGCGGCGCGACGCGAAGAAGATGAAATTATTCCAGTTGACGCATTTTTGACCGGTTTTGTCCCAAATTGCTTTCAGTGCTGTCCAAACTTTATTTATCTGTAAAATAACAACAAAACATATCAAAACGTTCATAAAACTCGAGAAACAATACAAAACATTAGGTCAAATGAGTGGGAAATAGTGGTATAAATACCACTCATCAGTGATTTCTGAAGCCCGATCCATGTCAAGATTCGTGAAGTCAAGCCTAATGTGACTTATCTCAGGCCGGGGTACCCGCTTGTGATAAGATTAGCTGCCCTCCTCGGAAGTGGTCGAAATGGTGTCATAGTCGATAAGACTCTCATATCCTGAGCAATATATGACTCTGTATGGGGGCGGGGCAGTAGGCAATATCTCGAGAGGAGTAAGAAAGGAAGACTCAGAGTAAGACATTTCTATCAAGGCATGACCCGAAGCGGATGGTTAGTTCACAATTTCAGTGAGTGAAGTACATTAAAGCCAGGATTATCATCCTCATCCCTACCGAGTAACTAACCCTAGAAAGCTCTAGGTGCCCTAAATGATAGCGGAACAAGCAAGTCTTCCAAAACACAACCAAAACCAACACATACAAAACCCGGAAAAGCATATACATACAAACAACATGTATCTTCATGAGTAAACCCACCCATTGTATTCCCATCATCAAAGAAAACCCCCAAAACCCAAAGAAAAAACACAGGCATTCAAAGCATGCAAACTACCAACATTATTGAAATCAGAAACATACACTAAGAGAGAGATATTCAGAGAAGAACTTACTTGAGAGGATTGAAGATGGTGCTAAAGAACTTGTGATGGGGTTGAAGGTTGGAAAATCGTAGGAGGCAGATGAGCTTTGTTGCAATTTCTTTGGAGAATATGAAGTGTTAAAATAGTAAAATGGAGTACAGTGGCCTTTAAATAGCCAGTTCGGTTTGATTGTGACCGTTTGATGGAAGACGGGGGGAAGGATTAGTGACACGTGTGATGAGTATCTCACCCGGTTGAATTCAAATGGAATGATGAGATTGAAACGACTGTTCAGTTGGGATCCAATTGTATACGGTTTTGGCGCACAAGTAATGGATGCACAACGCGTGTCATCTTCGGGGGACGAAGCGAAGGAAGCCTTAGAATGATGTCATGAACATTTAAAGAAGGCCATGATGGCAACATAATTTCCAAAGGGCGGTTTAAGAGCCCTAGAGAGGCATTTAATGAAGAAATCATCACAAAGCGAGATCTTTTGACCATATGAATGCTCTCTAGACCCGATGAAGATCCAGTTTGATTGATAATAGGATTGAGACCCGAGGACTAAGGGACAATCCAAACCATCATTTTTTAAAAGTTCCCGGCATCAACTCACCAACTCGTTGATACCGAGAACTAGGGGACAAATGTTGATGGTATTTTTTAGACTCGAGATGATTAGAAATATGGAGAAGGGTATTAAATAGATTTTACTTTACCAAGATGGGGGCCAAGGTCTTTACGAGGATGATGGTCCAGGCCCGAGGCGTAGAGCCGTGCGACCTGACCAGTGGATCAGATTCGACTACATTTGAAAATTGACCCGAGGATGCCAGTTTTGGATTTGAAGCACTAGAAAGAGGACTCGGGATGAATCAGCAGAGGCATAATCGCATACACCTGGGGAAGGTCATCATTAGAAAATACAAGCTAGAAGAAAATCATAACAGTTCAGAATTTCATCAAGGGAAGCTATTTCTCAATGTTTCTACATGCCAATAACTAAAGCGTCTAGGAAGGAGCTCAATGTTGGCTTGGCTCTTTTGAAGAGAAGGTGAAAGAAGTGAAGGCTTTTCTGCCGACCCAACCTGTTTGTAGATGCAAGGAAGGACGTCGCTTGTTTCGGTATACCGACCCGAGAATATGGGTCGGGGTTGTAACATTATGCTCTTAGACGAACGATGTACGCCCTAAACGGAAGTTTGAGCCTCCCAATGACTGATGAGTGATGAACGGAAAATATATCAATATTTACCGCCCATTTTACTTAATATTTTGTTTAGTTTCTCGGGTTTGATGAACGTTTTGATGTGTTTAAGTTTATTTTATAGATAAAATAATATTGGGACTCAATGAAATCATTTAGGATGAAATTTGGGTCAAATAAAGGCAAAAAACTAGACTTGGCATATTAATTTTGGAGATTGGAAACTTGAAAAAGGCGTTTTAACGAAGTGCAGTTTCGGAAATTCCAATTTCGCGCAACTGCCATATTTTGGGAATAACATTTTACTCCGATACCATATTGAGCTGATTCAAGTTCCAAATTAAAGAAGACTCAAAGATCTACAAATATGAAGAACAAAATAATTTCTAATTCTAACGATTTCATGACCTAAATTAATGAAACATCTACAAGTGTGTTATGCGTAATTATTAAAGTCATTTTCAAAGAAAAAAAAAATAATAAAAATAGTTAAGCTCCCACCAAACATGATAGAGATTAATAATGGATTTGGTGGAGCAATTAGTGGAGCAATTAATAATGGATTTGGTGGATGATTTGATGGATGCAAAATTTTGCCTATAAATACCAAGCCATTTCATTTGTAAATTCATAATTTCTTCTTTGAAATTCCTTATGAATAACTAAGAAGATTGTATCTTATTTGTTTATTTACAGCTTTCAGTAATTAATTTCCGTTTTCGCACTTTCTTTTCTTTACTTTTGAGTTTTTACTTTCCGCAATTTACTTTTACGCACAGTACTTTCCTTTCTTTACTTTTTCATTTTTTTTACTTTTCAAGCAATGAGGAGGTAACTTCCCCTTACTGGGGTAAAATGTAAAGCTTTTATTATTGCTATTTAGATTAATCTACCATAATTATAATATAATAACTATTTAAAATCTGACTTAACGAGGATACCGCCATATTGGTCGGTTGGTAATTAATTATAAATTGGTTTTAACCTGACTAAGCATAGATACCGCCTGGTTGGTCGGTTGGTAATTAATTATTAATTTGACTTAATCAGGATACCGCCTATATGGCTGGTTGGTAATTATCACTCAAAGTTAATATATTATATTAAGGGAGATATCTAAAATAGTAGTAATAAAAGTGGATTCTCTAACCCCAACATTTTCTTTTATTGTACTTTTACTTTTTTTACTTTCAGCAATTTACTTTTCAGTAATTTACTTTCCAGTAATTTACTTTCCAGTAATTTAATTTCCAACATTTATTTTATGTCTTTTCTTTTATTTAAGTTTTTACTACCCATAAATATGTGTCATAACTAAGCCAGTTATCTGGGGTTGTGATGAAATCCAATATCACCGGTTTATAAGGGGTTAAATTACGGTTTGGGTAATATAAAGGTTTATTTATTGAGCTTTAGTCTTAATGCATCTTGTTAATTGGCCATTAATAAGATTGATTCGGTAAACTTAAAATGAACTTGGAAAATAGATTTTAGGTTAAAGACCTTAGACTCAATAGCCCACGATCTTCTTTGAGGATATATAACCCTTTAATAGATTTCCTTATAGGATATGAATATACTTGTCGGGCGGGGGTAGCCATAATTGGAACTTAATCTTAATGAATTCAGATAACTTGTTTAACATAGGAATATGATTAATTGGGTTATATTGTGTATTTATATTTGACCATCGGAAGATGCTTTTACATAATTTCATGTTCCAGGTTAATAAACCAATATATTACACAACCGTAAGATAACCACTTCATCCATCTTTAAAAATGATATTGGAAGGATTCACAACCCTGGATAGTTTTAAAATTGAAAAACTACTTTCAAGCAATTTTATTTACTTGTTTTAAGTTTTAAAGTCACCACCCAATCAAACAATCAATCCATTAGATACTTGTAAATATTTAACTTCATAAATTGATAACAAAAGGTTTTAAGTCCTCTTGGGATCGATACTTTTTATACTACTTGAACAATACGTGCGCTTGCGTTATACGCGTGTGATTACACACCGGTCAAGTTTTTGGCGCCGTTGCCGAGGACTTATTTATCTTTCACTATTAGTTTTGAGGTTACATACCTTTACTTGTATCTAATTTCTTTTTACTTATAATTTTTGTTTTCTTATGTTTCAGGTTCTCAGACACTAAATGAGACGAACCAGAAGCTTTGAACTTCGACCGTTTGACCCAGAGATTGAAAGAACCATCAGATAGTTAAGAACGGAAAGACGAGAAGGCCAAGAAGCAATTGTTAACATGGAACCTGAACCTTTGGAGGTTGAACCACCAATTCCCATTCGAGACAGAACCATTCCAGTGGTTGAGGGCCTCATTTCCTGTATTGTACTACCTCCCTTACCAGCAAATGTGTGTGACATCAAAACATGCTTTCATATGATTCAACAGTTCGTGCAGTTTGAGGGGAATGTAACTGAAGATCATAATGCCCACATCAGCAACTTCATGAAAGTTTGCGGCACTTTCAATTACAACAGACCATCAGAAGAAGAAATGAGACTGCGAGTTTTTCCATATTCCTTGAAGGATAGAGCAAAAACTTGGCTACAAAATTCCTTGCAAAGTACTTTCCACCATCCAGAATTGCAAAGTTGAGGAAAGACATCACATCTTTTGTACGACAAGATTCAGAATCCCTTTACGAAGCTTGGGAAAGGTACAAAGATTTACTCCGGAAATGTCCTCACCATGAGATTACAAAATAGCTACAAGTCCAAACCTTCTACAATGGACTTTATGGACTAATGAGAACCACAATTGATGCTGCTGCTAGAGGAGCTTTAATGGAAAAAGGAGAAGATCAAGCCTGAGACCTAATTGAAGAAATGGCTAACAATAATTCATTGTGGCCAACAGAAATGAGCTTGATCCAACGAATTGCTGAAATTTATGAAGTTGGAGCCAACACAGCAGTGAATGCCAAGCTAGATCAGATATGGAAATTCTTGGAAACTCTTAGCATGCAAAGCAATATTGGATCCACAAGTTCACCATATGGAGGAGCACCAGAACCAAACCAATATAAAGAAACGGTGAATTACGTCAACAATTTCAACAGACATGAGAACAATCCATATTCCAACACCTACAACCCAGGGTGGAGGAATCATCCCAATTTCGCATGGAGCAACAATTCAGGGCAAATGAACAATCCACCACCTGGATTCCAACAGCAAAATAAAGGCCAGGAGCAGGCAAATGAAACAGGAATAGTAGAAGTGTTGACCCACTTGAAAACGATAGAAGCAAAACATGACTCTCAAGCAGCTAGGTATGATGTTTTGTTTCAATCCCAAGCAGCATTAATTCAAAGTCAATCTGCTTCTATTAAAGCCCTGGAGAATCAAATTGGACAACTGGCCAATGCTCAGAGTTACAGACCGCCAGGTAACCTTTCTAGCAACACATAACCAAATCCAAGGAACATGTGGAAGAAGCAATGTCATGCCATCAAGTTAAAAAGTGGTACTGAATCAACAAAGATGTTGGAATCAAGACAACTGCTGAGGAAGTTCCAAAAGAAAGTAGCGAAGCAGTTCCACAGATGGAGGAAAAAGAAGCAAATGAAAAAGATCAAGAAAGGATCACTCTACCTCCACCTTTTCCATAGTGTCTCCAGAAGAATAAACTGGACAAGCAGTTTCTCGATTCTTGGAGGTGTTCAAAAAGCTGCATATCAACATTCCATTTGCAGAAGTGTTGGAACAAATGCCCAGCTATGCCAAATTCATAAAAGACATTCTTTCACGAAAGCAAAGATTGGGAGATTACGAGACAATAGCATTATCAGAAGAATGCAGCGCTATCATTAAGAGGAAACTTCCTCCAAAATTGAAAGATCCTGGCAGTTTCACTGTTCCTTGCACCATAGGAGAACATGACTTCGGTAAGGCTTTGTGTGATTTAGGTGCGAGTGTTAATTTGATGCCTTTTTCTATTTTCAGGAAATTGCAGATTGGAGAAATAATACCCACCTCAGTATCTCCACAACTTGCTGTTAGAACGATCGTATTTCCGAGAGGTGTAGTTGAAGATGTGCTGGTCAAAGTTGACAAATTCATTTTCCCAGCAGATTTTATTGTCTTTGATATGGAGGAAGACGAAGATGTGCCGATCATCCTCGGAAGACCATTCTTGGCTACATGTCGAACCATTATTGATGTACAAAAAGGAAAACTAACCATGAGGGTACATGACCAAGAAGTAACATTCAATGTTTTCAAAGCCATGAATTTCCCGGATGATGAAAAGAAGGAGGAATGTTTCAGACTTGATGTGATAAATAGTACCATCCAGACTTCCAATGCAATGCAAAGTTCTACAGACAAACTTAAAGCATGTCAATTACCTGTGGAGCCGGAAACGTATTGCGCACTGAAGAAGTCTATTCTTGCACTACAAGCAACAGAAGAGAAATAGTTCCACCAGCTCAAAGAACTAGAGGAATTTCACATACAGACTTTTGAGAATGCTAAACTGTACAAAGAAAAGGCCAAGAAGAGACATGATGAGAAGTTAGTACGCATACAACTAGAACCAGGGCAGCGGGTACTGTTAAGCAAATCAAGCTTGAAACTCTTTCCATGGAAGCCAAAATCACGGTGGTCAAGTCCATTCTTAATCACCAAAGTTTTACCAGATAAAGCCGTTGAGTTACATGATCCCAACTCCAACAAAATATTCAAGGTTAAAAATAAGTGTGTCAAGCACTACTGGGAGAATCATTTGAGCGAAAAAAAGAAAGTGTCACACTTTCAGATCCAGTCTAACGGTCGGGAAATCATGTCTAGCTGACGACATTAAACTTAGCGCTAGTTGGGAGGAAACCCATGCAATTTGTGTATATATTGTGATTTGGTGTCTTTTAATTTGTATGTGTTTAGTTTTTGCAGGTTAAGTCATTTCAGGATGGAAGATGCTCTCGCAAATCTTCACAAGCAATTTCCTTCTCTCCCTCAAAAATCTCTGATAAAAGTCTACAAAGCTCGCTTGGAACGGATGAGATTACTGATGATTAAAGGTATTCCTACTGACATTCGTTGGATTATTGAAGCACGGGTCCGATTGGCAGGTGAGTCTTCTGACTCTTTTATTTCACATCTGCCTGGTTTAGGTAGAAGCACCTATGCTAAAAAAAGAAGAGCTAAAAGAATGAGTGTTTGTTATAAATGTGCTCGTATGACATGTGATACTCGTTGTCGATCTTTAGGAATGGTGTCTGATAACCGCGAAGATAAGATTAATTTCATTAGGGATGGCTTGAGTAAGGAGTCTTTGGATGACATATCTAAGACTCTTGAGACGCATCCCAGTGGATATGTGTATCATGAAATTCGCATGTTATATGCACAATTCCGTAAAGAAAGACAACAGTTAAGTCTCGGGAATCTGACTCTAAAAGACCCTGTTTGCCAATTTATAAGAAAATTGGATGGGAAGCTTGTCCCTGACGTATAGACGTCATTCAAGCCGTTACATTATTCTAAATATTATATCTCTTTGTCTTTTCCTAATAATTGTGATTTATTTTGTTATTTTCTCCGACAGGATCCATGCTACTTTTTGATTTTATGATTTACTATTTTGCTACTAATCATCCTTTGGAAGATACTTGTGCTATTATTACTCACCCTTTTTCAGGTTCTATAAATTCAACTCATCATTGCACCTTTGAAGGCATCCAGATAAAAATAGAAGCTACTTCAAGAAGACGGGTTGAAAACATCTGTGTGTTTTGCGGTACCAGTGTTGGTGTTAAACTAGAATACGTAACAACGGCACAGGAATTAGGTCGATTTATTGCTGTAAGGAATATGCAATTAGTATATGGCGGTGGCAATCTTGGACTAATGTGGATCGTTTTAAAGGCTGTACGGGATGAAGGCAGTCAAGTCTTGGGAATCATCCAAAAACCCTTGGCGGAGGAGAATCTTATTGGATCATCAAACGGCGAGGAACTAATCGTGCCAGATATGCATTGGGGATAATGTCTCATTTAGGTTTGGGGGAGGAGAATAGTTAAATTGTATCTTGTTTTTATTGTTTTATTTTTAGTGAAAAGTTTTCGAAAAAGCAAATAAAAATTGAAAAATTTTACAAAAAAAAAAAAAATTATATTTTTGTGTTTTTATTTGATTAATCAGGTGAAATTGGTGTGAGATAGTTGTGTAAGGAATTTCCATTCCTGAGACGTATCTCAACCTATTTCGGAACAAGTTAATTTTTGTTTATTTTCTTTAAAATTATTTAATTTGTGAATTCTCCATAATACAGACTAAAATGAATCTTCATATGCTCAGTTGACAGGTATTATCAGCATACATGGTAACATACATACATGAGCTGTAATTTAAAAGTTTGTAATATTCAGTGCTATAGTTTAATTGGAGGAAGCATCTATAAAAAGCGATGGAGTAAAAAAATATAAAAAAAAAACGTATGAGATCCGAGTTATTAAGTTTGTAAGGGTGTTTTAACACCTAGTGCCCTAAAACCAACTGGTTTGGGAGTCACTGGCCCAAAGCTCGCTACATGGATCAAAGATGTTGCAAATATATATATATATATATATGAAGTCTGAGTAATTAAGTCCGTATGGGTATCTTAACACCTAGTGCCCTAAAACCAACTGATTTGGGAGTCACTGGCCCAAAGCTCGCTACATAGATGGAAGATATTGTATATAAATAATAATAAAAAATTCAAAAATCAAGAAAAAAAAATAGAAAAATCAGAAAAATTATTTCAATGCTACAAAAGGTG
This sequence comes from Zanthoxylum bungeanum, assembly GCA_019454045.1. Taxonomy (NCBI): domain Eukaryota; kingdom Viridiplantae; phylum Streptophyta; class Magnoliopsida; order Sapindales; family Rutaceae; genus Zanthoxylum; species Zanthoxylum bungeanum. Next base: position 17,663 of record SKCR01026435.1, on the reverse strand, counting down.
TGAATTCTGATAAAACTTTAGGACACAAATATTACTCTCTTCTCAACTGCACTTGTGACAATTATGGGAAAAAATGAGTTGATTAATATTTTGTTGGCTGTGTATATGAAAAATGGTAAAAAAATAATCGGAGAATTCACTTATTCAGTAATTTATAAAGAAATAAAACAACTATTAACTTGGATAAGAAGTTTCACCTGTTTAGTCACTAACTTCTTTATTCTATTTTCTCTTGTCTTTTTGCCTTTGTGTGCATTAGTTTTACTATCTTTTTACTTTTATCAAACGTTTGTGGGTATCATTGCTGTAAGCCCTCACGAGACTACAACTCGTCCACTAAGGACACCTAGGGGTTTAAAGACTTGTTGCATATGCTAAATGCAATCGTGATCCCTACGAAAGTGGTTTAGTTTAATTTTAATTGTTTCTTGTATTTTATTTTTTTGTTTTGCTCGAGGACTAGCAAAATGTTAGGTTTGAGGGTGTGATGAGCGGTAAATATTGATGTTTCTCAGGTTTGATGAATATTTTGATGTGTTTTAGTTTATTTTGCAGATAAAATAATATTGGGACTCAATGAAATCATTTAGGACGAAATGTGGATCAAATAAGGGCAAAAAATTGGACTTGACATATTAATTTTGGAGATTGGAAACTTGAAAGGGCGTTCTAACGAAGTGCAGTTTCGGAAATTCCAATTTTACGCAACTGTCGTATTTTAGGCATAACGTTTTACTCCAATACCGGATTGAGCGGATTCAAGTTCCATATTAAAGAAGACTCAAATATCTACAACTTTAAAGAACAATATAATTTCTAATTCTGAATAGTTCATGACCGAAATTAATGAAACATCCAGAAGTGTGTTATGCGTAATTATTAAAGTAATTTTCAAAGTAAAAAATAAAAAAATAATAAAAATAGTCAAGCTCCCACCAAACATGATAGCAATTAATAATGGATTTGGTGGAGTAATTAGTGGAGCAATTAGTGGAGCAATTAATAATGGATTTGGTGGATGATTTGATGGAGGCAAAATTTTGCCTATAAATACCAAGCCATTTCATTTGTAAATTCATACTTTCTGCTTTGAAATTCCTTATGAATAACTAAGAATATTGTATCTTGTTTATTTATTTACAGCTTTCAGTAATTAATTTCCGCTTTCGCACTTTATTATTGATATTTAGATTAATCTCCCTTAATTATAATATAATAACTATTTAAAATTGACTTAACGAGGATACAGCCATATTGGTCGGTTGGTAATTAATTATAAATTGGTTTTAACCTGACTAAGCATGGATACCGCCTGGTTGGTCGGTTGGTAATTAATTATTAATTTGACTTAATCAGGATACCGCCTATATGGCTGGTTGGTAATTATCACTCAAAGTTAATATATTATATTAAGGGAGATATCTAAAATAGTAGTAATAAAAGTGGATCCTCTAACCCCCAACATTTTTTTTATTTTACTTTTACTTTATTTACTTTCAGCAATTTACTTTTCAGCAATTTACTTTCCAGTAATTTAATTTCCAGCAATTTAATTTCCAGCATTTACTTTATGTCTTTTCTTTTATTTAAGTTTTTACTACCTGTAAATATGTGTCGTAACTAAGCCAGTTATCTGGGGTTGTGATGAAATCCAATATCACCGGTTTAAAAGGGGTTAAATTACGGTTTGGGTAATATAAATGTTTATTTATTGAGCCTTAGTTTTAATGCATCTTATTAACTGACCATTAATAAGATTGATTCGGTAAACTTAAAATGAAATTGGAAAAGAGATTTTAGGTTAAAGACCTTAGACTCAATAGCCCACGATCTTCTTTGAGGATAGATAACCCTTTAATAGATTTCCTTACATGATAGGAATATACCTGTCGGGCGGGGGTAGCCATAATTGGAACTTAATCTTAATGAATTTAGATAACTTGGTTAACATAGGAATATGATTAATTGGATTATACTGGGTATTTGTATTTGAACATCGGAAGATGCTTTTACATAATTTCGTGTTCCAGGTTAATAAACCAATATATTACATAACCGTAAGATAACCACTTCATCTTTAAAAACAATATTGGAAGGATTCACAATCCTGGATAGTGTTAAAATTTAATTTTCTTAAAAACTACTTTCAAGCAATTTTATTTACTTGTTTTAATTTTTAAAGTCACCACCCAATCAAACAATCAATCCATTAGATACTTGTAAACATTTAACTTCATAAATTGATAACAAAATGTTTTAAGTTATCGTGGGATCGATATTTTTTATACTACTTGAACGATACATGCGCTTGTGTTATACGCGTGTGATTACGCGCCGGTCAATGAGATAGGAGTAGGCGAGCGATTGATGGGACGGAAGAGAGTCTCAGACTTATCCACTGACACACGAAACCGAGTGAGTGGCTGGGATACAGGTTGACACATAGGCATAGTGTGTAGCAGTTACCGAAAAATGAGGTGAATTAATGATGTTCAGACGGCAGAGAGTGGTTGTGTCAGGCGGCAGAGCTACTATTTGTAGAGTGATTGGGGGAAATGAGCCTAAGTAATAATAACTTGGTAACGTGGCTGACATCATGAGTTGGCGAAATAGTTGATTAATTTTTCTCACGCATTCTAATAAATTGTAGAAGAGAGAAAAGAGCTTAGTGTAAGCGAGAGATAAAGTGGTCGGTCTGACCCGAGGTGATAATAAAAGTTCATTTTTCTTTGTTCCTGTGGACGTGGGTTGGATCCATTCCCCCGAATCACGTTAAATCAACTGTCTTATCTGTATGTTTCTTTATTTACATGCCAAGTTTGCTTTGGTTCCCAACTAACTAAACAAATTCACTGCTTGATAGATATTTATTCGAGGTGTGGTTTTTCACCAATTATCCCTATAACAAAAAATAACCGTTAATAGTATGAAAAACAAGTTATTATTAACGTATTTACAAAACATTTATCCAATTTAAAGGGCCACTTATTATTGCCCCGCATAATCCAAGTGCTCATATATTTTATTTCCTAAAGGAGTTTGCACCACAATCTTTAAATGGCTTTCCAAATATTTGACGGTCCCATCAAATTGTGACCCATAGACGAGAGTGCGTTGGGTAATATCCTAAAAACTAAGGGACAAAAGGCCTTTTTAACATTGGCCACTGCACTTCATGCATAAAAATAATGATGGATGCAATGGGAAATCAAAAAAGATACGTGGATAAATATGTAATAAATTTTTTTTTTATAGTGAAATATATATATATATATATATATATATATATTTATTTATTAATATTTTTATATTAATATTTGTGTATTTTTATTACATGCATTACAAGCGCGTTTAATACACGTTATTTGATTGGGCTGTTCAGCTGTTGGGTTTTAGGAAAACTTATCGTATCAAGGACCAAAAAAGTATCAAGAAATTTTTGTATTAAAAAGAAAAATCAAATTGCACTTTCCACCTGGCCAGTTGTAGAGAGAATCCAATGCCGCTGCCGGATATAATAAATGCAAAAACTCGGCTTTTATCGTATCGTGAGATATTGTTTCTTGATTTTTTTATTTTTTATTTATTTTTGTAGAGAATCATCAAAATATAAATTTATTTTAAAAAAGACATATTTCTCATCACTTCTTGTTAAAAAAATCTCTAAATACTATGTTTTGCACATTTATTTCTATATTTTTAAAATTTCTTCATATTGTCTTTTTTAAACAAAGTTTTTACATTCTCTTTAAAAGAGAGTAAATGATATAAATCATTGTTCACTTTAACCGTAACAATACTTTTTCTTTTTTAACTTTAAAAGATAAAGAGTGCAACGGTCGAAATATGAAGTAATAGTTACACTAGAATTACGGTGGCTAGAAAAAGAAATTTTCCTAATTTACGGGGTTTAATAATTTAGAAAGTGAGCTTGATTCAAATGAGCCTATAAACTTTACATTGAAAGAGTGTAATAAGTACGTAAAGTTTAGCCCTTATCGCGGTTCGGTTCTGGAATCAACCGGTAATTCTGGTTCATGCTGAAGGAGGAATAGGAATTGAACCGTACAATGTATGGTTTGATTCGATTCTTATTTATCATTCGGTTTCGGTTCAGAACCGGTTCAGGAATCGAAATCGGAACCGGTTCGCAAAACTGATTCCGGAACTGGTTCTAATTTCTAAGTCTAAGGATTTGACAAAATTTTGGATTTGAAAAAATTTAATTCATTGTATACATAATACACAATTACAACTTACTATATAATAATTGCAATTGAAATTGAATTTAATTACATTCATCATCAATCCAATGATATGTATTGCCCACTTATGAGTGCACATTCCAATTATCACTCCAAATATCACTACATATAGAAACGAATCCATTAAAATTAGTAAAATATATTTTTAACTATTTTTCCCTTTTTTATAAAGTTTGTAAACTATTCGTGTTAAGTAGTTCTTGAAACACGTGTTGCAGCATGCTTTAAAATATTTTGACAATAATCAACAAAATCTACTTTTCACTAAAGCTAAATAACATGTGTAAAACACAAATAAATTTTGTTAATTCTTCTCTATTATTGGTCTCATAATAATGAAATAAATGAGCAGAGCTAACATACCCTTCTATTTGGGTTTGTGTTCGATCAATACCTACTTCAGATGTGTGCTTATTTGTAATATGCTTCCAAATAACAAAGAAATTTGAAATTGAAAAAATAACAAAGAAGTTGAAATTGAGAATTAGTTTGTTGGAGAATATGAAAAGATGAAATAGAATAATTTATTGGAAATTTGGAATGTGAAAAAATAAATTGATATATGAAGTATTTATAGAATTATAGTTATAGAATAATAAAAAAAAATTGGCATGCCCTTGACCGTTGTAATTACAGTGGTTCCACATGAACCAAACCTCGGTTCGGTTCGGTTCTACGGTTCAGTTTGGTGATTCTGTTCTGCGGTTCCAATTCGTTGGTTCGATTCTTGTGGTTTTGTTCGTCAGTTCCGTTCAATCGTCGATTCTGATTTGGTCGAGATTCATTTCATTAATTTTTAAGAATCGGAACTGAACCGGTTCTTCGATGGTTCCAAATTAGTTCGAAATTGTCGAACCATTGAAAGATTTGGTTCCGGTCCTGACCCAATTCAATTTTGGATCGGATCGTGATTCGAAATTGAACCACAGTCAGGCCTAGTAAAGCGGGTTTACTAAGCAAGTGGGTGTAAAATGAACTTAAATAAAAAGATAGCCCAAAAACTAAATTAATTTAAAGATGTGGGGGGATATAATTAAGCTAATAGTGAAGGAACTAAATGAAATTATCTTAAGAAATCTACACACAATTCTTTAAATAGCGTGCACCCGAAAATATACAGTAAGAAGGATCGGACCAGCTGGTCAATCTTCTACTTGCTTCTGGGCTCCCTCATATGCAGTAGGCCCGAAGCTCCCCATATGTAATGTGTTGGGTTTCTTTTAAGTCCCAATGATCATTTTAAAGCAATGAAACAAGTATGAATACACAATGAAATATGGCGGAATCATACTCACATTGATCGGATTGGATGCTACGAAGAACAAAATTCTTTTGGCCCTCCTTGAGTGCTCAGCAATAACAGATTTTTCTTCCTCAAATTCGGTCATAGCTCCATTGATGGATCTCCAAGCTCCAAGCTATGCATGGTGATTCCATGCTCATGAAATTGGTTCCCTATCACTTTAGGATAACTCCTTAAGTGTGATAGCACAAGAAAATTGCCACAACTTTCTATTTTCTTCCTATTATTTTCGGCCAAGCCAAGAAATAGAGAAGAAAGTTGGTTCAAAATCGAGAGAGGGAGATGAGGGAAAAGCACAAAACCGTGAGCTCTGTAGAAGAGAGAGAAGAAATTGCTTTTGTATTTATTAATTGATTTTCCAAAAACAATTAAACATATACCATTTTTTCAATTTCAAAAAGTCAAGCCATAAAAGCTTGCCAACTACCACCATCAACTCCCATCAATCAATGAATAGTGACTGGTGTCAATCACTCAAAGTGAAAGACATCTATCACTTGATTGACAAATGATGTGACGCTAGATGTGACTAGCGTTTTGGCGCTTGATGTGATTTGAGTGCCGCACTCGAATTCAAAATGCGAATGCGCTCGCAAACACTCCTGGGCTCGGGTTCGCCAATTTCAAATTAACGAATTTTCCGTTGCGACGTAATTAAATCTAATTTAATTAAATAATCATGCCTAACATCATTACTATTCACATCGCTAACGAATTAATTCTAAATTAACTCGTTAGCCCGAATTAAATCCGATTTAATTCCAAATCGAAATCCAATTTCGTTTAATATATCGAATATATTAATTTATCGATTAATTCCAAATTAATCGTTCTCTCTCTTTAAATAATATTTTATCCCAGATAAAATATCTCTGTACTTAATCCCAGATTAATTTTCTCTCTCATCTAATTAATCCTAGATTAATTAATTAAAGTGCGAGTCATACGTCATCAGTGAATCTTCAGCAAGTGACCCATGAGATCCCCGGATATGTTGGCAGTAAATCGGGTCGTCGGACTATCCGAACACGTAAGTACCTAATACTACGTTTATACCTATTTACAAGACAAGGTTGGCTTCTAGCAAAGCGCCATGCCTACCCAATTCTCCAGAAACATGCTTACAGGAATAAGCGATCTATATCAGGCGTAGTAAACGTAGTATTGTGTATGTCGATCCAGTATCGGATGGTCACGTGCAAGGCCTGGGGCTGAAATTGTGTCTGCCCCGTACGAAACACATATCGGATCTCTGGTAACTAGTCTCTATAATCGGATATACATGACCTAGTCATAATATCACGATAGCTGCAGCATATAAGAGAACAAGTTCTGAATACTACGTGATCATCATCTCCACTATAACTGAAGTGATACTTCCATTTCGACATCACACCTAATACACTACGATTCTCAATATACCCAGAAGAGGCGTACACAGAACCGGTTAAAGCCCTGGACGACCAAGACCAAAGCATATTGATTGTCACAAGTATTAGCGGTGCAAGTCTCAGGTTAAGACCAAATACACCTACCCTAAATTCGGACTTCCATAGACACATAGTTATACTACCAATGGAATTCCGAAGGGGTCTATCCAGAGCGAAGCTGTTTCCCGTACCATCGGTAAAATACAACCTCCTATTACACTTGCATCAGTATCCTATACCCAAATATATTAGAACTATGCCGTTATGCCCTCACAACGCGCACAAGTGTAATACTAGTCTTTTACACATCATCGATGTCCAATCTCGATAATACTCTAACTAGGGATATTTAATGATTTATCCTTCGTGGACTGATACTGTCTCATATCATCTCAATCCAGGAACAAATCATAAGGACCTCATATAATTTATTCATCTTGGTGATCTAATCACAAATGATAAGAGATCAATCTCCTTTGTCACATAGTTAATTTGTTCAACAACACCATGATCTGTACAAATAGTGACGCTATGGGTCATAACTGTCCAACAATCTCCCACTTGGCCTATAGCCAGTCACTCGAGTGTCTGACACCCGAACTATGTACGGTTGGCTCAAACTGCTGAGGAAGTCTTTCGTCAGCGGATTTGTATGATTATCATCTGATGCGATTTATTCGATCATCACATCGCCACGATGTATGATCCGAACGGATCAGATGAATATCGAAGTATGTATCTGGATCATTGATGAGACCATTAATCCTTTAGCCTGTGTTGTAGCCTAGCTCAGCTGCTAACATAATTATATCTAATCTAATTAGATTTGTTATCGACCCAAATGGCTTCTATTGCTGCCTCAGCTGCAGCAATAACCCGCATTTGTTGTTATTCGGTAACAGTATCTTGCTTGGAAGATTTCCAGCTCACTGTTCCGTTTATCCAAACTGTATAGTACTGTTTGCGACTTGTAGTCATTTTTTCGGTTGGGAAACTTGCAGTAGTGAACCCAGTCACTTCAAGTTATCCTTCTCCATAGTTTAAGACAACATCCTTAGTTCTCTAAGAAACTAACGGATGTTCTTATTATCAATCCAGTGACCATCACTGGGATTGGCCTGTTTGTTAATCCATATTCTCAAAGCATATGAGACACCAGGTCGCATACATTTTTCAATGTACGATTTCTCGGTGAGTTTTAACAATTTTAAATCTAACCCAGTAGATCTTTATTCCTAGAATAAAAATTGTTTCTCCCAAGAATTCTACGGAGAATTTTCATGAAAGCCAAGCTTTCACCGATTGTTTTATGGGAATATCATTTCCAAGAAATGACATGTCATCATTATTTATAGGACATTATTGTCAGTGCGCTCCCACTAACCTCCTTATATATACACAAGAATCATTTCATTTTGAATTAAATCATAAATCATTATGATTACATGAAAATGATAATTCCAAGAACTCAAAGCTTGCTTCAATCCAAACATGGATCGAATAACCTGCAAACCTTGTTTGCTAGTTTTGGTACGACAAAACCGGTAGGATGTTGTAAACATCCTCCAAAAGGTTTCCTTTTAAGGAAAGCGATTTTCCCATCCGGTTGTCATATTTCATAAATGAAACATGCAGCTTTAGCAAGCATTATCCAAATGGATTTACCGTGGCAACAGGTAAAAGGTTGAATCGTAATCGACACAATGTTGATAACGATACCTTTCCGCTAAAAGCCTAGCTTTATACGTTGGTATGTTGTTGGACAATTATGACCCATAACGTCACTATTTGTACAGATCATGGTGTTGTTGTACAAATTAACTATGTGACAAAGGAGATTGCTCTCTTATCATTTGTGATTAGATCACCAAGATATATAAATGATAGGAGGTCCTTATGATTTGTTCCTGGATTGAGAATAATATGAGACAGTATCAGTCCACGAAGGATAAATCATTAAATATCCCTAGTCAGAGTATTATCGAGATCGGACATCGATAAATATATAAAAGACTAGTATTACACTTGTGCGCGTTGTGAGGGTATAACGACATAGTTCTCATATATTTGGGTATAGGATACTCATGCAAGTGTAATAGGAGGTTGTGTTTTACCGATGGTACGGGAAACAGCTTCGCTCTAGATAATACCCCATCGAAATTCCATTGGTAGTATAACTATGTGTCTATGAAAGTCCGAAATCAGGGTAGGTGTATTTGGTCTTAACCTGAAACTTGCACCGCTAATACTTGCGACAATCAATATACTTTGGTTTTGGTCGTCCAGGGCTTTAACAGGTTCTGTGTACGCCTCTGCTTGGTATATTGAGAATCATAGTGTGTTGGGTGTGATGTCAAGACGGAAGTATCACTCCAATCATATAGAGATGATGATCGCGCAGGGATACATAACTGGTTCTCTAAAGGGTTGCAACCATCAGGATAATATGACTTGGTCATGATTATCCGATAATAAAGAGACTAGTTGCTCGTGTTGGACAATTATGACCCATATCATCACTATTTGTACAGATCATGGTGTTGTTGTACAAATTAACTATGTGACAGAGGAGATTGCACTCTTATCATTTGTGATTAGATCACCTAGATGTATAAATGATGAGAGGTCCTTGTGATTTGTTCCTGGACGGAGAATGATATGAGACAGTATCAGTCCACGTATGATAAATCATTAAATATCCCTAGTCAGAGCATTATCGAGATTGGACATCGATGAATGCGTAAAAGACTAGTATTACACTTGTGCGCGTTGTGAGGGCACAACATCATAGTTCTCATATATTTGGGTATATGATACTCATGCAAGTGTAGTAGGAGGTTGTGTTTCACCGATGGTACGGGAAACAGCTTCGCTCTGGATAAGACCCCCTCAGAATTTCATTGGTAGTATTACTATGTGTCTATGGAAGTCCGAAATGAGGGTAGGTGTATTTGGTCTTAACCTGAGACTTGCACAGCTAATACTTGCGACAATCAATATACTTTGGTTGCGGTCGTCCAGGGCTTTAACCGGTTCTGTGTACGCCAATGCTGGGTATATTGAGAATCGTAGTGTGTTGGGTGTGATGTCAAGATGGAAGTATCACTCCAGTCATATGGAGATGATGATCGCGTAGGGATACAGAACTGGTTCTCTAAAGAGTTGCAACCATTGGGATAATTTGACTTGGTCATGATTATCCGATAATAAAGAGACTAGTTGCTCGTGTTGGACAATTATGACCTATAGCATCACTATTTGTACAGATCATGGTGTTGTTGTAAAAATTAACTATGTGACAGAGGAGATTGCACTCTTATCATTTGTGATTAGATCACCTAGATGTATAAATGATGAGAGGTCCTTGTGATTTGTTCTTGGACGGAGAATGATATGAGACAATATCAGTCCACGCATGATAAATCATTAAATATCCCTAGTCAGAGCATTATCTAGATTGGACATCGATGAATGCGTAAAAGACTAGTATTACACTTGTGCGCGTTGTGAGGGCACAACATCATAGTTCTCATATATTGGGTATATGATACTCATGCAAGTGTAATAGGAGGTTGTGTTTCACCGATGGTACGGGAAACAGCTTCGCTATGGATAAGACCCCCTCAGAATTTCATTGGTAGTATTACTATGTGTCTATGGAAGTCCGAAATGAGGGTAGGTGTATTTGGTCTTAACTTGAGACTTGCACAGATAATACTTGCGACAATCAATATACTTTGGTTGCGGTCGTCCAGGGCTTTAACCGGTTCTGTGTACGCCAATGTTGGGTATATTGAGAATCGTAATGTGTTGGGTGTGATGTCAAGACGGAAGTATCACTCCAGTCATATGGAGATGATGATCGCGTATGGATACAGAACTGGTTCTCTAAAGGGTTGCAACCATCGGGATAATATGACTTGGTCATGATTATCCGATAATAAAGAGACTAGTTGCTCGTGTTGGAAGTTATGACCCATAGCATCACTATTTGTACAGATCATGGTGTTGTTGTACAAATTAACTATGTGACAGAGGATATTGCACTCTTATCATTTGTGATTAGATCACCGAGATGTATAAATGATGAGAGGTCCTTGTGATTTGTTCCTGGACGGAGAATGATATGAGACAGTATCAAACCATGTATGATAAATCATTAAATATCCCTAGTCAGAGCATTATCGAGATTGGACATCGATGAATGCGTAAAAGACTAGTATTACACTTGTGCGCGTTGTGAGGGCACAACATCATAGTTCTCATATATTTGGGTATATGATACTCATGCAAGTGTATTAGGAGGTTGTGTTTCACCGATGGTACGGGAAACAGATTCGCTCTGGATAGACCCCCTCAGAATTTCATTGGTAGTATTACTATGTGTCTATGGAAGTCCGAAATGAGGGTAGGTGTATTTGGTCTTAACTTGAGATTTGCACAGCTAATACTTGCGACAATCAATATACTTTGGTTGCGGTCGTCCAGGGCTTTAACCGGTTCTGTGTACGCCAATGCTGGGTATATTGAGAATCGTAGTGTGTTGGGTGTGATGTCAAGACGGAAGTATCACTCCAGGAATATGGAGATGATGATCGCGTAGGGATAAAGAACTGGTTCTCTAAAGAGTTACAACCATCGGGATAATGTTACTTGGTCATGATTATCCGATAATAAAGAGACTAGTTGCTCGTGTTGGACAAGTTTGACCCATAGCATCACTATTTGTACAGATCATGGTGTTGTTGTACAAATTAACTATGTGACAGAGGAGATTGCACTCTTATCATTTGTGATTAGATCACCGAGATGTATAAATGATGAGAGGTCCTTGTGATTTGTTCCTGGACGGAGAATGATATGAGACAGTATCAAACCACGTATGATAAATCATAAATATCCCTAGTCAGAGCATTATCGAGATTGGACATCGATGAATGCGTAAAAGACTAGTATTACACTTGTGCGCGTTGTGAGGGCACAACATCATAGTTCTCATATATTTGGGTATATGATACTCATGCAAGTGTATTAGGAGGTTGTGTTTCACCGATGGTACGGGAAACAGATTCGCTCTGGATAAGACCCCCTCAGAATTTCATTGGTAGTATTACTATGTGTCTATGGAAGTCCGAAATGAGGGTAGGTGTATTTGGTCTTAACTTGAGACTTGCACAGCTAATACTTGCGACAATCAATATACTTTGGTTGCGGTCGTCCAGGGCTTTAACCGGTTCTGTGTACGCCAATGCTGGGTATATTGAGAATCGTAGTGTGTTGGGTGTGACGTCAAGACGGAAGTATCACTCCAGGAATATGGAGATGATGATCGCGTAGGGATACAGAACTGGTTCTCTAAAGAGTTACAACCATCGGGATAATGTTACTTGGTCATGATTATCCGATAATAAAGAGACTAGTTGCTCGTGTTGGACAATTTTGACCCATAGCATCACTATTTGTACAGATCATGGTGTTGTTGTAAAAATTAACTATGTGACAGAGGAGATTGCACTCTTATCATTTGTGATTAGATCACCTAGATGTATAAATGATGATAGGTCCTTGTGATTTATTCCTGGACGGAGAATGATATGAGACAGTATCAGTCCACGTATGATAAATCATTAAATATCCCTAGTCAGAGCATTATCGAGATTGGACATCGATGAATGCGTAAAAGACTAGTATTACACTTGTGCGCGTTGTGAGGGCACAACATCATAGTTCTCATATATTTGGGTATATGATACTCATGCAAGTGTAATAGGAGGTTGTGTTTCACCGATGGTACGGGAAACATCTTTGCTCTGGATAAGACCCCCTCGGAATTTCATTGGTAGTATGACTACGTGTCTATGGAAGTCCGAAAATGAGGGTAGGTGTATTTGGTCTTAACTTGAGACTTGCACAGCTAATACTTGCGACAATCAATATTAATACTTTGGTTGCGGTCGTCCAGGGCTTTAACCGGTTCTGTGTACGCCAATGCTGGGTATATTGAGAATCGTAATGTGTTGGGTGTGATGTCAAGACGGAGTATCACTCCAGTCATATGGAGCTGATGATCGCGTATGGATACAGAACTAGTTCTCTAAAGGGTTGCAACCATCGGGATAATATGGACTTGGTCATGATTATCCGATAATAAAGAGACTAGTTGCTCGTGTTGGAAAATTATGACCCATAGCATCACTGTTTGTACATATCATGGTGTTGTTGTACAAATTAACTATGTGACAGAGGAGATTGCACTCTTATCATTTGTGATTAGATCACCGAGATGTATAAATGATGAGAGGTCCTTGTGATTTGTTCCTGGACGGAGAATGATATGGGACAGTATCAAACCACGTATGATAAATCATTAAATATCCCTAGTCAGAGCATTATCGAGATTGGACCATCGATGAATGCGTAAAAGACTAGTATTACACTTGTGCGCGTTGTGAGGGCACAACATCATAGTTCTCATATATTTGGGTATATGATACTCATGCAAGTGTAATAGGAGGTTGTGTTTCACCGATGGTACGGGAAACAGCTTCGCTCTGGATAAGACCCCCTCGAAATTCCATTGGTAGTATGACTATGTGTCTATGGAAGTCCGAAATCAGGGTAGGTGTATTTGGTCTTAACCTGAGACTTGCACAGCTAATACTTGCGACAATCAATATACTTTGGTTGCGGTCATCCAGGGCTTTAACCGGTTCTGTGTACGCCAATGCTGGGTATATTGAGAATCGTAGTGTGTTGGGTGTGATTGTTGGAGTTTTTATAGGTCCCAAGATCAAAACTCAAGCATGAATCATAAGTGAATACAACGACGGAAGTGCGGAATACTTACATCGAGCGGTTGAGCGACGATTTGGGCAACAAAATTCGAAATTCTGCTCACTTTTGCATGGCAGTGGGCTGCTATGAATAGTGAATTTCGCCCCTTGTCTTCAAGATTTGAAGCTCCAAGCTTCAACATTTGGCTTCCCGGCTCATGGGTATACTTCCCTATCACCTTCGCATGATCCCGGAGTGTGCTAGCACTCTTGTTTGCCCACAAAAAACACTTTCTTCCTTCCATTTTTGTTTCTTAAATTCGGCAGTTCACTGCCACTGAAGAAACACAAAAAACGTGAGTGATGAGAGGAAGAAGAAGAAGAGGAGAGAGGAGGAGGGAAATGTGAGATACGGTTTTTTGTGTGTGTGTTTTGTGTATCTAATACACATGAATTCATTTGAAATTCATTTCACACACTTTGGCTTTAATTGCCAACCACACACATCACTCATCACATCAAGTCAACTCAATCAAGTTGTCAAGTCACATCACTCAAAGTGACAAGTGATTTGACGCTTGATGTGACTAATGATTTGACGCTCGATTTGACGAGCCGCGCTCGAATTCGAAATGCGAATGCGCTCGCAAATAATCTCGGGCTCGGATTCACTAATTCCAAATTAACGAATTTTCCGTTGCGTCGTAATTAAATGATTACGCCTAGCGAAATCACTATTCACGTCGCTAACGAATTAATTCTAAATTAATTCGCTCGCCCGAATTAAAATCTAATTTTAATTCCGCGTCGAAATCCAATTTCGTTTAATATATCAAATATATTAATTAATCGATTAATTCCAAATTAATCATTCTCTCTCTTTAAATTGATATTTTATCCCAGATAAAATATCTCTGTAATTAATCCCAGATTAATTTCTCTATCATTATTAATCCCAGATTATTAATATAAGTGCGAGTCATACGTCATCGGTGAATCTTTGGGAAGCGACCCATGAGATCCCCGGATAATTCGGCAGTAAATACGGTCGTCGGAGTATCCGAATCACGTACGTACCAAGTACTACGTTTACCGATTTACGAGACACGATCGGCTTCTAGCAAAGCACGAAGTCTACTCAATTCTCCGGTCATATCCATCTAAGAATATTTAAGATCTGTATCAAGCGTAGTATACCAAGTATTGTGTATATCGGCCCAGTATCGGATAGTCACGTGCTAGGGCTGGGGCTGGATAAGTGTCTGCCCTGTCCGAAGCACATGTCGGATGTCTGGTAACTAGTCTCTATAATCGGATATGCATGACCTAGTCATAATATCCCGATGGTTGCGCAACACTTAAGAGCACTAATACCGTATCCTGCGTGACATCATCTCCACTATGACTGAAGTGATACTTCCGTCTTGACATCACACCCAATACTCTACGATTCTCAATATACCCAGCAGTTGGCGTACACAGAACCGGTTAGAGTCCTAGACGACCTCAACTAAAGTATATTGATTGTCGTAAGCATTAGCGGTGCAAGTCTCAGGTTAAGACCAAATACACCTACCCTGATGTCGGACTCCCATAGACACATAGTCATAATACCAATGGGATTCGAGGGGTCTATCCAGAACGAAGCTCTTTCCCGTACCATCGGTGAAAACACAACCTCCTATCGCACTTGCATAAGTATCCAATACTTAAATATATGAAAACTATGCCGTTGTGCCCTCACAACGCGCACAAGTACAATACTAGCCTATTCCGCATTATCGATGTCCTGTCTCGATAATACTCCGGCTAGGGATATTTAATGATTAATCCTTCGTGGACTGATACTGTCTCATATCATTCTCAATCCAGGAACTAATCATATGGACCTCTCTTCATTTATATATCTAGGTGATCTAATCACAAATGATAAGAGTGCAATCTCCTTTGTCACATAGTTAATTTGTACAACAACACCATGATATGTACAAATAGTGACACTATGGGTCATATTATCCAACAGTGATGTCAAGACGGAAGTGTCATTCCAGTCATATGGAGATGATGATCGCGTAGGGATACAGAACTGGCTCTCTAATAAAGGTTGCAACCGTCGGGATATATGACTTGGTCATGATTATCCGATATTATAAGGAGACTAGTTGCTCGTTATCCGATATGTGCTTCGTACGGGGCAGCAGAACTGTACCAGCCCCAGGCCTTGCAGTGATCATCCGATACTGGACAGAAATATGCAATACTACAGTATACTACGCTTGATATAGAACCTTATTCCTGTAAGGATATTTCCGGAGAATTGGGGAGGCATGGCGCTTTGCTAGAGGCCAACCTTGTCTTGTAAATCGGTATAAAACATTGTACTTGGTACTTACGTGTTCGGATAGTCCGACGACCGAATTACTGCCAACATATCCGGGGATCTCATGGGTCGCTTCCCAAAGATTCACCGATGACGTATGACTCGCACTCTTAATTAATCTGGGATTAATTAGAAGAGAGAGAAAATAATCTGGGATTATTGAGGAGATATTTTATCTGGGAATAAAATATCATTTAAAAGAGAGATAACGGTTAATTTGGAATTAATCAAGAAATTAAATAATTTGATATATTAAATGAAATTGGATTTCGACGCGGAATTAAAATTAGATTTTAATTCGGAGCGAACAAATTTATTTAGAATTAATTCGTTAGCGACGTGAATAGTGATTTCGCTAGGCGTAATCATTTAATTACGATTGCAACAGAAAATTGGTTAATTTGGAATTAGAGAACCCGAGCCCGAGATTATTTGCGAGCGCATTCGCATTTCGAATTCGAATGCGGCACGCAAGTCAAATCAAGGTCAATCGCTAGTCGCATCAAGCGTCAAATCATTAGTCACTTTGAGTGATGTGACTTGACAACTTGATGGATTGAGTGATTTAAGTTGATGGCAAGCATTTAATGCTTGACTTGTGGAATGCCAAATTCATTCCAAATGCATTTGAAATGAACAAAAGTGTATTAGATACACATTAGGCAAAATTCAACATATAATCTCTTCTCTCTTTTCCCTCATTTCTCTTCACGCTCACAAGGGCAGTTCATGCTACTGGTTTCTGCCCAGAAACCGTGAGCAGAGAGAAGCCACAGTTGACTTTTGTGGCAAAAATCGCAAGTGCTAGCACACTACGAGACATGCGAAGGTGATAGGGAAGTCCACCCATGAGCCGGGAACCATTCGACGAAGCTTTGAGCTTGACGAAGGACCAAAGCCGAGCCGAACCAGTGAGCTACGTACAGCCACTGCCGAACTAGTAAATGGAGCATAAAATTTGATTTTGTTCCCACCGCGTCGCTCAACCGATCGATGTGAGTATTCCTCGACTTCCTCGAATGTATTCACACATATTCATGCTTATTTTATGATCCATGGGACCCTTAGAATCTCCAACAATGGTATCAAGAGCTTGGTTTTAAAAGCATGAAAAATATTTAGGGCTTAAAATTGGGTAAACTTGATTTTGAGCATGATTAATGAAATTGGATGAATTAGTATGCTTAAATGTGTTTGAATTGAGGATGATTGGATCAATTTGTTGAAATTATGTTTGGAACAAATTTCCCCAATATTTTGGTCATGGCCGAATATAATGCTTATAATGATCTTGGTGATTTTGATTTTGATTCATTTGTTGAGTTAGAATCATTCGGGAATGTGATTTAATGTCGATTGTGGATTTAATTGGATTGAAACCGAATCGGACACAAAATAATCCCAAATTGCCGAGAGTAGTAGAGCATGAATGGGTTTGTGATTTTTGATTAATTTGTGTTGGACACTAATTGATGTAGATGAGCATGATTAATTAGCCTAATTTGTGTTTTG